>CM059189.1:83431492-84031492 GCA_030323885.1 Branchipolynoe longqiensis
CCTGGGCCTGCCGCGGGCCGCCTAAGCCTCTCCGTCCCTCTGCCGGTTGACTACTTTGGTTAGATGAAACCCGCGCTAAGGGCAGACAGCCTGAGTGTCACATATGTATGGGTTCTACCCCTCCCGCATTTAATATGTATTTATAACTCTCTTAGTTTACTGGCTCTACCCCTGTCGCATTTAGCTGTATGTTAATTAATGTTATTCCGAAATACAGCAGCCAGTGTACTCCGCCGCCGCTGTCACTTAGAAACACCCGAGATATTACTACTTGTTATTCATGTTCAAGTTAATACGGTAGTTACAAATCCCCCCCCCCCTCCCGGAGGAGGGAGTATGCTACGCACGGCCAGCTGGGCAGAAGGCCCTTAATACTGGAGATAATGAGGAATCATTGGTATAGAGTTGACCATAGCGGTTAATGTAATAAGGGACTGGTGGATAGTAAGGAATGCAAGGAACGTTTCAATCACATTTCAAGAGCTCACAACATTATTTCTGTTCCTACCAATACAATCTAAGTTCACCAATATCACCGTTGTGAATAAATACTTCCCCTCCCACCTTTTAGAGTTAATAATGTTTTGAATTTCTACAATTAAAGCCTAAATATCGTCTAAAACATCAGAGCGTGCAAAACACATCTTCCACGTTGCTAGAAGAGTAGCGCGGGATAGCGCGGCGTGTCTCCCAGGAACGAGTTACAGCAGTGAACCCTTCCTCGCATTTGATGGCCAATGCGGGTTTGTCTTGACGAGCAGCCCGCATTTCCAAATGCGGTTTGCTCGACCCAAGTCCGCACCGGACACAGCTCGATTATTGGGCTAAATGATGAAATCTAAATATTGACACTCCAATAATGGCTTTCTTTGAAATATGCATTTCAAGTAGACTACATCAAGTGGTGCACAGTTTCTGAGAACGACTCATATACATAAACATATATATACATACATATATATATATATATATATATATATATATATATATTATATTATATACATATATATATATATTATATACATAAACATATATATATATATATATATATATATGGGAACTTTGGGTTTGGTTTTTCTTTTCCCCAGTTTATCTCATATCATTTGTTAACCTACATTCTCCCAGATGGACGAGACAACGTCAGATAAATGTGCAAGCTGTGCACTTTGCCGTCCTTGGTGGGAGGGGAAATGTGTCTCCAGATTAGGTTGTTAAGACTTCTCAGTATACAGCCTCCCCAGCCCCATTGAGTGGGCAGTGATTGAGAGTGGTAGCGTGGTGACTACTGCTGAGAGAGCTCGCTATATGATTGATGGCTGGCACACGGTTCACCCAACACTCCTCGACCGTATCATCAGAATCCAGCTAGGTCAACACACTATTAGTACTACCTAACTTTCACCTCATAATCCATCCTCCTCTTCTTCTTCCTCCTCTCCCCACCCCTCCTCCTTCCCTCCTTTCCTCCACCTCCTCATCCCCTTCTCCTCTCTCCTCCTCCTCCTCCTCCTCCTCTTCTTCTCCCTCCTCACTCTTATCATCTCCTCTTCCTCATCTTCCTTCTCAACCCTCTGCTCCTCCTCCTCCTCCCCCCCCTCCTCCTCCTCCTCCTCCCCTCCTCCTCCTCCTCCTCCTCCTCCTCCTCCTCCTTCTCCGTGTCTGCCAAGACGAATAATTGGTGAGTTGTGTTCATTAATATAGCTGCAGATTTGTTAGTGCAGCTGGCCCGTGGTTTGTGAATCGGTAGCTGCCTTGTGCAGCCATCCATGGCGAGACCAGTCTCCATTACTATTGATGTCCCCCCGCGCATGGTTTAACTTTAAGTGCAGTCGTCCAACTTCTGGGAATGGGGTCAGTCCTCGTATCCGACTCAAGGTTAAAGAGGGCACGTCGTACATGGCTGACCAATCCTTAGTGCAAAGAATTCGCTTTTCTGGCCACCTTTCCTAGCAATATAGCGCAAAAACTAAGCATTATGTCCATCTGTGTCTGGCTGTCCTTTTCTCTGTGTCTGTATCTCCCGCCCCCCCCCCCTCTGCTTGTCTCTGTCCGAAACGAAAACATGTTTAGTATCCATAGAAGTGTGAGATCATTTTTTATCCTATTAAGTATGGATAAGATTCCTGGACCCTGATGTGCTTCCTTCTCCCTGACCCACGACTATCCGAGTCTAGTACCTCGGGAAAGCAACCATCCATCATCTGGACCTGGCAAGACTCGTATAACTATACTATATCATCATCATCATCATCATCATCATCATCATCATCATCATCATCATTATGCTGTCGGTCGCGATGCGACAAAGACTGCTTTCATTACTTGACTGCCGCTCTCCATTTAGCACATTTCATGAAAGCTGCCTGCAAAAGTGTTGAAGTGCTGCTGGCTTTTGCAAGTTACCAGCGGCACTCTCTCAGGGAGCAACTAGAGGTTTCACACCCACAAGAACATGTCAAGACAGGCGCCAAACTATTTGTCCCTGCAGTGGCTGGTCGGGGGAGATGTTGGGAGTTCCATACATGAACCGCCCTTAATGGTGCCACAGTGATATATATTATATATATATACTCAAACCGTGGCTACCGGCTCCTTCACACTGTCATTCACCATAGCGCCATACGACCGTACCAGAAAAAAATATATATTATATCAGAGCCACCTAGTAATATTTATTATGATAGAAATGAAGGCACTGCTGGTGTTATTATATACTTATGATGCAAGATGAAGGCTGTAGTTATCAGATCCCCCCCCCCCCCATTCACTCTTCCATTTAGGAGGCGTGAATGTCGTCTGAACAAGGAGGGTCATATGGGCGCATCCACACATATGGGTTGGCGCGAGAGAGAATGGGGGAGAGAGAGAGGGAGAGAGGGGGAGATAAAGAGAGATAGAGAGAGAGTTCAATTGAACTACAACACACCAAGTCCGCCAAATTAAGAGTACATTGTTCACGTTTCCAGCAAACATATTTTCTTGGAATGTTCCAGATGTTATACTTCTATGCCCACCATAACCACAACCAACCACCCACTACAACCAGCACCAATACCACCACCACCACCAGCAGCACCATCACCACAACCACCACCACCACCACCACTGACACTACCTGAAAGAATACCATTTAACGACTATGTAGACTTTTATTGCTCACTGACGGTCTCTTAATTTAGCATAATTAGGTGATGAAGTCGGTTTTATCCATTTCTCGCCGTGGACATAACCTTTGTTGCTGACATGGCATGGTGTTAAATCACCGTCACTCACTCTCTCACTACGGTTAAACATTAGCATAGGAGAGGCCGACATGGTCCTTCTCTCTCTCTTTCTCTCTTTCTCTTTCTCTCCCTCTCTCTCTCCCCCCCCTCCCCCTCCCTCCCTCCCTCCCTCCCGCCATCCCCTCTATCCCTGCCTCCTTCCCTCCCCCCTCCCCTCACCTCTCTCCCTCCCCCCTTCCCTCCCCCTCTCTCCCTCCCTACTTCCCTCCCCTCTTTCTCCTTCCCCTCCCCCCTTCCCTCCCCTCTCTCTCGCCTCCCTCCTCCTCTCTCTCTCTTCTCTCTTTCTCTCTCTCTCGCACAAGTTGTTTTTCTTCATTTTATCCTTCTTCCCCATTTTATTCTCCCCCCTTCTTTTTCTCCGTTTTATTTTTTGTATCTGTCTAAGATATGTGTACCCTATAACATACAAAAGGTTTTGTAATGTCTTTGCAGTGGAACATGGTGATTTTTGTGGATGAAAGTTGTTGATTTTAACTCATTTTCCATTAAACTGCCAAATTTCCAGATAGGCAGAAGTCGGTCAATTTCCTAGATAATTCAACAAAGGCAACACCATTTCCTATGTTTTTAGGGGCAAGCTTTCATATGGAAGTATTTAAAGAGGTGTTGGGTGATTTGTCATGTCATGTGTGGGTAATACCCAACTACCGGCAGTGAATGTTGGATGATTCCTCATGTCATGTGTGGGTAATACCCAACTACCTGCAGTGAATGTCGACTGATTCCTCATGTCATGTGTGGGTAATACCCAACTACTGGCAGTGAATGTTGGATGATTCCTCATGTCATATGTGGATAATACCCAACTACCTGCAGTGAATGTTGGGTGATTCCTCATGTCATGTGTGGGTAATACCCAACTACCAGCAGTGAATGTTAGATGATTCCTCATGTCATGTGTGGGTAATACCCAACTACCTGCAGGGAATGTTAGATGATTCCTCATGTCATGTGTGGGTAATACCCAACTACCGACAGTGAATGTCGACTGATTCCTCATGTCATATGTGGGTAATACCCAACTACTGGCAGTGAATGTCGACTGATTCCTCATGTCATGTGTGGGTAATACCCAACTACCGGCAGTGAATGTTAGATGATTCCTCGTCATGTGTGGATAATACCCAACTACCGGCAGTGAATGTTGGGTGATTTCTCATGTCATGTGTGGGTAATACCCAACTACCGGCAGTGAATGTTAAATGATTCCTCATGTCATGTGTGGGTAATACCCAACTACCGGCAGTGAATGTTAGATGATTCCTCGTCATGTGTGGATAATACCCAACTACCGGTAGTGAATGTTGGGTGATTCCTCATGTCATGTGTGGGTAATACCCAACTACCGGCAGTGAATGTTGGATGATTCCTCATGTCATGTGTGGGTAATACCCAACTACCGGCAGTGAATGTTGGATGATTCCTCATGTCATATGTGGATAATACCCAACTACCTGCAGTGAATGTTGGATGATTCCTCATGTCATGTGTGGGTAATACCCAACTACCGGCAGGGAATGTTGGATGATTCCTCATGTCATGTGTGGGTAATACCCAACTACCGGCAGGGAATGTTAGATGATTCCTCATGTCTTGTGTGGGTAATACCCAACTACCGGCAGTGAATGTTCGATGATTTGTCATGTCATGTGTGGGTAATACCCAACTACTGGCAGTGAATGAATGTCCTTGAGGGAGTCTTTGAGGAAGTCCTTGGGAGTTGGGGTGAGACATCCCTGACGGGGAGGAGTCCTTAGCCCTAGGGGATGTCCTTGGAAGAGTTCCTGGGATGTCCTTGTGGCTAACACCATCCAATAGGTGCCATTTGCAAATAATACCCAACTACCAGCAGTGAATGGTGGGCCCTGATGGTGGAATCTCCGACTTGGCCTGAGCATACAGCTCAAACAATCTAATGTAATATATGGCGCAGATCTTGCAGCGCATGCAGCAATCTGCAGTGGTTTGAAGTTATGCAGGCTATGGTTTCTGGAGGCCAGATTCGAGGGATGTTAAAAGCTTAAGCCATACTACCCCAAAGGGTTAGATCTTGCAGCGTATGGGGCGAGGTGCAGTGGCTTGGAATTGGCAATGGTTGGGAAGGCTATGGTTTCTCAAGATCAGATCCGCTGGTTGGTATAGCTTAAGCCATACCACTCGAATGGGGCAGATCTAGCGGCGTATTGGGCGAGGTTCAGGGGCAATGTCGGCAATGGTTGTAGGAGGGCCTGCGGTTTCTTGCGAATTGGCCCGTATCCACAGGTGTCTGGGTGGGTCCCGTGACACTAATACACCATCGGCAGACTACGCCAACTATTGTAAATATGCTACCTATGAACTTGAATGGTAGCCTTAGAACTGGATAGCATGAAAGCTAAGAGAGTGGTGTAGAAATCATGTGAGAGTAGTGTAGAAATGATTTGACTTGGTCCAGTTAACATTTACAACTGAACATATTCAAACAAAAGTCAATAGTATATTTTATTGAATTGCTGGTATGTTGTCGTTTGGTTTCGATGTGGTTAAATAGTAATAATAAAAGTTGCGTTAATCTATGGCGCATTGTGTTTTCCCTCGCAGACCTTGCTTAGTGGTAATAGTGTCTGAAATAGTGTGCAGATATAGTTGAATAATCCGGTGGTTTCTAATTTCTGCCAGATTCTTTTAGATGAATATAATAGGCAGGTCGTTATAATCTGCTTCACTTTAGCTTGAAATCCGACCCAAACTGAATATGGACACAATGGTTGACCTACATACATGGCTTTTTACAATGTATACATATATCTGGTAGACTTGGCGAATGCTGACAGGCTGTTCTTTGCATATGTGTGTCGTATGAGTAGGGATTAGGTACTGCACACATGAGCTAGTAGTCTCACTGGTTAGACAAGTTGTAAAGAGCAAATTCCTCCTCCTCCTCCTCCTCCTCCTCCTCCTCCTCCTCCTCCTCCTCCTCCTCCTCCTCCTCCTCCTCCTCCTCTCTCCTCCTCTCCTCCTCTCCCTCCTCCTCCTCCTCCTCCTCCTCCCCTCTCCTCCTCCTCCTCCTCTCCTCCTCCTCCTCCTCCTCTCCTCCTCCTCCTCCTCTCCTCTCCTCCTCCTCCCTCCTCCTCCTCCTCTCCTCCTCTCTCCTCCTCCTCCTCTCCTCCTCCTCTCCTCCCCTCCTCCTCCTCCTCCTCCTCCCTCTCCTCCTCCCCGTCCTCCTCCCCCTCCTCTCCTCCTCCTCTCCTCCTCTCCTCCTCCTCCTCTCCCCCCCCCTCCTTCCTCCTCCCCCCCTCCTCCTCCTCCTCCCCCCCCTCCCTCCTCTCCTCTCTCCTCCTTCCTCCTCCTCCCCCCCTCCTCATCCTCCTCCTCCTCCTCCTCCTCCTCCTCTCCTCCTCCTCCTCCGCCTCCCTCCTCCTCCCTCCTCTCTTCCTCCTCCTCCTCTCCCCCCCCTCCTCTCCTCCCTCCTCCTCCTCCCCCTCCTCCTCCCACTACCACTACCACTACCACTACCACACCACCACCAGCAGTAGCAGCAGTAGTAGTAGTAGTAGTAGTAAAACGGGTGCAGGACTTAGAAATAAATCATTGCGACTTACCAAGTCTGCAGCTCAGGTTGGTGCATAGTACTCGTTAGTGTGTTAATGAGTATGTGAGGCGTAGAGCTGGGGTAGTGGCAGTGTTGTTCGCCAACCCGTTTAATAACTTATGACTTGCTCCTTACATTGTTTGGTGTGCCTGTATGAATCTCGTGAGACGTTCGCATAGAATGTGCTAACAGCGCTCTTTTCTTAGTTCCTTCTTTCTTCCCCACCAGCCCTCAATTTCCTTCTTTCTTCCCCACCAGCCCTCAATTTCCTTCTTTCTTCCCCACCAGCCCCCAATTTCTTTCTTTTCTTTTCTTTTCTTTCGTCCGTTCTTTCTTTCTCAAGACTGCCGACTTATCAGTGAGCCGGGGTCCTCGGCCACTTCAAGTACTTGGCTCATGCAGTGTTGAAGGGGATTGGGGTGGCTGGCTAGGAGGGGGGGGGGGGTGCTTTAAAAAAGTAATGCCTTCACCTTCTCTCCTCCACTAGCCACTATGAAGATGAATCTATACGACAGGTTCGCCTCCTGGTCTCGGTGCCCCCTCCCGTTCCTTTTCCATATTCTCGCCACTTTCACATCCCTCTGCCCCTCCCCTCCCATTTCTCCACTCCCCTCTCTCCCCCTTCCTCCCCTCTCTCCTTTTCGCCTTTTCCTCCCATTCCCCTCAGCACCCGCCTCTCCGCCTCTCACCTCCCCGTTCCCCACCTCCCTTTCCCTTTTGTCTCCCCCCCCCCATCCCCTCCCTTCTCCCTTTCCCCCTCGCCCCCTCCCTTCCTCTCCATTTCCCGCTTTCCCTCCCTCTCCCCCTCCCCCTGCGTCTCCCCGTCCTCTCGTCACGTCCTCGGGTCCGTCTAGTTAGTTCTCCGGTAATTAATTGCGCCGAGCCCGTGTGTGTTGCAGTGTCCTACATTTCTCTTTTCTCACCTGGTCTGGAGGTTTCCTGGAAATTGACTTCGCGGTTTGGATCGATGACCTTATCTTCTGCTTGGAAGAGTCGTTAAATTAGCGAGTGGGTGTTATGGGACTGTCACATTACGACGCATCGCGCAAACGTACGGCGAAGTATGTGATTTTTTGCCGCTACGTCGGTATACGTCATTATGCATTACGCGCGCATAGGTATACGTCGGCACGCGTCAGGGGCGGCGAAGTTTTGTGGACGTACAACAACGCATGGGTGCTTACGTAGCGCCTACATTAGGCGTACAACAAGATTGGAGGAACGTTGTTCTTATGTTGTCCTATGTTGACTTTCGTTCCTCTGATGGAGAGCGTTCAGTCCGCGTGTTGGCAACATGATGCCAATGTATGGCAACGTTGTTCTAACATATACATAATGTATGGCTGACTCGTGGTTGGCGTTTCTCCACCATGTCTCGATGTATTTGACGTATAGGGCACGTGTCTGGCGCTCGCTTAACGTATATAACAGTAGCCAGTGTTCTGCAAACCTGCCGTGAGCGTTTTTCAGGTGGGCTGCACGTTGGCATGCGTTACTCGCACACCAACATTGCGCGCACTGGCGCAATGCCGAAATGCGCTGGACTGTCATGGGACATGCGTCGCTCATGCGCTGGCACTACGCTCTCATACGTTGTGCAACACGTTTAATGGTCGCTAGCAGAACGTTCGGAGCGCATTATGCCAACGCAAGGTAAACACCACACACGCGAGAGGCACGTTAGCCACACGTTGTGCTCAACCGTTTTTGTTTTTTTCTCATGCATCGACATACGTTACCACTACGCCGGACTGCGCTACGCTTACATCCACTATGTTGCGCTGACGTCCAACTTTCCCCCCTGCACTGAAAAGTTTGAGGCATCTCGACGTAAAAAAGTGTTTTTATGCATTAGTGGCGCCCTTGTGAGATGCGTCGTAATGTGACAGGGCCTTTAATATTAAATAGTCCAGTAACATTTGGTGGCACCGGGCGCGCTGGCCGAATCGGTAGAGCGCGAGCCTCGCGTGCGGAAGGTCGGGAGTTTGGTTCCCGGTCGAGTCAAACCAATCACTTTGATACTTGTTGCTTCCTAGCCTGGTGCTCAGCATTATTAGGATAGGGCAAGGACTGGTTAGCTCAGTGTCAGGATAGTGTGACTGAGTGGGATATCGGGTCATTGTGCCGATGGCCTGATTTCCCAGTGGGGCAGCACTATAAAGTTACCATAAGTGTGCACTGTCACAAATCGGTATGTGTCCTGATATGACCTTAGTTGTTGCCAGGACGTAAAACTCCAACAACCAACCATTTGGTAGGTGTGTTACGGACCCACCCACTGATCGACGCACTACCGGGGGAACATTTTATTATGCGAGAAACATTGTATCCGATATAGGATATTATATTACCCGATATAGGATTATTTTGCATGGTGAGATATCAGCCAATATATTATTTTGGGGGGGATGATATACCTGATATAACTTATAAGCTGTATTATATGGGGGAATATATATCACCTGATATAGGCTGTATTGGATGTCACCCGATATTGGATGTTTTATATGGGGGAAGATATTACTCTAGATAGGCTGTATTATATGGGGGAATATATCACCCGATATAGGATGTATTATATGGCGGAATATATCACCTGATATAAAATATATCACGTAGGGGGAGTATCACTAAATATATGCGCTGAATTGACAATCTTCCTGTACTTAAAGCAAATAATTCTCTTACATGCTTCCTCCCCGCATTCCCTTTTTTTCTTCTTTAACAAAACCCCGTCCTGATATGACCTTAGATGTTGCTAGGACGTAAAAGAACAACAAACAAACAATCTTTTAAAAAAATACGTGATGTAAAAATAATATTCATTACACAATAAAACACCTACATTTAACTCGTGGCACCAACTGACCCACCAATAGCAGGTGACCGGCTTATAACCGCCCACCTACACCCTCACACGTGCAATCCGACCCCCATGCCACTCAAGCTACCTTTCACCTAGATAAACGATTCACCCCGTACTTTCAGTACAAGGGTGAACCCTAACGTAGTCTAAATACGGGCGAAAATAGCTTTAGTATGGAACAGGAACTAGAAACTGTGGTTCCAGGATCAAATGGCTACATATATCGGCTGATGACATGAGCGAGAATGCAAAAAGACAAGATGGCAGCCATTGCTTTTATTTTTTAAGTTCCTTAAACTACATGTTTTATTATATTTTTCAAATCAGATGTAGCGGGTAAATATGAAGATTTATGTGAAGAATATATTTTGCTTCTTAAATTAAGAATTTACCAGCTCAGTTACTTTCCCCAGCATGTTGAAATTTTTCGCCAGTCTTTCTGATGGGTTGGTTTTCACCCCTGTACTGGATGTATGGGGTGAATACGTTTTTCATGCGCTGGATGTACGCTGGACATATGCCGGCATAGGTTATGAATAAGTTAGGGTCATAGGTTAGCCGTACGTTGAACCTGCATCCTCCGTGTATCTCTGGCGTATATAGCGTACATCTAGCTTACGTCTAACGTGCCTCTAGCGTGTACTGGCGTACCCCTAGCGTATTGCGAGCGTACGGTGAGCGTATGCCCAGCATGTTGGCTGTCTGTCACACCACGACGTATGGCCTTAGCGTATGCCGACCTATGCGAATTTTGACCAACGCGTCGGCATACGGCGTCATAGGTTACTTATAGGTTGGGCATAGGTCAAGTACGCTCGGCATAGGTCGCTGTAGGTTGCCGTATCTCTACCTATTTTTATTTTCAAATTATTTTGACACGTTACGCACACACTGCCGCCATAAGTCGTAGTGTGACAGGGCCTTAAGTAACTTAACCTAGGATTCCTTACACGCGGTATGCGGCATCCGAATGCGGCATGTGAACGGGTTGGGTCCTTTCACCCACACCCACACCCACACCCACACCCACACATAGTGTCAGGTTTCTCTAACACTGTCTTCTATGGCAAACGCAGCAGCATTCGCATTCGCATTCGCATGCTGCACCGATGGCTACATGGACCGATTCAGTTGCCGCCTTCGCATTCGGACATAAGGAATCACCCCCATTGACTTCGATGCTTTCCGATTTTTTGCCGCATTCGTATTCGCATGCCGCATACCACGTGTAAGGAATATAGCCTTAACCAGACTGGATGGCCGAATGAGTTAGAGCATCCATCTCCCATGTTGGTAGACCATGGGATCGTGGGTTGGAACCCTGGCCAAGTCAAACCAATGACTTAAAAATTGATACTTGTTGCTTCCTAGCCAGGAGCTCGGCATTATTAGGATAGGGCAAGGACTGGTTGGCTCAGTGTCAGGATAATGTGACCGAGTGGGATATCAGGTCATGGTGCTGGTAGCCTGGTATCCCAGTGGGGCAGCACTATAAAGTCGCCATGAGTGTGCACTGTCACCAGTCGGTAGCTGTCCTGATAACAATACATTGTCACTAAATGTCTGTGTACAAACAACAAACAAAAACACACTAACTAACTTACTCACCCACTCATTAACCTACACCAACTAACATACTCACTAACTCATTAACCTACAGACTCTCAGTCACTCACTCAGTCGCTACCCTACACAGTGTCACTCACTCATGGATCTACACTCAGTCGCTCCCTCACTCACAAGGAGCCTGGGGCGCAGGCGCAGGCTGGCGGGCCCCTGGACAATTGTCCGAGGCATCAATCAGACAAGTAGAGGCCATTTGTGTGTCAGGGTCGTCTTAGAGACGGACGCTCAGGTAACATGTAGCAAAAGCCGGGCGAGCAGTTTGTGCGCCGGCGTTCGGCCTGTAAAGGTCAGCTGATCTGGTTAACACTTATACCTAGTTTCTAAAGGCCCTGTCACATTACGGCGTATGGCGGGAGCGTATTGAAAACCTACGTAGGTCCTGCGCGTGCCGGCCTATGATGACATTTGGTGACCTTTCGGGTGGTTTTGAGCGTATGTGGAACCTACGAGGAGCGTACGAGGAGCGTATGAGGAGCGTATGGAGCGTGCTGTGACATTTTTTGACAGTATGGGCCATACGCCCTCATAGGTCGGGTTTTTTTGAGCATGCACAAAAAAATTTGGACGGACGGATTTATGAAAGCGTATGGCAGCGTATGCCTCATACGCTTCACATACGCCGGCATCTGGCGGCGTATGAGTAGCGTATGCGTAGCGTATGAGTAGCGTATGAGTAGTGTATGCGTAGCGTATGAGTATCGTATACGGCGTATGCCGACGTATATGACGTAACGCGCTTACGCCGCCATCCGCTCCCGCAAAAAACCCTAATGTGACAGCCCCTTTAGATGTGTGTGCTAAATGAGACTTACTCAGAAGGCAATATGGCAGGGTCTGCACCACTCACAAGATCTGCTTCACATTCACCATAAAGTCATGGAAGTGAATGAAGAGCCAGGCAGCATTTATGGAAGTAGGCCACTTGTACATGGTGCTTGTACATGGTGCATGTACACGGCCCTTGTACATGGCGCTTGTACATAACATGGTGTGTGCACATGGTGCGTCTAGATGGTGCTTGTATCTGGTGATTGCACCTGGCGCTGGCCCTTGTTGATGGCGCTTGTAGATGGTGCTTGTAAATGGTGCTCGTAGATTGTGCTTGTGCAACAGTGCTTGTGTATATGGTGCTTGTACATGGCACTTGCACCTGGCGCTTGTACAGTGCACTTGTACATGGTGCTTGTACATGGTGCTTGTACATGGTGCTTGTACATGGCACGTGTACATGGTGCTTGTACATGGTGCTTACACCTGGTACTTGTTTGTACACAGTGCTTGTACATGCACTTGTACATGGTGCTTGTACACAGTGCTTGTCCATGGCACTTGTACATGGTGCTTGCACCTGTCGCTTGTACATGGTGCTTGTACATAGTGTATGTACATGGTGTGTGTACATGGTGTTTGTAAATGGCCCTTGTAGATGGCACTTGGAGATGGTGCTCGGAGATTGTGCTTGTGCAACAGTGCTTGTATATATAGTGCTTGCACCTGGTGTTTGTACCTGCCGCTTGAACACAACACTTGTACATGGCGTGTGTACACGGTGCTTGTACACAGTGCTTGTACATGGCACATGTACATGGTGCTTGTTCACAGTGCTTGCACCTGTCACTTGTAAATGGTGCTTGTACATGGCGCTTGTACATGCTGTTTCTATATGGCACTTGTACATGGTGCTTGCACAGGCTGCTTGTACATGGCACTTGTACATGACCCTTGTATACGGTGCTTGTACACAGTGCTTGTACATGGCATATACATATTATGCTTGTATACAATGTGCTTGTACATGGTGCTTGTACATGGCACTTGTATACAGTGCTTGTACATGGTGCTTGTACATGACACTTGTACATGATGCTTGTATACAGTGCTTGTACACGGTGCTTTTACATGGTGCATCTACATACCACTTGTACATGGCGCATTTACGTGGTGGTACTACTACTACCGCCACCACCACCACCACCGCCATCGCCACCACCACCACTGCCACCACTGTCACTGCCACCGCCACTGCAACCACCACCGCCAGTACCACCACCAGTACCACCACCACCAGTACCACCATCAATGCCACCGCCACCAGTACCACCACCACGTCCTGTTTCGAGCACTACGTGTTCCCATTAGAAACTGGTGCTGGTGCGGCGGGCGTGTGTCAATCTTGGAGGGGGGGGGGGGGGGGGGGCACTGCGTTATCGGTGTGTTGTAGTGTGGATAAGAACCCATCACTCATCACCCGACCTTAGCCTAGTGGAGGAAGGAGGAAGTAGCCTGCAGCGGGTCCCCGCCGAGCCACACATCTGCACCACCCACACCCCACACCACCCACACACATCCACACCCTGCACCCCACACCCACACACACCAAAACACATCCACACCCACACGCACCTACACATATCTACACCACCCACACACATTCACACCCTGCACCACCCACACTACCAACACACATCCACACCCTGCACCACACACACCGTCAAACCAAAACACATCCACACCCACACACACCTACACATATCAACACACACCCACACCCTGCACCACACATCCCACACACCCCACACCAAAACACATGCACATATCAACACACATCCAGACCCTGCACCACACACCCACACACACCAAAACACATCCACACCCACACGCACCTCCACATCAACACACACACAGCCTGCACCACACACACACAGCTCACACCAAAACACATCCACACATCAACACACATCCACACACCCCATACCATCCACACACCCTACCACCCACATACATGCACCTAGACACATCCACATTACACACACTCATAATACGCACGCACGCACGCACGCACGTACGCACACACACACACACACACACACACACACACACACATATCGTCTTGCTCTTTCCATTCCCCAAAGCAAGCCTTGCATTTCAAATTGTAACTTTTGAACTGAACTGAACTATTCATTTTCCTTAGACAATTAATTGTCATAATTGTGGTAAGTTGTCTTCTTTTTTGGAAAGAAAGACTATAGTAGCGTAAATATGAAATAATTGTTATCGTTATTGGATAGAATCGGTAATTGTTTTCTATCTATGAAATTAACGTTTCTGAGTACGGAAATACTTGTGGTCGTTGCTGAATGAATATAGTAATTGTGGTTTGAAAATTTTAAAAAGGGAAAGGAAAAAAAAGCGCATTAACAAATAATTGCCATCGTAGTTTCGTGGAGTTTGTCATTCTCAGCGTTTTTAACTAGGGGAATAGCTGTCATCGTGGTTGGATAGAATTTGTAATTGGCATGGTAAAACCTAGTTTTGTTTGTTTGTTTGTTGTTTTATGTCCTAGCAACATCTATGGTCATATCAGGACGGGTACTGACTTGTGACAATGTGCACTCCTGACGACTTTATAGTGCTGCCCCACTGTGAGACCAGGCTGTTGGCACCATGACCCGATATCCCACACAGTCACATTATCCTGACACTGCGCTAACCAGTCATTGTACTATCCTATTAATGCCAAGCCCCAGGATAGCTAGCGACATGTATCAATTTTTATAAGTCATCGGTTTGACTCAGCTGAGTTGGTTGGTTGTTGGAGTTTTACGACCTGGCAACATCTATGTTCATATCAGACTCGGCTGAGATTCGAACTCCCGACCTTCCGCACGAGAAACTAGCTGTCTACCGATTAGGCCACCGCCTCTGGTAGTCGCTAGGTAGATAGACGCACTTACTTGGGGCTGTGAGCTGAGGACCCGCCGTCAGTTTGCCGTTAGTTGGCCGCCCGGTAATCAGCCAGTTGATAAACGTATACAATTCTGCTATTAACATGCAGCAGAATATGGTTTATTATGGTAAGAAAGGGTCCACAATGGGCCAGCGGTCACAGGATGTCCCTTCCGTCGAGCTCTCATTTTTTGTCATTATATTCCAATATTGGGGTGCAGTTGTTATGGGAAGGTTTTATCAATTTCGTTATTAATTGCAAGGGTGGCGCTGGCCCCTCGTGACCCCTTTCTTACCATAATAATCCATATTCTGCTGCCTGTTAATAGCAGAATTTTATATTATGATTGTAATCAGGCCATGAGGGCCAGCCGCTACTTTGTATTACGACTGCGCCCTTATATTGGTCTCATTTTTATCCTTATGTGTGTATCTATCTATATACCTGTATATCGCATGACACAACACTATGCATTTGTTGCTTATGGCTTTTATATTGTATAAAAGTGGCTCTTTAGCCTGTCACATGCCAGGCACCCTTTTGGTGCACTTACTTGGATAAATAGTTGTAGTTCTTGGCTTCTTTAAGCCGTGCCCGGTACCCAAATGTCTGGTATCAAGTTTGTCACCACATTGTTGGCCTTGATCAATGGCGTATTGTAGAACTGTCTGAAAGTGCCATCTCCAGACTAGCCTGCTGCTCTCAGGATTGTGTCGATTGGCACTTGTCGTCTCATTGCTGCGCTCATGTCGGCTGACAACCTGTCATTGTTAGCCCTATGTACATTGACGGTGTCTGTTGCGAAGCTGCCACTTGCGGGCTCCTCGTTGTCGCAAACATGGCAGGTGTGGCCCTTGCCAGCTCTCCCCTGCTCATGTACTCGCGGAGGTGTCCATACACACACAGCTCATCTATCCCGTATTTCCTGAAATTCAGGATGAGTGGGTTGCGGGCCGGATCGTTAGACTTCATCTTAAAAGTATAACGCAATGTGCACCCGTCCACCTCCTAGCTGAAGTCTGCCCTTTTCATTAAGCCCAGGGCTTGTAGCCTTTGCCCAGTGGCCAAGAGAAACAAACATACCATCCCTTTGTTCAGCTTGTCTGTGTCCAACAGGTGTGGGGGCCCCCACTCGGGCAAGTGGGTTAGGAGACGTTTCGGGTCCCACACCGATTCGTATTTCGGTGCGTTGGGCTTCAGGTTACCAATCCCCTTCAGGAGCCTAATCACCAGCGGGTGTTCCCCGAAGGGTCTCCCGCCTATTGTGACGAACGTGGACAGCAGCGATCTCACCATGTTGATCGTTGTCCTGACCGCACCCTCCAAGAAAAGTTTCTCGAGGTACTCTATTCCCTCCAGCAGAGTTGGGCTCCTGGCACTAATCCCCTCCCTCTTTTAGTGGGAGGCCCATCTCCTTAAGACCAGCATGTATTGTCTGTGGGTATTTGCCGCCCAGGGGGGCCATCAGTATCTCTGCCGTTGCCGTATTCATGCCCATAGCACAAAACTTGTCATTCAGACTTTCACCGCTATGAGCTTCATTTTTCCTGTGAGTGGGAACATCTTCCTCCTGTTGTCTCTCAGCATCAATGTCTCCTCTGTGACCACCCATCGTCGTGCTGCTGCGTAGCCCCCTTGTTGTAACAACCGGTACCAGGCAGCTGAAAGGTTGGAAGAAATATCCATCACTATTATGCCAGTTGAGCGATAGGGCTTGAGTTCCCTCTGCTTGTGCATCAAATTCCCTGGAAATGAAGCGTTTTAGCTGATGGTTAACTCTGGAGGCAAACATGTCAATCTCGGGTGTCCCAAACTCCCTGAAGATCCCTTCTAGTGTGTCCCTGTCTAGTGACCACTCTCCCGCATTTGTAAAGGCCCTTGAGGCCCAATCTACCTCTGTTTTTTACCCTGGGACAGAACCTGATGGTTATCAAGATGCTGAGTCGCTCAGTGTGTTCCCAGATTGCCTCTGAATCCATCTGGCATGGTTTAGATCTTGCCGATCCCCTTTTTCCTATACACGCTACTGCTGTTGTTTTGTCGGTGTAGACTCTAACGTGTTTTTCCTTGAGTTTCTCCCTCAGATGCTCAATTGTTCGCCTTACTGCTCTTAGTTCGAGCATGTTGATGTGTGTGGTTTCGCTCATGGTCTCGTCCCACTGTTCCCCATAGTGTGACTTGTGTGTGTGTTTGATCATAATAACCCTACCCATGTGATGAGGCATCAGTGTATATGCACACATCTACCGACCTCTGTTGGTAGTCTTTGCGTGCCTTCCCTAGGTTTTCTAACCAGAAGTTGAGGCATTCCCAACTCGTCTAGTTAATGTGCATTGCGCCCCGTAGTTGCCATTGTAGTCATTCAGGCTCCAGTTGAGGGCCCTCACTATGACCTTTGACCTCATTCTCACCCACTTATTGCCTGGGTCCGTTGCTATTAGCCTGCCCACCAGTGTGGCCAATTGCTTCAGCATGATGTCTTGTTTTTGCAACATCTCCCCTATGTACAGTTTTAGTCCCTCACATTTATCTTGTGGTAAGTGCACCCTTATTAATAGTGTATTCATTTTGAAACCCAAGAATTGTATTTCCTGTGTTGGTGTGAGGACCGACTTCTCCTTGTTAATGGTGAAGCCTATCTTAGTTAGTAGTTCTAACATGATGTTAACTGCACGCATCACCTCTGCTTGTGACCTGCCTATCAAAAAGTGTCGTCTATATAGAAAGAGACCAAGGTGTTGTTCTTGGTTCTCAGTTAATGAAACAATGCCAATGATCTTTGTGAAGATTTGGGCCCTGAGCTCAGTCAATTAGGTAGTACTCTAAATCTATAGCTCTGAATTGTAGGAGGTCCCGATCCCCTTGCTTTATTTCGAGGCTGTGGTAGGTTTGCGAAATGTCAATACTCACTAGCCACGCCCCCCCCCTCTGCAGTAGTTGCATAACAGTCGACGGCTGCTCCATTTTAAAGTGCCTTTACATAATTAACTCATTTAGTTTGGATAGGTTAAGGATTGTCCTGAAATCCCCATCCTTCTTTGGTCTGAGGAACAGGTGTGATAGAAACCTTGTCTTGCTCTCCGAGGCCATTTCTATCACACCCTCCTGTAACATCTCCCCCACTTTACTCTTTAAAATGTTGTCCGGCCCTCAGTTCCCCAATCGATATTGGTCACCTCGTCTGGTGGGCACCCCCATTAGCTCTAACTTCACTCCCTCACCATGCTTCTCACCCACCCATTCTCCGTTATATCGTCCTTTGGCTGTCAGGCCCCCTGCTATGTAAAGCGTTTTAGTCGTACTCATGTTTTCTACATTCGTCCGTTGCGGCCCCAGTAGCTGGCTGTGGCACTGCCATGCCCCCCTCGCAATGCTCGGGTTGGGTTTCCTCCACTTAGCTGGTGGGGGTAGAACCTCGCCTCCTCCTGTCTTGGGCATGGGGCGTATTGTGGTTGGCGGCTCTTCCCCAGACCGCCTCGGAAATTTCCCTGCTTCCGTTCGAAGCTCCACTTTGGCATTGTTCCACTGCTGCCTTGCCGACTGTCATTTGATTATCCAGTTGGCTGTTTTCCGGCTTGCCTCCAGGGTGGTGATCTCTGTGGTCAGATCATCCCCCAGTAGGTACTTGAAACCCTGTCCCCACTCTTTTTTTCACCAGTGGTTTCAGTTGCGTTTGCAACATATGTCTCATGTTGTCCCTCCTCATCCCGAGGAGTGCGTTTCCCGTTTTTGCAAGCAGCTTCAGAGTCGTTACCAGGGATGAGACCAGTTCCTTTGTCTCCAGTGGTTTCCCTGTTTCGATCGCGTCCAGTACCTGTGCGATTGGCCTAGTTGAGAACTGATCGTCCCACTGTGCCGCGGCCAGCACCGAGTCATTCTCCTTTATCCTTGCTGGCAACGTGGTCTCGATTTCATGATTCATGCGGGTTTTGTGTAATCCTTCTACGTTCACCAGTCTTGGTAGCGTGGCATATACCTCTGCGGACTCTGTCCTAGTCATAGGTAATGTCCACAGCGTGTTGATGAGTTTGGCCATATTGTTGGCCAGATTGTCCCCCTCTGCATCAGCTTAGGCTTTTTCTACTGGGATAAACTCTTCCACAAATGAGCCTGGCTCCTCCGGCTCTAATCTCTCCGTGTTGGCCGCCGTGTTGTTGGTCCCCATGGGTGCTGGGGTCACGGGTTTCGGCTCCGGTCTAGCTTCCGGCCTAACTGGGTCAGGAAGCACCTGCTCCCGTGCTATTCTTGCCCTCGTCTCGCGACTTCCTCTACGGGTGTTAGTACTGAGTATGGCGGTGGCGCCCCCGTGGGCTTGTCCTTGCATTCTGACCTCCCGTTGACCTCGCCGGGCTGAACGCTGAGGCCCGTGGCCTCCGTAACTGTCCCGTCTCCGGCGGCGGGTAGGCCCCTCATGCCAACGCCGGTGCCTTGGTTCCCGCGCGGTTGGTCCCTGTGACCAGTTGATCGAGTAACTCGCCCTATGATTTCGTATTTCAGCTCTCAGTTCCTCCCTCCGAGCCTCCAGGCCTTCTAATTCCACCACGGGGGACGATACGTAGACGCGGCCACTCCACTGATCCCAGCAAGCGGTTTCTGGTGGGGGGGGCCGAAGGTGTGGCTGAGGTTAGCCAACACCATCCGCTGTGTAGCCCCCCCCCCCCCCCCGCCCCCAGTGGTGGCGGTGTGTACGTGGGGGAGGTGAAGACTGTGCCGGGTGACAGCCCCTCCATGCCCGTCGGCAGCGGCCCGTAGTTGCTCCCACGCTCATCCATCATGGGGGTTTCACCCCCGGTGGATTCTCTCTGCTCCATGTCGACTTCCGATCTGTCTGACTCCTGGGCAGTGGTACAAAGATCGCCTCCCCAGGCGAGCTCTCCCGTGGCCTTTCCGCTGCATCGATGAAGTCAGCGAGAATGCTGGCAGCTCCTTCAGGCTTGTCGTCAATGGAGAGTGTGGGTGACGGAGACCTAGACATGTAGTGTGTCATGATGGAGGGTGTCTCCGGTCCGGTCCGCATGTGGCGGCCTTCGGTGTTAATTATTTGGTAATGACTGCACTCCCTGCCCTGATGGTTCCTGCCCAGGCACTCCGCCCTAATTCAATTAGGGTTATGGGCCCGGTTATATCTCGCGATCCCGATGGGTGACCTTACCACCTTTTGCACCCCCCCCCTCCTGTGCCCGCGTGGTCGCCTTGTGCGGGGACGATGGGGTTTGCTGCCTTCGGCCCAGCCTACCCTTGTTCTCCTGACAAGCGGTTGGGTGTTTAAAGTAAAGTTTGTCTGGATCCGGTCTGGATCACAGACTGGCTACTGACCCGCCATCGGTCTGGTTACTGGACAAGCAACCTGTGTGGTCGGGGTGGCCTACAACCACCTGTTCCTGTTTAGCTACGCTTGTGTGTGTGCACTGGCCGTGCGGCCGCACTTGGCAGTCCCGGCGCCCGCGGTGACGACTCCCCAGGGAGGCAGCTCCCCGTAGGGTGCGGCTCCGTAATTCACTCCCGGCATCGGTGAGGTTTCGCCCGGGCTCTCCTGTGATACTTACCCTGCCCAGTCGACCACCCCCTCCCGCGGCGTTCTCCCCGCCGGGCCGCTGATGCACGTGAGGTGCGCCCTCCTGGTGGTCCCGGCGGTACATTTGATGTCCTGCTCTTGTGAAAGCTAATCCAAAAGTGACGAGAGCTCGACAGAAGGGACATCCTGTAGCGGCTGGCCCTCATGGCCTCATTACCATCATAATCCCGGCATGGTGAGGTGGCCTACATCCAACTCCTCAAGGACAAAGTTTCCCGGGCCACCTCCCGGCGCCAAAGATACCACAGACGGGGCGGGGCGGATTTAGGAAAGCCTACGCCTGGGCTCTGGGGTGGGTGTGTGAGGAGGGGGGAGGGAGGGAGGGGGAGCAGGAGGTGGGTTGAACTCTGAGGGGACTCAACACAACGATGAGGTGTAATGATGTGAGGGTGGGGTGGAGGTGGGGCTGTGGGGGCGAGGAGGCGAGTGTGTGGGAGGGGGTGATGATATGTGGACAGGTGGTGGTTAGTTTGTTGCAATGTTGAGGAAACTACGTTATATACAGCAACACCTCTCTAACCGACCACCACAGATCGACCACTCCCCTATATCGATCACTTTATTTGTGTCCCAAACGATCGATCGCCTATATAATACCATTGTAACGGGATAAAAATTGACTCCCTAAACCGACCACCTCCCTGAATGTACCGTTTAAAGTGGGTCCCATGGTCGGTCGATTTATAGAGGTTTTATTGTACTTTAAAAAAATACCGGAACCATGCAACGCCATGTAACGCATATTCACCTCACGTTTAATGTTTTTTTTATTGAACTACAATTGTATGCAGTTTACTATTACAACTGATGGCTTCATTTATGTAGATCAAGCAATTTTACTGTTTGATTAGAAGGCTGGAAGAGCGGGGGTATGTTGAGCTGGCAAAAGACAATAAACTCGATTTATTTCCCCCCCCCCCCCCACAAAAAAAAAGAATTGACAAAATGGTCACTTGTCACTGCATAGTCTGAGAAAGCATAGAATTTTCGCAACCAAAAGAGCTATATTTGATCCTACATTTCTAATTTAGATTTAGATACTAGTGCACTCATTAAGCATTTATTGCTGCATTGAAAGAATATCTAAGTCTATTTAATAAAAGCGTCACTATTGAAGTCCAGCATTTTTACATGCACATCAATAATAGACGAGATCACGGTTCCGACTGCGCATGCGCTGAAAACGGTGTTGGGAGCAAAGCAAAGGTGTACAACCATTGAGTTTGCCGATACGCGTAGGGCAAAACTCCCATTTTATTCAAAATTAATAGAAATACATAAAGATTTGGCACAAACATGGTTGGAAGGATGCAATCTAATAATATAATGAGTATGTTTAAGACACAACTCTCCATAATTAAGCATTTTGAGCCAAGAAACATACAATTTCAATCACTCCACAGGCTGATGTTTACATCAGCATTGATTAGCCATAAGTAATTATTGTTCTAAATATTAAAATGTCAAATTTGTCAACAAAAACTTGTTTCAAAGAAATATATAACCAATATCTGATTAAGCCTACTCATTTTCTATTTCTACATATATGTCATTAACCATAGGATATAAATAAAAACATGAATAAAATAAGTAAAACTGACTCTGACTATGGCTCTAACACTAATCTGAGTGCCCAGATTTGTCTAAATCTAAATGCACATGGCATAAGATGTGCTGATTATATTGATGTAAATGCAATGCTGGATCAAAGATTAATATCTTACTTTATTATATATATATTTTTAGTTAGTGTTCTATGTTTCAAACAAGAGCTGAGATGAGCTGAAACTAGCACATTTCATAACTGCACCCAGTGTATTAGCATGTGCCATGTGCCATGTGCTTCTCGCAGGTTTGTTTTGCTCTGACACATCCCACAATGCACCGCGTGGCTGGAACGGTGATGTAGTCTATTAATTTTGCATGTTTTTAGTTCAAGTGTCGCCAAATTGTACGGTGTTGTTTGTAGGTTTTTTTTCAATTTGGAATGGTAATTTTATTCGTCTAATGATATGTTTTACAGTTGACATTCGCTTATTCATAAGTGACTAGTGTATTCATACATTGCATTTGTATGAGCTAAGATGAGTCTTCGTCAGGTGGAGGGAGTGATGAGGTGAAGTGGTTTGAATGCGGATTCTTTCCAACAATCTTGTCGACCCTTGTTGACCAGACCCGGTTTAATCAACAAATCGCACCATCTGACCAGAGACATCCACGACCCAGATTTCCGCCATCTTTGCAGAGACTAGTGCCTTGGCGCTGAAATACCTTTATTAGCTGAATAAAATGATCATCCAGCAATCTCGCTAATCCGACGTTGTGTACTGGGAGGAAAGGAGTTTGGATTAACGATGGTTGACTGTATATCGCCTTGCCCTCGGTCCATTGCTGAAGTCTCCGCGCTCTCTTCCCAGTCCCCATCACCATGACCTCCGGTTTTATTAAGTTTTAGTACCTATAAATCAGGGTAAGGTGGTCAAGTCACATTGTGACCATCAACATTGGAAGTAGGGGAACTGGGTTGGCAAGACCTAAGCCAAGCCGGGCCTCACCTAGGAAATACTCTTTCGTAAAGATTTATTTGTTAAAGAATTATTTATTTATTATTTATTATACATAATTTATATATATATACTAATTACTATATATAATATATAATATATATATATTAATTAATTAATAGATACATATATATATATTAGATCTATTAATTAAGTATGTCATTATATACAATAATTAATTAACAAATAAATGTATATTATATATAATGTAGTATATATAATATATATATGTTATTATATATTTATATATATATATGTATTTATATCATCATTCCAACAATAAGTGGGTGGGTGGGTAGAGATGACTTAGTGAGTTTGGGTCACTTGAGTGAGTGAAGTGTTGCTGATTTAGGTACATGCTGGCAACACAAGCCCAGTCGCATTTGTGGCATGGCGTGACATGTCGAGAGGCGTCGGGGTGAGGTCGGCGGGGTCTCTCCTTGGTTAAAGGGCTGCATAGCTGCACACGGGCCGGCGCTGTGATGAATGTGGGTGCCGGCTGATGGGGGTGGGGGTGGGGGGGCGGCACTGTCACCGGGGGACGCAGCTACCGACCGCCGCCCCGCAGGAGCCGGCCGTCACTGGCATATCCACTCTCTCCGCACACGTGCTGCCACCACCGGCAGTGTGGCGACGTAATGGCGGCGGACTGTCGGAACCACCCACGAAAGGATACATGGGGGTTTTAGGTTTACATCCCAGCAACAAACACAGGGTCCGTACGGGGGGGGGGGGGGGGGCTGGAAAGTTTAGGAAAAAGTCTTGAATTTCATTTGTCCCATTTCACAAGGCCTTGAAAAGTGTTGAATTTAACCTATGTTGGGTAATTAGTCTTGAAAAGCCTTGAATCCTTGATCTAAATTAGTCGGAAATCGTAATTGGGTCATTCTCAGAAGTTGTGTACAAATAGTGTGACATCAGTACCACAAAATCAAAATGCTGCCAAAGTCCTATAAACAAGTTTCCTCAATGTGTATGTACTTTTGCATCTGAATAATTGAAAATAAACATATTCTGGCATTTTTAAGTAGGTCAAATGATGCTCACACCCAATAAATAGCAGTAGAGCATGGAAACCGACTCCAAAATCAAATATTTTCCACACAAAACTTGAAATTTTTAGGACATTTCACATGCCACTTGCTTTAAAAACAGTAGTAATAATAATTTGAAACCTCATTGCTATGGTTTTGTCTTATTTGTGAATATTAAAGAGAAAAGCAAAAAAAATATTAGCAAGGTAACAGTCAAAGTGGAAACAACAATTTTACACAAATGTTCGGCTCAAATTTCAATGTTATGGGGCAATTTCAGGATTTATCTTTTACTATACCATAACTGGGTCCATGCATAGAGTGTCAAATGGTGAAAATAGTTCCTGTACTGTATCTGTACTCAGTGTTTGATACAGAGTTTCATAGTACTTGCAAGTGGAAACGAAATGTTACGATGTTAATGACTCATTTTAATTTATTTTTTTTAGAAATAAATGTCTTCAACTTAATGAAGACATTGTATATGACCATTTGAAGTGAAATGAGCTGTTGTTCAGAGGTTTTCATTAAGTTTGTGACACTTTATTTTCAATGCTGTTGACAATGTCACAAATTAGTGATGTAATTTTCTATGTATTTAGCTACATCCATCCCAATAAGATACATAATACACAATATTAACATTTACTTTTGATCTAAAATATCTCCCACATTATTGGGCTAAATGATGAAATCTAAATATTGACACTCCAATAATGGGTTTCTTTGAAATATGCATTTCAAGTAGACTACCTCAAGTGGTACACAGTTTCTGAGAACGACCCATTTCACCATAGTTCACCCCCCGCCCCCACCTCTGATATCCAAATGAAAATAGTCAAAAGCCTTGAAATAGCCTTGAATGCCATATCTTCAGAGGTATACATACCCTGCAAACACAGAACTGTGTGTAGTTTGCGTTTCAAACCCAAAACACTTACCTAGATTTGATCCTACATATCCAATTGAGATACTGATGCACACATTTGTTGTTGTATAGAAGGGAATACCATGTCAAGTGTGTTTAACTTGTTGCTGATGACCCCCAATAGCCGATGTCTATTTTGTGTGTGCTGGGGCGGGGGGGGGGGGGGGGGGGGGCCGTTAAACAAACAAACTAAAACTAACAAAATTAACCTGTTGCTGTTGAAACCAGAATTTATATTTGCATGCCCAAATTAATTCTTTCATATTTTTTTCATTTATAATATTTTTAGTTAACCATTCAAAATAAAAGTGACTTCGAGTTTCATTTCAATATGGTGGATTATAACGCTCAACCTAATATATTTATCTAAGAAATATAGCAGAAACTCAAAACCATTGGACGTAATCCAAATACAGTTACGGTGTCCTGTCCTATTTCTACTCAGGGACTTCCTTGGCCGAGTCAAACTAATCCCTTTCAAAATTGAGACTTGTCGCTAACTAGCCTGGTCTTCGGCATTACTAGGATATGGTAAGGACGGCTTTGCTCAGTATCAGGATAATGTGTAGGATATCAGGTCCTACTGCTGGCAGCACGGTGTCCTAGTGGATAGCACTATTAAGTCGCCATGATCGCACACTGCCATAAGTCGCTACCTGTCGTTGTATGACCTTAGATGTTGCTAGGAAGTAAAACCCCAAACAGCTTTTTAAGACTTGATTCATAACAGGTAGGGAGGTGGGAGTGACTCCATATATTCTAATTAATATAAGTCGGGTTATATTTGATTCAACACCCTTCACAAAGGTTGAGATGTCGATCTTTATTGATTGGATATTAATTAATGTGCAGCCGGTGTGGACGCGTAGGAGCTCATGCTTTTAATGAATTGCACAATGGAATAATTCCATCTCGTTAGTTGCTATGGAAACCGGCTTCGATTCTCACCTGTCTCGTTCTGTGTGGGCTCAGTTTGCTGTGTCCAGATCCCAACACGAAGTTGGTGGCAGGAGATGTATTCTTGTCACTGCAGTTTCTTTCTATACATAATATAGTTGACGAACCAGAAGCTGAACAGATACAATGTTGGCAGCCTGTGTCATACGATACAGATGCAGGTTCTCTGGGTGCATAAAGTGCATGTCCCACTGAATTCTAAATACTGTGTTCTGAGAATGATTTTGCAGATTTTTGTACTAAGTCTGTCAATTTTGTTGGGGTGTTTCCAATTTCTGTAGGGTTGGAAATGGATATATCGGACACACACACATATCTGTATGTATGTAATGTATGTATGTATGTATGTATGTATGTATGTATGTATGTATGTATGTATGTATGTATGTATGTATGTATGTATAGTTATACAAGTCTTACCCGGTACAGATGATGGATAACTACATACATACACACATACTCACACACTCACACACACACAAATATAAATATTGTGTGTATTTAATGGACATTTGAATGATAGCATTTTATGTGTGCTAAATACAGCCCCGGAGACTGTTGGGTGTTGTATGTATACTGTAGTAACCTTGGCACGCATCTATCTACACACTGCACCACAGCTCGATCACAATTATTTTAAACATTATCTTGGCTAAAGGATGATCCACTGGCAGTGTCGCTGCCCCATTTGGCAACCACAGCGACACACACGCGCACACGCAAGCACACACACACACGCACACACTTCGGAGTCAACCCATCAGGCAGCCAATTTGAGGTCACCTTTTAGAATGTGTCTAAAATGTGAGTTGTCTTTTGAAAAGTAACGTTATTTTTATTGAAATTTATTATTTGGAATGCGCCAAATAAACAACAACGGTGCTGCTTTTTTTAATAATGATATTACATATTATGTAACTGTTTTCGATTATAAAGAAATTATATAAATATTATGGGTTATATATAATCCGGTTGTCTATGTGTGAATGAGAAGTTAGATATGTATATATTATAGATTACATCTAAAGAAATTATATAAATCGTGTAGATTATATCTAATCTGGTTTTCTATGGGGGAAAAAGAGGGTAGATAATGATATATATGTCAGATTATATCTAAAGAAAATATATTAATATTATTTTTCTATTATATTACAGGATGTACATTTATGTATATTTCATGATGGTGGTTGATTGGTTGGTTGTTTAAGTTTTACGTCCTGACAACATCTAAGGTCATATCAGGATGGGTACCGCATGTGACAGTGTGCATCCATGGCGACATTATAGTGCTGCCTCACTGGGAGACCAGGCCACCAGAACTATGACTTGATATCCCACTTAGTTACATTATCCGGACACCGAGCCAACCAATCCTTGCCCTATCCTAATAATGCCGAGCATCTGGCTAGGAAGTGACAAGTATACATTTTTAAGTCATTGGTTTGACTCGACCAGGGTTCGAACCCATAGGTTCGAATCCATGCGTGAAGGAGAGGGTAGATATTTATATATGTCAGATTATATCCAAAGAAATTATATAAATATTATTTTGATGATGTTACATTATATATAATGTATACATACAAAGTGTACATTTATATATATGTCTATATGTAATTATGGTGATTGAAGCGGAGGGGGGGGGGGGTTAAGGGGTAGGGGTTGAAGGGTGAGGTGTGTGTGGTAGGGGGGGGTCCCAGGAGCCGAGTGGGAACACTCTCCTGGTATAGGTGTGGTCTGCTTTCCATGGGTTATAGTTGTGCGTGGCAAAGTGCCAGCAGTGCGCCCTACGGTTGCACCCTACAGCCCTCAGTCCCACCTCCATCCGGTGTGGCGGTTTCAGATCTCAGTGGGTTTGGAGTCAATTTTGTTCAATTCTGGGGTTGTTTGTAACCTTACGACGGTTACTGGTTGCAGAACTGCAACATTAATAGAGAGGCTCCGATAAATCGGCCCAATCTTTGGTTGAAGATTTAACTTCAGTAGGGAGTGTTGTAGAAGCTGGGGACATCTTTACAACGTTGTAACGGCGAGGCGTTGGGGCGGCAGCGAATCTCTTCGGTGCGGCGGTAGTTGAGCGGTAGATGTGGTTGAGCACTTGTATCCAGTCAGCAGCAAGGGATTCGAGGAAGGGCGGGTAAAGATGGGTGTAGCGGCGGTTCCAGCAACAAGAACAAGACAGAGAAATCGTAAAGGTGAAGGGCCCCACCCAAGAACACAACTACCTTGGTCAGGGGAAGAAGTATGCCTGGGAGAAAATCGAAAGGGCAGAGTCTAGGAAAGAGAAATGAGGAGAGTTGAGTCAAAGGACCATGTCTATTTGCTCTATGGTGACCAACCAGCGAGCCATAGACACGGACAGAGTAAGAAGTAGAAAGTGAAATGCCGGCGGGCTCCCCCTCCTGGAACTCTTTTCAGACATATCAAGGAGGAGCAAGGGCGGCGGAGAGGAGATAGAGAGAGGTGTGGACAGAGTGCAGTCCGGATAGCAAGTGGTTTGGAGTCTTTGCTCGAGGTTCTGCACATGCGCATATTCGATTAACATGACCCGGGCGACTTGGGTCACCCGAGTTGCTAGAAATTCAAATAGAACACCGCAAGTGGAGTTGACCAAAACAAGTGCTGTGTGCTAAAGGTATTTTAGCTCAATAATATATATTTAGCGAATTGAAGAGTTAATGCCATGACCACATGTATGCGTCAAACGAGTGGATTAATTGAATACGCTGAAATGCTGTTAGATTTTGACGCATGCGCAGAACCCCGAGCGAAGACTCCAAACCCACCGAGATCTGAAACCGCCACACCGGCCCAACCGCATTCTCAGAGGCGCCACCTGGTGGAGCGGAGCCGAAACATGGCAGGTAGACGTCAGAAGCCGGTGCCCTGGGAGCTGTACCGCTCTTAATACTACACAGATGTGTTGTGTCAATACAGAGCGGCATGCGGGCATCTGTCAATGACCTTCACCTTCATGCTGAGCTCACTCTATTTCTACGTTTAGTTTATAATTTTTATTATTTGAATTCAATTTTTGGGATGGGTTTTTTGTTGTTCTTATCGAGATGTAACGAAAATTTGTGTAAAGCCTGAATTTTGAACTGAGGGATGCTGTGTGTTTCTTGGTTCTGTTGTATATCAATCCTCCGTTGTACTAGAAGGAAGATATGTAATAGTTATTGTTGTAATAATAGTGCAAGTAAATAATCACTTTGATGAAAATTGGTTATAAATAGTTGTAATATGCCGATTTTCACGATCAATTTGGATGTTCACATGTCGCTACTTTAGGGCAAAACAATTATTTATCTTTGATATCATTCGGCTGGAAGTTTTCGTCATGCTCTGGTTGCTCCTTGATATTCAGTTATTTCAACGGAGATAGAGATTTGCTGTTCTTTTGAACCCCTGCGATTAAAATCCGACCGAGTCAAAGCAATGACTTAAAATTAATACTTGTCACGCACTTACCCTGGGGTCTGCATTACTAGGGTAGAGCAAAGGCTGAAAGGGGCTCTGGAATAGGGAGAACCAAATTATCTGTGATTGAAAGTTCTCGTGCTTAAAGTTGCATAATCCAATGGTTTTGAGTTTCTCTAATTTGTTTGGATCCATATATGAGGTTCAGCATTATAATCTCCCTTACTTTAATTTGAACTAACTTTTCGTCTGCACTAATTTTGTGAATAGACGATTTCCACCACCCCTATTCTGCACTGCCCTTTCAGGCAAGGAGCCGCATAGACAGGTAGGCGTGGGTAGTATGGTGATATCAGGGAGCCTAGGTGTCATAATGGTTAGCACACTGGCCTGGAATGCAAAGAGATGTGGGTTCGAGTCCCACTCTAGACGCAATATTTCCCATTTTCATCACCCCCACGACACTGGTTGCAGTGACCATGATCCTGTACAAGCTACACGCTGTATAGTTCTTGAACCTACCCTGTGATATGTAAGTGCATTGCCTGTATCTAATTGTAAGCATTAAAAGACTTATAATTCCAGGGTGACGAGTGTAGTAGTCTGCACTGACCTCTCAGGCAAGGAGCTGCATAGACAGGTAGGCGTGGGTAGTATGGTAATATCAGGGAGCCTAGGTGGTGTAATGGTTAGCACACTGGCCCGGAATGCAAAGAGATGTGGGTTCGAGTCCCGCTATAGGCGCAATATTCCCATTTTCATCACCCCCACAACAGTATTATATAGTATGTGACATGATATTAAATAGTCGGTTTGTTTTTATTAACCTAATGCATTATATAGCATATATAATATATACTATATACACATTTTAACACCTGAATATATAATATTTAAAGAGTTATGTTATGTATATCAATATATAAAATATACTATTATGCTGTGTGAGAGAGCGTGGAGGAAGGGGGCGAGAAAGAGTAGAGTAGAGAGAGATATACGATTTACAGTAAAACCTCTCTAACCGACCACCTCCACAGATCGCCCACTCCCCTATATCGATCGCTTTATTTACAACAATAAAAAAACACTCCCTAAAGTAGTTGGTGTTATATAGAGGGGTAAGGGATTCTTGCGTGTATAAAGAAAGGAAAGATGTATATTTCTTGCTGAAAATGCTTTGAAGTTAAATTGCATGAGCTTCTGAGCACCCATTGGAGCTCTTCCCCGAGCTGACTTTCGGAGCTTTTTGCTGATGACCAATAACAGTAGTGCACACACCCTGTTGTCTTTTAAAGTAAATTTGATGGTTGTGAGTGTGACATCACACCACCACTAACCACTACTAATACCAATCTCCACCTACCGGTGTTCGAGCTCAAATAGCCCATCCTAAGTGTGATCTTTCAATAACATAAATTGAATAGGATCACATGGTAAGATCACATGCTAAGATCACGTGACCAGATCTTTAAATCTGCCGCCAGTAATGGCTGCAAATGCTACCATCTGCTACTGCTACTGCTACTGCTACTGCTACTGCTACTGCTACTGCTACTGCTACTGCTACTGCTACTGCTACTTAGAGCCACGTGGTATCTATCCGTGTATGGTACTGCGCATGCGTCTAGCACTGAGTGGGCGGGATGTGTGTAGAAGGGATGGGGTGGGGGGGGGGGGGGGGCGGTGCGTGAGCTGTGTGTGAGGAGGGTTACTAACTGGGACACGGCCGGAGCTGGTTGGTGTGTCCGGACTGGTGGTACACGCTGAACACGTGTACACAAAATCCCACCTTGGGACCAGCTACGCTGTCTTTGTCTTTCTGTCTCTGTCCGTCTTTCTGTCTGTCTCTGTATCCTCTCCCCAGGACACTCACTAATGAGTTCATACATGCACGTTTGATCGTTCACTCACTCACTTACTCACTCACCACTCACTCACCACTCACTCACCCACTCATTTACCTACATACTCACTCAGTCAACTACTGAACTATTCATTTACCAACTCACTCATGCACACATACACTGGTGATTTAATTTAGTAAATTAGATATATCGATCGATAGAGAGATAGATAGATAGAGAGATATATAGATATACAGATAGATAGATAGATAGATAGATAGATAGATAGATAGATAGAAAACATCGACTTTCCAATATTGTCTGCTATAGTTGGGTGTCTATTTCGAGCTTAACTATTTGTAAAACAATATATACATATTAATTTTTATATATTTTATATATATATTAAGCATTTTGGTTTGCATTCTATTGCTTTATGATTGTAATGTCGACAGATATTTCGGCACCGCTGGTTTGGGTAGTGGTAAGGGATGGGAGGGAGGGAGTGTGGAGAGGTGGCTGCCACTGTTCCTGTGGTAATCTTTACCTGCTTACATCAATGATGGATGGATGGATAGATGGATGGATGGATGGATGGATGAATTGCTGTGTGTTTGTGTGTATGTGCGCGGTGTGTGTTTTTCGAGGGGGGGAGGCACAACAAAGTCGAACCCCATTGTTTCTTTCTTTGGGGTTTTACATCTTAGTAACATCTACGGTCTTAGGATGGTTACCGACGTGTAACAGTGCACGCTCATGGTGACTTCATAGCCCTTCCCCACTGGGATACCATGCTACTGTCGTCATGACCCAACAGCCCATTCAGTCGCTTGTCCTAGTAATGCCAAGCACCAGACAAAGTAGCGACATGTATCCATTTGAAGTCTTTGGTTTGACCCAGTTGACGACCTCTCACATGGGAAGTGACCGCCCTACCTACTTGGCAAGTCCGTCTGGTTGTAAGGGTGAGATGATATGGGACATTCCCATTGGTGTGGGGAAAGGTGGGGTGGTGTGGCGGTGGGCAGGGGATGATAATTTATTTATTTTAATACAAAGTCAGTGATCGGGCAGGGTAGGACAATAAGGACTGCCCGGTTTCCCACGGCACCTAGTTTACTCGGTTGGGCAGATGAAGTTTTCAATGACCTGCCCGAATAGGCAAGTCAATATTTTTATGATCTGCAGTAGCAGATTTCAGTTTAAGTTGGCTGACTTCAGCTTGGGCAAGTAGTTTTGCCACTCAAGCAAGTAGACAATTCATGACGTCACTTGCCCGATTGCGGAAGTGGGGAAAAAAGGTACTGTCCTACCCTGCAATCAGATTCATAAAGACAAGCTTTTGAGTTTTATTTAGCCTGACATTCATGATGCACAAAAGTCCCGCTGCAATCATTTATCAGTTGCCGATCACCATTGACGGTTACCCAGCTGTCCGTGTGTTCAGGCATTGACCTAAATTTCACGGCCCTGCTCTCAACCTCCCAAGGTTAGGTACACGCACTGTTTCCTAAAATAACTTATAGTGTGAGATGCAGTCAAGTTTGATCCATGTTGGCAACGGACCTCCCCGCAGCACACACTGCAAGCTAGTTTTGTTGTGTGTATTTCTAATAGTAATACGCTCCTGCTGTTTTGTTTATGTGTAACCAAGATGATTGCTCTCTATGCCAATTGACTGATCCCACACTTGTGGGATGCCATTGTCAAGTGCAAGTAGCCTCGCTTTCTAATGCAATCGATGTCAGTACTGAGAGATCTGTGATGGCACTAAATGCCCAGTGAACCACTTGTGGTGCATCGGCACTCACATAGGCAGCTGTAATTACTGGCAACCCATTCCCACACAGTGCAGAGAGATCAGCATTTTCTCCCCCTTTCACCATCCATGTTAGAAATGTTTCTGTATCCTTGTACATAACAACATGAAGATCTAGCGGAATCACAGTTTCACTACTTTATCCACTTTTGCATCCAGGCACCTGTGAAGCAGTCGATCATCCGATCCATCCTTCTCAGTGCACCCATTTGCAGTTTGGGATATTTTCCGTTCGAGCCAGTGGTTCACAACTGATTCATCAAAGGCAGTGGTATGCGCTGTTCTGTCTCTGGGCTAAAGTGCATATAAAACACCCTAGCTGCTTATTGGAAAGAGTAGCCTATGTGGCGGAGGTGGGTTTCTTCCAAAGAAATATGTCAGAATAACCATCTTTTTGATGCCCAATAGCCGATGATACAATAAAAAATCAATGTGCTCTAGAGGTGTTGTTAAATAAAACAAGCTTTAATTTATGAAAGTCATTGTTGTGCTGTTAATTATGGCGTCTCAGAATCGTCACGGATGTATATTCATAGGGGGAGTGTACTACAGTGCCATCTATACTGACTATGAAAACTTTGTTTGTTAACTGCTACTGCATCCCCAGTTATCAAGTGGTGTTCGGTGGATGGGGATATTGACCTCCTATCTATGTGTTATGGAAAGGGTACGTATTTACTGCACCAATAATGTAAGTGTGTCTTCCTGGGTGACTGGCATGCAGTTTTTCATTGGTATAGGAGCTTGTCCACCTTTCCGGTGTAGACAGTTCTATGCACACCGTTCTCGTCAACCTAACTCCGTAAAAGAAAAGTCTGAAAAAAAGGGTAATGTTCATCCCCAACCAATCTATTCTAAAGGAAAAGGTTACTAATTGCCTTTGTGAAAGTTGATGCAGTGTTTGTTGTTGGGGTGTTTTGGGGGGTGCTTTTGGTTAGTAGGTATAACGAAGATGGCATAGTCGTGTTGAGGGTGGGTGGGGAAGGGTTTGGCCGACTCGATGAGAAGTGTATTCATATCAGAAATGAAAGCACAGAGTACTGAAGGCCGGCAAATGCAGGCCTCTTCGGAATGTGGGAGGCGGCAGGCCGCTGAAATCCAGTAAAGCCGGTATAGGTATTTAGTGAGCAGAAGTCAACCACTACTCTTAACTTATTTTAAACATATGTGTGGTTTTTGTTGTTGCAAAAAGCTACTTTTTGGGAGAAAATCTTTTTTTTTTGGGGGGGGGGGAGGGGAGGCGGGGACATGGATCTCAAGCAAAATAGTACTTCAGCAGTCAAATAGTAAGATAAATTTAGATTCCGACGCATGGCCATTAAAAAGAAGAAAAGCCTTTGAAATAAAATTTACATTAAACAAAGGTAAATTAGATTATTATGTGTAACCTAATATATTTATCTGAACAAGGGATATGGCAGAATCTCAAAACCATTGGATTATGCAACTTTAAAATAACTATGACAACTTTACCTTGTCACAAATATCATGATCGAATATGACTAATATCTTGAAACAACCTGTTCCGTAGGAATTATTTAGGGCCCAAATAATACTGAAAGCCACTGTAACTAGTAATAGGGCCCTTCATCGCGAATAATCCTTCTCAGCTGTTAGAGTGACATAGACCATTTAACATTTACAACGTTCGATAGGCTTTCTCTATAGAAATAGGTTTCGCCTGATAGGTGACTAATTATAGAGAAGGGTAAACAAAAAGCACTTCAGGGTCTTTAAGCATGTGAGTTCATCACTATGATTTAGGCATTTAATATGTGTACATTTATTGGACTGAAATAGGAACTATCCAGAGAGTGACACCATTGTTCCCGTTTGTCTTTGCAGAACTCCATCCGGCACAACCTCTCACTGCACAGTCGGTTCATGCGCATCCAGAATGAGGGCACTGGGAAGAGCTCGTGGTGGGTCATCAACCCGGACGCCAAGGGAAAGACTCCCAGGCGTCGTGCAGCTTCAATGGATACCAAGGCCTATGAGAAAAAGCGTGGACGAGCCAAGAAGAAAGCTGAGACAATGCGGGCTTCTCTGGAGCACGGCCTCAGTCCAAGTGCCACCAGTCTCAACGAAGAGTCAAGCTACTCTGACAACTTCAACTTGAGCCCACAGGACTTCCGTGAGCGAACATGCTCCAATGCTAGCAGTGTTGGACGTCTTTCCCCCATTCAGTCTGCACACGAACGAGACATCCATGACAGCCAGGTGCCACCGATGTCACCAATCCCGTGGAGCCAGCAGGAGTCGATGAGCACCACAAGTTATAAGTCTGACGGTTTCACTGAGACATTGACAGAGAGCCTGCGAGAGATGATTGTTGGCGACACAATGAACACCCTGTCTCCGATGGAGAATCTTGTCGGTGGTGGCACCAATGGCGTGGTGACAGGCAGCGGAGACTTGGGCAGCAGCTACTCCACCCCCAGCCCTCTTAGCCAACACCAGTTATCACCTAACTCAACAGGGGGATCACTAACCTACAGTGAGGGTGGCAACTTGATGCCCGCACCTCCGCCCTATCCAGACCAGCAGATGCGCTCCAGCCCACAGCATTCACGGTCACCGCAACCTCCAATAGGGCTGCAGAGCTCGCTACCGACAACCACTATGTCGAGCATTAGCTCACTGAACCAGTCCATGTGTAATTCGAGCTTGAACTCGTCCTTGGGCAACAATGGCTTGCAGTCTGGTGGGTTGGTTGGCTGTTTGGGTCTCAGCGGTGGCTTCATGCGGCAACAGCAGCAGCCGTCTCCACAGGAAGACCTCATGACAGAAGGCGACCGCCTCTTCAGAGATCAGCAACAGCAACAGCAGACTTCAAACCTGCTGCAGGAAAACCTGCTGCAAGATAATCTGATGAGCAGGAGCAACTTCCACTCACTCAACTCTCCTGGATTTCCTAGTGAATCTGCTCTTCGCCATGCTCTGATGCGTCAACAACAACAGCAGCAGCAACGACAACAGCAACAGCACCACCAACAACAGCAGCCGCCCTTTGAGATGTTCCATCAACAGCTGTCTGCACAGGACCAGCGACGACTGGCCCTGTTACGCCAATCGCTGGTTGTTAAGCAAGAGCCACAGCAACAGATGGAAGTCCAGCCGCAGACACAGCTTCTTCAGCAGTTACTGACCGCTCCAGATAATGCACATGTCAGTGGGCCCCTCACCATCAACACTGGCAGCTTCCAGCAGCCTCAGCAACAACCACCACAGCAACAGCAGCAGCAGCAGCAGCAGCAGCAACCGTCACAACCACAGCAGCACAATCTGCCACAGGACATTGACTACAGCCTGTGTGACTTTAAGGCAAATGATCTTGATGTAGATCAGATCATTAAGCATGAACTCAGCTTCGACAGCAATCTGGACTTTAACTTTGACGCGCAACAGGCAGAGTCATCCTTTGGGGCAGTTCAAACGTAAGACAACGCCCGCTTAGCACAGTACACATTGTGTCCCATGGATTCAAGGACGATAATCAATTCACTCTTTTAGGCGAATACTGTTGAGTTAAAGTAGAGCTGTATAGTACCAAACACATTACTATCGTTGTGGATGTATTGCACACTTATTGCAGGGACTACAGATTCTAAGGCCTCACCAGCCTTACTACCCCATCTGGGTTGATGATATACAATGTAGTTACATATTGGCAGCGATGAGCTTCCTATGAAAGGGACAGAAAGCTCTGAATCTTAATCTAAATAGAGATAACAGACTGTGAAGTGTATAACTATAAACATTTCAACAACAAATCATAGAGGTCTTCATCTTGGAGCTGTCGTTCTTTTTTCAGTAGTAATGAACCTACTATGACATATTTCGATTTCCTCTTTCGATACTCCTTCCCCCCCCCCCCCCACCCACCCTCTCTATGCCACAATGCTGGGTTAACTAAATCACGCAGAAGCTTTGATACATAATGCGCAGTACTGAGAAACTGGGAAAGGAAACAAAGACAGGAGCCGTGGCTGGTTTCATTGGAATTATTCATCTGCTCTGCCAATGCCAGTGCAAGCCATGATGGAAGACCTCTGGGAAATGCGATTGTGAATTGCCAGGGGAGTTGAGGAACTTGTTGGACTGGATCTTATGTGACATCCCCTGAATCATGCGCAGGAACAGTGTATAATATATATATATGTGTGTGTGTATGTGACCTTGACGTTGACGTTGACCTCAGTCAAAGTGTCATGTTTGAATACAGAGAAGTGGATTGTACTATTGTTTTACCAGCATGAAGTTGATAGAAAATTGTTAATGTTCCTCATGCTGTCCCGTGTTAATTTTTGTCCCCCCCCCCCCTTTTTCTTCTTTTTGGTTTAAGGGGGAGAAGTAAAGAGCAGCTAAATGAACATGTGTCCATAACTGATGCTTATCTCACCTATATTGATTGACCTTACCAATGATCTTGAGATATCGAGTGTATCTGTTGATGGAAGGCAAGATCAGAAAAATGTTCTGAAATGTTACTCCAGGAACCTGTCCTGACTATTGGCTTTTCTTTCTATAAATACAGTGGCTCTCTTAATGCAAGGGGACGGGGTATTAAATTGCCTCGAGGAGTGGAATGTCCTTTGTTAAATTAAAATTAAAGCAAACAGGTTCTGAATCAGCATGACATTGAGAACGCCACCCAAAGCCTACTGACCTGATGACGCCAGAGGTTTGTTGATCCGTTAGAGCAAATGTGATGTAAAGTTGTGAGGCTGTGATGTTCAAGAGAGGGAGAGAGAGAACTTGGGGAAAGAAGAGAGAAAAGAAACGGTATTGACAGCCGCATCAGGGGAGACAAAGGAGGAAAGCACTCGTTTAGAGTAGAAAAGATGATGAAGAAGTGACAATGGAGCATCGGTAAATTGGCAGCCGATCGTGTCCACGTGATACTTACTGCAACACAGTCAGTCGGTCGCCTCACGACCGCTCCCTCAACCTGTTCCCGGTTATGTCTTCTACACGAAATCTACAAAACCTACGCAGCAAGAAACTAGTGCCTGTTGTCTCGCCACACACCGTCTACGTATGTCACGTCACCGCGACACTCCGCTTAATGTACATTGCTCCTATTATCGCTCACCTCGCTTAGACATGTTGAATGACGTAACTAGAATGATGTGCCGGTGCAGAGACGCTGGCCATCTAGCGGCAGGCCTTTGAGTTATGGCAGACGACGAGACGCTGGCATAGCTCTGCCTGTGATGCGCTTAACAAACATCCTTTGCCAATGTGTTATATTGTAAGAAGGAATCCTGTATTTCATTGCTTGTTGAGTCGTGCTTATCCAATCATGCCAGGTCGATTTAGCTTTTTGCAAGCCTATGTTGATATCTACATATGATGAATTGAATTGAAATTCCGAATTAACTAAATCAAATGTTCTTACGGTGAGGAATGAAAACACTGCATTGAGAACAGTACTGCTTCTTTTATTTTGAAAAGGGGTCTGGGAACACAGACATTGGAACTGATGGTTTAACCACCATGGTGAGAGTATGAGTACTAATACGAAGAAATATCATTAAAAATAACAATAAATTAATATTAAAATCACTGTACAAACTAGGGGAATCTATTAGTGAACTCGGAAGGTTTGACCCATGCTGACCAGCGTTAGGTAGTAGTGTAAAGGATGGTGTTAGGAGTATGTTTTGCCCAATAATTGTAGCAGTTCTTACACGATATGTGTTACTCCTCCACCCCCTCCCCTTCGACAGTATTTAATCTGATCCCCAAATAGCCTGTACGCTCATTAAGTGGGCATTATTATTATTAATATTACTACTCCTACTACTACCGTCACTGAAAATTTAGCACGTCGTGACAGTTGTAATAAATCACAATTGGATGTTTATTCTTTGGTGTATGAGTGCGCAGTCGCTGCAGAAAGTGTGGAATTACCTGGTTTCTGTGATCGTTTTCTCTCATCCCAATCATGAATTATGGTAAAATTCTAATATGCTCATTCACCAATGTTGGGTATAAAACATGTGGACTGTTCAGGACTGTGTGTCTTTACAGTGACTTTATTACCAGTATTAACTATATCTTAGCATGGTCTGTAATTCATACACGGGGCAATACTAATTGGGGCATTTTGTTATTTTAACTGGACGGGTATAGACTGTCGAGTATAGACGGTTGAGTATAGACTGTCGAGTCTTGTTGATTGATGTCACACTTATACACCATAAGAGTATTGTCCCATGTATATTAGAAGAGTATGTTAAATCTGTATTATTCACTCTGCATAACTATTCTAACATCTATCCTATTTATTATTAAATCTGATTGGATCCATGTTTTGTTGTTGAATCAACATGCTAATAATATTCTCTTCTTTTTTTTCTTTCTTTTTAAATTGAAAAAAAAAGAAAAAGTAATTTCTGTTTTGGGGGACTAGTCCAGCATGAAGTGACATACATGCCACTCTTAGTGGTCAATGTTTGGGGGGTTGGGCGAGAGGGGGGGCACTGTAATGTAGCAAAACACACAGGACTACAGAACGACGCGTCCGCCTGTTTAAAGGGAATCCCCAGGCGTACAATGTGCACACCGAGATAATACTTTAACTGTCAGTTCCACTCAGTAGTCCCACCCCCTTTTGTTTTTATTGTTCAGAATTTAATTCACGAACCTGGTGTGTATGCCACATGTACATAGCGATAGCGTTTAGATTTAGATTGCCGGCCCCCCACCATTACAATATTATATTATTTGTAGAGTCACAGTTTTTTTAGGCGGCAGGACATCAATTTTGTGTGCTGTCGAATTTTACCGATGGATTATGGGACTGCTTGCATTGTACATTTTCTTTAACATGACTGGAACACAATGGCTCACGGTTTGTGATGAGTTGTTGCAGGTGTTGTTTGGGAGAGGGAGTGATTGCCATCATTGGCTGTGTGATGAGGAGAGAGATGGTATTGGCCCTGTTTTACGCTCTGCTTGCCGTTCAGATGTTAGTAGGCAGGCCGTGAAGACTTACTTTGTCAGACATCAGAAGCTATTCCCTGTGTATATGTGTGAGGGTGTACAACAACTACTACTCCTACTGCTATTATTACTACTACTACAACTACTACTGTACTACCACGAATATTACTCCTGATGGACGGTACGCCATATTCAGTACCACGTTGAAGAATGGAATAGAAACCGAAGAAGTATCTAGAGAGCCACAGAAGACGTGCCTAAACGAGGTGAAACCCCGCCATAATTAAACCAATATCGCATACACCTTGTGCCTCGTGGAGTGCCATACAAAGTGGTTAAACCCCACATGGTCATTTTCCTATATCTCAGTCAATCTGGCCGTCGTGTAGCTAGTTAACCCAACGCCCACGCCCACGCCCACGCCCATAACGTTCTGGCTTAAAGTTGCACAGTCCGATGGTTTTTAGTTTCTGTCATATTTCTGAAATACATATATTAGGTTTATCGTTCTAATAAACCTTACTTTTTATATTTTGTATTAAAGTATAGTTTTAGTAACTTTTATAATATATGGCTAACTTTGAAGATATTTAATGCGAAACGTGCACAATCACTTTTGGTGTGCACGTCAAAACTATGACGCCATATGCTTCAGCAGTAGCAGGTTCTATTAAATAGACTTAGTATTACTTTCCACGCAGGAACAACCGCTTACTGAGTGCATCAGTATCTAAGCTGGCTATGTAGAATCAAATCTAGGTCAGCGTTTTGGTTTCAAAAAGTGTCTGCTTTCATCGGACTATGCCGCTTTTAAATTAATAACCGGGTGGTTTAAGTGAGGACCAACTGGGTGTGGTGCTCTTTCAGTTTGACTGTTCGTGTGATGGATTAAGTAGCTGATTCGATCATGTGACTTAGGCGGGGACTGTGATTGGCTGGATGGAGCGGGCCATGTCGCTCCCACTCCAACCCGGTGACTGCTTTCAGCTAGCACTACACTTTATGTTTAACTTACAACTAACCACTCTCCCGCTTTTGCCCCCTTTTTTCTCTCGTATTTAAAGAACTGATATAACAATAGTGGGCAGGATTAACTCGGAACTGTTGAGTGATGTCGCCATCCTTATGCCCAGCAAGTAGAATGTTGAGGATATATATATTATATGCGACATACACACGCTGTGAATAGGGCATTTGCGGCCGGACACGGTATTAAAACACTATATCAGGGGTGTAGCCAGAAATTCAAATAATTTTAAGCACAAAATTGTTTGCATGTGCTTACGGGAAATACAAGAGTTGTAAGCACAAAATTTAAAAAGGTGGATATTATGAAAGATTTAGTATGGGGGATGGGGGGAATATGACGCCGAGAGAAATTGCTTGCACATGACTACAGTGTGAACAATGTAGTTACACCTCTGATAATGTTATAATATGTAATGTATATAAGTACATATACATATATATATATAATATATATTTTATATATATATATATATATATATATATATATTATAAATATATAATATATATATATAACTTGCGGGAAGCTGGAAGCATTGAGCAAAGGGGTTACCAAGGAGCACTGGATGCTGCCCGGGTGATGAGCAGGGAATGTAGGAAGGCGGGAGAAGGAGGGGGGTGAAGGCCTCAGTGAATAGAAAGCTATAGAAAGCTGCCCACGCCCCACCCCAGACTAATGTAAATACACGAGGCTCGCTTTCCAGTTTTTCCCAAAACAAATATGTCTATGCACACAGCGCTCCTACGTGACGGGCCGAGTCGCAGCCGTCATTACACAGTGCGTGCCAGTCCCGTGCGGTGGCGCTGGGGGTAGCTCTTTATGTCTGCCAACCACCGCATGCAGAACGCCACCCTGGAACTGGTTCGGCGCTCAAAAACATTCGTAAGCACACACACACAAATCTCGGCGCGCTCACACGTACACACAGACGTAAGCACACACACACACACACACACACACACACATCTCGGCGTACACACCCCACACACGCGCACACACACACACACACACACACACACACACACACACACACACACACACACACACAAATCTCAGCACCCCGGCGAACGCCTTGGCGTCGAACTGTCTGGTTAAATAAAACAAAAGTCCCCACACTGGAATTGGCGGGTCATAAAACATAAGGCAGGCGTCTTGTCTGTAGGTGGTATTTGGAAGTAATCTTGTAATGTCTTGCGCAACCACTTGTGTCAAGTACCATTTACACGCCATGCCGGTGTAGCAGGAAATCGCAAACCCTGTAAATCGCAAACCCCCACTTGTGATTTCCTAGGAAATCGCAAACCCCCATGCCATATATGGGCATGGGGGGTTTGCGATTTCCTAGGAAATCGCATATCCCCCCTGGAGATCGCAAACCCCCCATTCTGAGTGTTAGCCTTACCATGATCTGGTAAGGCTAACACTGGCACTGACACTCAGAATATCCCAACTTTCACTATTATCTCTGTTTTTAATACTTTCAGATAAAATTGCTCTTAGGTTAAATTAAATACCTCAGATCTTCCTCTTCAATCGCGCATTGAGATATTTTTAATCGATTCGATGAAAGTTTTTTTATTTATTTTACAAAAATAAATGCTCCCCATAGACATAGCATTGCCGCAGCACACATCACGGCGTATTTTACCCTACTGCTAATATCTCCGCCGTTACGGCGGTAGCCTTAATAACGCTTCGAATTTAGGGTTAATTTAATGAAATTTCACGATTTGAGTATGTAATTCTGTTAAATATGGTCGCATTGAATAGATTTGGCCCGAATCAGTCCCAAAACACAGGGGGGTTTGCGATTTCCAGGGGGGGTTTGTGATTTCCTAGTAAATCGCAAACCCTGGGGTGTGCAATTTCCAGGGGTTTGCGATTTACTGCCACACCGGCAGAAAAGTTGAGTAGCATCACAATGCAGGTGTAACATTAAGGGAAATATTTAATCGGCGGTGGCAAAATTAAGTGGCATTTACTCGGCGGCTTTGCAAAATGTGGGCGTAGCTAAAACTTGTGTGTGTATATATATATATATATACTGTATTGTATATCCCGACTTCGTGTGTAAAACCACATGACTAGGCCTACGTACACGCATGCTACGTCACTGTAATCTATTGTGGAGTTGACTCCACTGAGATGACTTACTGCGCTCCATTTGCCACCTTCGTGTAAACGCACCTTAATCGTGCACAGATCTCGTGGCAGTTTGTTGGAAGGTTGGCAGGCACATGACATGCTTGTGGCACAACGGCGGGCACCCACCATCATATGTATAGCTTGTTGAAGCTTCCTGTGCTATATATGCCGGTAGTGTGTATGTGCTCATAACAAATCTGTTCTGAATACGTGTGACGACATATTGCTGAGAATGAACTCTTAGGTCTGTCTGCTAGCACTATGTATGTATGGATGTACGGATATAACACACAAACATATATGTATCTAGAAAGTCTGGATGAATACCAACCCGGTGATGGGCCAGGTCTGATTTCAACTGCGGCCAGGGGTCGCCCTTTGTTTGATGCCGGGAGGTCAAGGCCAACCATGGCATTAGTCAAGGTCACTCACCCTAATGGTTTGCATGTTAGTTAGCGACACTGGACCCGTTTATGGTAATGCTACGCCGAATAAATGGAACAAGAGCAGCATTGAGGACCCTACCATTATGACAAGCCAATGCACACTGCAGTATAGACCTATTGAAACTGAACAATTGCATGAGCAATCTATTGTTATTGTAGACCTGTGCACACTCAATTGTGGGCTGTTTATGATGCATGATTACCGTTCCTGCACAAAGTCTTTCCATTAATATTGTGTTCATGATCCCCAAAATATCACAAGTAATATGGTTGGTTCATCATGCATCCGCTTCCAGTTCTCCCAAAGCTGATTTTTTTTCTTTTTAAATTTTTGTTTATAGAAAAACACATATTTCTTCAGTAATTAACCCAGCACATACCCTTGTGAAAAGTTAATAATATAAATAAATAAATTCAGTACCCAAAAATAAATCTTATTGCAGGTTTGGGGCTGAAATCTTTCTTCTGAAACTGGTCAAATCTAGAATATGCACACAGTCACATCATTAAGTAACGGTCTGTGCCGCTATCACCTCGCCTCTTTCTATCTGTAACTTATAAGCCTAGCATGGTTGCCTTAACATCAACGTGGTATCTTCAGTATGTCTGTTATTGCACCCCTCCCTCCCAAAAATACTATTGGGGGCCCCTGTCATTTTATTTTTAGGTTAGTTATTAGCATTTAGAAATTATGTCAGAAAGAGGGTGTGTTTCTCAAAATAATTGCATGGTTGTCTTTTCAGTTGGGAAGGGGCGGATTTGTGTGAGTCACTGCACTAATCGTGATATTGTTGGATGGGGTATTGAGGAAATGGCTAACTGGGAGCATTGTGTAAGTGTAGGAAGTGTGTGTGCAGGGCGGGCAGTACAAAGTTGAGTGGATCATCTCTTTGTAACTGACATGTGAGAGAGACTTTGTGATTGTGATGTCACTCTCAATATACACACAGCAGACACGCACGCACATGCCGTGGCTGTCATTAATTCAGAGATGAAAGACCTCTGTGCTTCCGCGGATTTCTTGGATTTCTTATATCCACCAATTAACGTTAAACAAAATTCCAAAAGATGGGATGTATGACAACAGTTAGGTGGTTCGAATCCCATTCTTATTTGACCTTAGATGTAGTTAGAACATAAAACCTAAGCAAGAAACTGTTAGATATGGGCGATAATTCAATCACAACAAGGCTAGTTGAGACCTGACTTCCGGTATTTTTCCGCGATTCCCTGACAATGCTAAGCCTATGGGAGAATATCAGCATTTCCGCTTTTTTTCCGGGAGACCACTTTCATCCCTACATTATAGTCAATTCTTGTTTTAAAAAATCAACATATTGCAAACTATCCAGTGAGACAATGCTAGCCAATATTTGAGTAGGTGATTATATGAGTGATTGATTGATTGTCTGAGAAGCACGAAGAAATGTGAATCTGCCAGTTATTAAGTGTGCTCACTGTGCCTGTGCCACCCAGTCGCGCCTGCCTTATGAATAATAATCTGTTCCGCAAATAGGTTTCGCGGTGCCCCGAGGGGTTCCACAAAACCAGAAACCTGCTTGTTGCGAGATGACCGCCTAAATACATATTATACTGCATGGGAATGAATACACAAATTATTTCCCGGTTCCATGTCCTCATTTCTCCTGCCAGTTCTGTATTCCAGCACTGCACACCCAACCCCCTCCTTCCTGCCTTCTTGGGATGACGTAATCAATATAGACATGCCATAAACAAACAAACAAACAAACCATAACACTCCTCCCCGATTGTTTATGACGTTTATCTTTTTGCACATTTCAATGAGCCGTACAATATTAAATAAAGCACGAGGCTTGTGATTCCCGCCCGTTTTCGCATACTTATTATATGCGTTTATTTTGTGGAGTAAGTAGCAGCTGTTTGTGAGAAGGATTACAGCAATGTGCATGTCGATTCGCCAGCTATCTGTGAAATAGGCTACAGAAATGTACATGTCGGTTCACGAGCGCCTTCAATAGTTACACCCGGGCAGTGGGTGGTAGGAGGGCGAGACGGAGGGTGGTATGATGTCATCAGAGCTACTCACTCACTATCTAGCATAGCGCAGTGGGGAGGAACTTGATAAGAATACAGAATAAGAATTCCCTGAGACCGGCTTCACACAGCTGTAGTACCGTATCGCCATGCTTCTAGTGGTAGGTAGTCGTAGGCCGGTACTACTGCTTGCCTTCCGGTAGTTGGAGGGAAACTGCGCTTGACGCATAGACATTGACTTGTTAGTTTAGTGTATGCTTGTATGTGTGTCTTGTTAATGGCGGGGGGTCACATCATCCAGACTGTGGTTTAATATTTAATTGAATCGAAAGACCTTGTACTGATTGTTAAGTTTACTCCCTTTGACGATTTTCTTTATATTTTGTTGTTGTCCTGAAGCAGTGAATTCGATCACTAATACTTTGGGCTCTTTATCTCCCCCCCCCCCCCCTTCCCTTCCCCCACAGGACCTCCTCTCCCGTTTTGGGATTGATTTTAACGTATTTTCTATGGTGGTTTATTTGTGTCGGGAAGGAAGCTTGTATGCTGAGCATATTTTGGCAGAATTTGGGTATTTGTTTAATTCCTGGTTTGTCACCAAGTATTTTATGAAGGTATTTGTGGAACTCTTTTCACCACGGCGGCTAAGCCTCATCCCTGCACAAGAGGCCAGAAAGAATTAACTGCTGTTGACCTAGGCCATAATAATCTGTGTAGCATATGTTAGCAAACGTATATAAACAAACGAAAACGATCCCCTCCCATCCACCCTCACCCCTAACCAAAAAGAAAATCGCGTGGGAAAATAAATGTTATTTTTATGTTACATATGAAGATGTATTTTTGTAGATTTATCACATTAGACATTGTTATTTGACGATTGCACGAGAGGGTGTGTATGATGAGGTGTTGCTTGGGTGAGTGTAAGTTGTGTGCCGTGATCATATTGGTTATATGATGAGCATAATGTACAAATTGGTCGTCAGTTTGTTACTGTTAGTTGTGACCCCAGTGTTACTCCGAAACATAGCATATGTATTAATGTGCGCTAGGGGTCAGTTTGTTAAAGCTTAAGCAGTTGTTTCGCCTGGGCCTGAATTGAATTGTTTTAACCCTGTACAGCTCCAAATTTAGAGGTAGTCTACAGCATCCTTGTTGTCATCCATTTCAACCTGAACCGATGATTCGTATAATAGTGATGTTATTATTATGATGCTAAGGATGATGATGGTGGTGGTGGTAGTGGCGATGGTGATGCTGATGATAAGACGGTTCATAGTATTAAATGTTGCGTTGCAGAGATGCCACTCCTCGGGATTTTATATACGTTTTGGCTCTTTCTTTTTCCTCTCTTCGGAAATAGCATTATATTATCCCGTAGGCATCCTATGCTAACTGCTTCAATATTTAACCCTCATCACAGATTGTAAATAGCTACAAGACTGTATGTAATTGGTTAGAGGAGTTCCCTGTGGAAGGTTGTATGTTTTTTTGCTATACGGAGCTGCCTTGTTAAATGTAGACCCTGAGCCAGGGAATCTGATATAATAACAGATTTAAACTGAGGACTGAGGAGTGCGAACACTGTTAGGTAAATCCTCATTGGATTAAATTCCATAAAGCTATCCAATCACGAACTTCGGCAGTGAATACAGAAGAGTGCTTTCATTGGCTGGAAATAGTCCATATTGCCTTCATCGACTATGGTTGAATGCCTTGCATGCTTTTGTAGAAGGTTAGAACCTATCATATGGTACTAGCTGTGTCTACCACAGGAAATATTTACATTTATCATGCGATGGAAAGCATGTTCACCAACATCTTTTAACAAATAATTGTGTAATGAAATAGGCGGGGAGAAGCCATCTTTAAAATGATGTTTCTACAGTTGGAATACTTTCTTTCATTCTTGAATTTAATTTGATATTATTTCAAAATTCTCTCATTTTCTAAGCTTCCACCCATTTCTCCATTTGTCTAGGAAATTGAATTGATTGTTCAGTTTAACATCGGTTTTCAGTTATCGTGAGTGGCATCTCTGAAGTTGGTATCTGCTTCAGATGTTTTTTTCCACCCAACCCTTTCTTTTCATTTTTTTAAATTTTTTATATATATATATATATATTTTTTTTTAAAGCAGCGAAATACTAATGCGAACACTATGTATACACTTTCTCTCTTGAGTTCCTAACCCGTTGACCTTTAACATAACCGAATTCCCAGGGTCATGCTATTTTACACATCTCAAGGTATAGCTTACGATGCTTGAACTACACGAAAAGTATTACCAGTTCATCATATCAACCCCCGTGTGTGATCACTTATGTATAAACTAAAAATGGCAGAGCGATGAAAAAACCAGGCGACCTTGTGATGTTTTACTTTCTGCTTTCACTCTCCTGGAGAGAGTCAAAGTAGTTGTACCATTACTCCCATAACTCTGGCGCCCCTGATGCTTCTCACACAGTGACTGATTTAACGTTAATGACCGTCTGGTGTCAGTATTGTTATAACCTAGTGATGACACGGATCTTGTTAACTAGACGTAGCGAGATGTAGTTTAGCAGGCACCAGCTAGGTGGCGCCACGACAAGTTGATTGCTACAAGTCGAGGTGACCGGAAGTGTTGGGCGTCATGGCGACCACGCTTTTATTAACATACTTGTTACATTAAACTGAGGAAACAGATATGTTCTGAATGCTCTCAGCTCATTGTAGAACCAATAGTTGTAGTACTAGACAATATTACGAATACTGAATGTATTTAGCACGTTACCAACAACTGGATTGCTGTATTTGTCCGCGGACGCCGCAGGTGTTTGCGGCTGTAATAACGAGAACGAGGCTATTAGTTTTAGCAGAGGCAAGGATGTGGAACCAGTGAATTTGTTTTTGCCGTGCATCCTAAAATGTAGTCAGTCTGTTGTATGGTATAGCGTTGTGTTGACATACCCACTTGATCACGTGTACAGATATGGCACTGTTACATAGAGCTAGCCTTGAAAACGATGCGATGCGACCAGCAAGTCAGACCGTCCGTGCAGTGCCGTAACTGGCCCAACCACTTTCCCCATTGCAACACAAGCTTCGCTTTGGAAAACAAACTAAACAAAAACAATGATAGTAAACAGCGTTAGCATCACCATCGCCCGCTTGCTGGTCGCTCGGCCATATTGCATTCATCCCGCAAAGCCGCGGGTAGGAAGGGACTCAGACTGCCCGCATCCATGTGTGACTGTGTTGTGCATGGCCCCGTTGTAATTAAGCATGCTTAATTAAAGAAGTTGGGGCCTAAAACCAACATGGACAGAAACTATGTGTCTGGTTTATCGTGTGTCGACATTTGGTATTTGTTTCAACGAAATAATTCGTTTTGGGGTTAACAAAAAACAAAAATTAGAATAAGGAAATAACCAAAAATATACAGGTCTTACAATTAAAAATGAAACCCCAAAAAATGGGACGGGGGTAAAGGAAAAAAGAGGGCGAAATGTCAATCTAAATCTGTTTATCATATTGTGCAATGTACTCGAGCACTACCTAGGCAATTCGTTAGATTTTTGAAGTCTCTATTTGTGGAAACCTAAATGTTTGTGGCGACATTTTCTTTCTGGGCGTGTGGTTCCCGAGACTTCGGTCAATCAGACATTGTTTGCGCAGGCCTGAAACGCCACAGTATGATCAATTATCAGTGTACATATTACTTAGCGAATTCAGAGTGTAAATGGAGGTTTGTTATGAATTGATATGCATGTGTTAAAGTATATGTACGCGGTATCTGCGTTCCGTGTGTCTAGATGTACACGTGGTTATGTATTTATTGGCGTACATATATGATGATACACATGCGTACATGTATATTCTCCGACTTTGGGAATCAGTTGTGCTTCATTCACATGTGTACTTTGATCATTAAAATATGTTTTACACAATATATTTGAAAATTCGAGTTTGTGTTGTTTCTCATCGTTTAGCTTCAAATACCTAACCCTATTGAAGGCAACCTTAAAATGAACCTACAAAAAAACGCTGCGTTAAGATGAATAAACAAATTTTCCCTAGTTGTACTGATTTGGTATATGTCTAGTTATGTACCTTAAAACCTATTTGGTGTCGTGTTAGATATAGCCAAAGAATACCAATTTAGTTTTCCATGTCCAAAATAAAGACCCTCGATCTTTCAAATAATTAACTTTCAGTGCTACGAGATGGGAATAGCAGCTACATTTTTGTTAATGCACAATAGTGCCAAACTATATGAATAATTCAGGAATGGCATATGTTCGTAATTCCAATGTATTATATATATATATATATTCAATGTATTATATACATAGATATATACAGTAGATCCTCTCTAAATCGACCCACCACGGGACCGACTTTAATTGGTCCATTTAGGGAGATCGTCGGTTTAGAGTTAGAATATCCTTACAATGGTATTTTTGGGACCCAAATAAAGCGATCTATATAGGGGAGTGGTATAGAGAGTTTTTACTGTATTTTATATGGCGTGAACCGTGTTTGATTCTGCGAGTGGTGGCGCTTCGATTCGGCTGCCCCATATCGTCGACTGGTGGAAATAAGTGGAACTAACTCCTTTGCAGTTGACACACAGCATAAAGTCGCCCGGTGTGGCGGTTTCAGCCTGATCCCGTGCTCAGCCGTGTCCATTGCTTCTGCGCATGCGTCAGAATGTAATAAGCATGGCCGTAATCGATTAACACTACCCGGGCGACTCGGGTCATCCGAGTCGTCAGAATTTCAAATAGAACACGGCGAGTGGAGTCGACAAATACACGTGCCGTGTGCAAAAAAAGAATAACTTAGATTAATGAAATGGAACTATAGCTAAACTAGGCCATCATAAAATACTTTGAATCCTATTTTGCTGTAGTTTTATCGGTTATTAAAAAAAAAAAAAAAAATTGTCCACCCGAGCGCGGAGAAGCGTATTCGATTATTCGACCCGAGTTTGTAGGATGTGCACATGTGCCAATAAGTGGCTCGGGTGACCCGAGGGCCGTAATCGATTAACACGACCCGAGCGACTAGGGCCACCCGAGTCGTCAGAATTTCAAATCGAACACTGTGAGTAGAGTCGACAAATACACGTGCCGTGTGCAAAACGATCCGACCCAAGTAACCCACCTCCTAGCTGGGGTTGACTATGAGCGATGACGTCACATTTGTGCTGGTACCATCCTGCAGGATAACAGCCACCAGTACCAGTCATACATGTTTTTTTTAAAGAATAACTTAGATTAATGAAATGGAAATATAGATAAACTAGGCCATCATAAAATACTTTAAATCCTATTTTGCTGTAGTTTTATCGATTATTAAAAAAATAATACTAACGTGTCCACCCGAGCGCGGAGAATCCTATTCGATTATTCGACCCGAGTCTGTAGGATGTGCGCATGCGCCAAAAAGTGGCTCGGGTGACCAGAGTCGATTAATCGATTACGCCCGAGTTGATGCGAAATCCACGCATGCGCAGAAGCAACGGGACATGGCTGAGCACGGGAACAGGCTGAAACCGCCACACCGGTGTGGCAGTTACCGCGGTACGCCAGTTTGAGAGCGACACATCGCTTCTGCGCATGCAATAGTTAGAGTGCTTGAACCTAGTATTAGCCAACATTACACAAACGCTAAGTTACATTCAACCCCTCCTTGTTTCAAGTTGCACAGCCACATAAAAACTTGAATACTCAGCCTGGTTTGATGGAGCATATAAATTCTCCACGTCAATAGGGTACCATTTTGCTTATCAGCACCATTACATCTACATTGTCTTTGATGTGATCTATTTTGTTAATTGTTTCTCTGTTCAGTGGACGCACGCTCTCATTCCCAATTTTAACTGTCAGAAGCTGACACGGTCCTTTCATTAAGTATTAATAAATAAAAGTGACGATACTGAATTCGCCAACAAAACGTAACAAAAAACCCGGTTTGCCTCAAAAGAAGACATCTCCACAAATGAATGGCGCAGGAGCATATGAAGTTTCGGCTCTGTCGGACGATGACCTCAGAGCTCAGTTGAAGGACCATGGAATCAACCCTGGACCCATCTTAGAGTCGACACGCCGGGTCTACGAGAAGAAGCTATGGCGCATACTGGAGGAACATGTGCACAGCGAGGCAGTGCAGGTCGATTCACCAACACCTATACCCGAACCAGAACCACTGCCGCGCGCCATGCCACCAGCACCACTGTTAAAGCCGGTGTTCAGTGACCAAGATGATACCACTCTCCCCACCACTCCTACGACGGACCACACCTACTCCAGCTATGCCACTCCACCAACCATTGGACCCAGCGGCGCGCCACCTGCTGCCAAGCCCATTCCGCGAGGCCCTCCCACACCACCTCGGAACATCGTCAATCACACTCCACACCCAGTTGCCATCACCTCTTCGTCGAGCCTCCCCACCACCACAATCACCTCCTTTTCCACGCACAAGAACAACAACACCATCACCAACAGGTCAGTCTCCCCACCCCGTGTGCCCGACAAGGACCCCAAGTCCAGCGACGATGAGTCCAACCAGCCCCCCACTCCAAATACCCCACCAAGGCTGACTCTTGGTCCAAGGTAGTTCGAAAGAACAAACGCAAGACGCCCACAACCGCTACACCTCCACAAACCGAGTACCACGGTGATAGCCACCGCCCCAAGAGGTTCCTTGCCCTCTTCCTCTTCAATGGCAAGTTAGAAGACACGCTGAAGGAACTCGACAAGTTCGATCGCACCCAAGGCACTACCCCTCTCTCCCTGGATAAATACCCTGACCACCTCGTCATTGGTGCCAAGACACAGGTTTCCCTCGACAGACTCCGCGCCTCAACAACTTTTACGGAGATGCGTGGATCAGCCAAGACGCACCACTATGTCATCTCTGGCCTCCACCCACGCATAAACCCCGCCGACCTGATAGGACGACATTCCATTGTCAGCGCCTCCCGGATAAATAAGGGAGACATTGCCACTTACTGTGCCAATGTCTTCACTGACCATCCCATAGACACCACTTGCCGGCTTGACTGTGGAGCCTACGGTCTCCTACGAATCGCCATTCCTCACCTCAGACCAACCTTTTGCACCACATGCCAACAATACGGCCATTACAGGCATGAATGCAAAGCCACTGCCGCTGTCTGCGCACGCTGTGCCGCACCGGGGCACATTGCCGCTAACTGTGAGGCACCCGTCAGGTGCTCTGCCTGCAAAGGTAATCACAAAGCCAAGAGTAGAGACTGCCCAGTGCGCATCCAGCTGTGGAAGCGGCTAAACCCACCCCTACTTCCCCCTCCTGCCTGCCCCACTCCCCCCACCCAACCTGAGGCCGCCCCTACTGCTGCCCTGCCTGTCCAACCTGATGCCCTCCCTTCCACTGCCCCTCCTTCTCCCTCTGCTTCCTCCTACCCACCCCTCACCACCACCAACGCATTGTCCCTCCACCCCAGCCCTGCCCCTCTGCCCCCCTCACTCCTCGACCTCAACCTCACCGCCCCCAAACCCAAGATCTCCCACCCCTACTCCTCCCACCCACAGACCAGATCCATCTCCACTCAAACTGTAGCCACTGCTGACTCCTTCACCCAAACCACCTTCCCCTCCACACCAAGCGACCCCCCTGCCCCCGACCCAAATCCCACCCCTATATTCCTCCACATTCTTAATACATCACTTTCCAGAATAACACCCAGTATCTCAGTTGAGGCCCTAGCCTTCGGCTTAATTAACTGGCTCCAAGTCGACTCCAACATCCAGCATCTCCTTCCGCATGTCCCAAAAGACCTGCCAGCTTCTTTCTGTGCCGCCCTGACAGCTCAAAATGGAGGTACACAATAATGCCCCCACCAGCCCGCACTCCCATCCGCGTTCCACTAACAACTCTTTAACCATTCTCTCCTGGAACTGTGCCGGACTGAAATCCAAGATGGCTCTTCTTGGCAACACCTTAAAAAGAGAGAAAATTGACGTCACACTTCTCCAAGAAACCTTCCTCATCGATCCACCCCATATCAAAGGCTACACCACATACCACATCCCCGCAGTAAGACGCGCAGCAGCCGGCAGACCCTCAAGAGGAACCACCACATTCGTAAGCAACCACATCCACTCCACCAAGATCCCACCCAACAGATTCAACCCTCATGCTGACGCCCTTCGCATACGTCTGCACCTAGCACACTCCGTCATGGATGTATACAACATTTACAACCCTGTCAACACTACTTATACTCTAAACCACATCTTCCGGGCCCTCGGCAACGGCACAGACCACCACTCCTCCTGGGGACGCAACAACATCGATTCCCCTCGAGGCTGTGTCCTCCTAGCAGAGATCCTCGACTCAACATCCCATTCTATCCTCAACGATGGCTCGCCTACCTACAGGGCAAGCACATCAATCGATCTCTGCATCACCGACTCCTGCCTTGCAGCCGCAGCTTCCTGGGAGCTCACAACACTATACTCAGACCACCACGCAGCTCTCCTCCACACCGATGCACCCAAAGTCACCCACCCCCCACCATCACCCAGATTCAACCTAAACCACGCGGAATGGGCAACCTTCAACCTTCGTCTAAAAAACTTAATAGATCTGAACCCACCGACCACATGTGATGAGTTCACAACACTCACTTACCAAGCAATGACAGACACCATAAAGCAAACCATCTCCTGTAATCACACTGGCCGCACCACCTCCAATGCAATGAGGAGAGCAAAAAGATTCTGCAACAAACTCCTCTACAAGCTACGCACGAACCCCAACCGAGGCACTCAGAATCTCGTTAAAATAGCCACCAGTTGGGCCAAAGATGTCGAGCTTGCCGAATCAGACAGGAAGTGGAAACTCTGGTGTACCAAAATAAACTCTCACACCACCTCCAGACAACTCTGGCGCAAACTTAACAGCATCCAGGGGAGACTCACCACCCCCCACTCTACCCACACCCTGGCCAAATTGCAGCAGAACACAACAAAATGTTCACGGACAGAACAGACCCTGCAATCAACCTCCCTTATGCCCACCAACAAGCGCTCACCAGCGCTCACCAGGAACTCCACCTGGAGAGCCGACCTCATAGACATTTCAACAGCCACACCATCCACCCATAATCTTGACACCCACCTGACCAGGGCTGAGCTTGACCGAGCCCTAGGCAAAACCACAAAGAAGACAACCCCGGGAGCCGACGGAGTCCCTAACACTGCATGGACAAAGTTATCTGCCACTAACAGGGAAACTCTCCTCCCCCTCCTCGACAATATCTTCTACAATGCGGACATACCCCAATCTTGGAAGGATGCTGATATCATCCCCATCCCCAAGAAAACCCCGGGCGAAGTCAGACCCAGCTCCCTTCTCCAATCCCTCGGGAAGGTTAGTGAAAGAATTGTCCTCGCCCGTCTCCAGATGGTCACAGAAGACCCCACCACTGGCCTACCTGAGGAGGTCATCGGCTACCGAGGAGGACGAGGCACTCAGCACGCCGTCGCCACCCTCATTGAGAACATTTCCTATGGCCTTGGTACTGGACATGAAACTGCAATCATCTTCCTTGACCTCGAGAAAGCCTTTGAGCTCATCGACCACAACGTGGTACTGACATCAATGGCTGATCTTGGCATTGCCGGCCGGCCTCTTGCATATCTCCGAAATTACCTCCAGAACAGGCGAGCGAGAGTATGTGTCCAAGGCACCTCTTCTCCCTACCTCAAACTAAAAAATGGCGTCCCCCAGGGTGCAGTGCTCAGCCCCCTCCTCTTCAATGCAGTGATGGCATCTCTCATTAGGAGGCTTAAACAAGACCTAGCCACCCGAGAGATCACAGACACAACCATAGTCTGCTACGCAGATGACATCGCCATCACCTGCTCCCATGCGATCACTGCACAGGATCTCGCTGAGCAGGTGCTCCACCTGGTAGGAAACGCCTGCCGGGACCTTGGATTAAAAATCTCCCCCACCAAGACCAAGATCATGCACATGTTCAGAGGTCAACCACTTCACCCCCTCTACCTAGATGGATCCCCTATCGAATGGGTCTCCACCTTCGACTACCTAGGTATCCGTCTAGACTGAGACCTGAACATGAGAGCCCTCTGCAGCCACTTGGCCACCAGAATGACCAACAGACTCCTCCTCATGAAGAGGATCTCCAGCTTCTCCTGGGGCGCCCCGGACAGTGTACTCGCACTCTTCTACCGCCAGGCAGTCCGCTCCCTCTTCGACTACGCTGCGCCCACACTCGCTCTCACAGCCCTCGGGCTTGACAACCCCCAAACTCAACTACCCAAGAACAAGATCTTTTTGAACGAGTTCCGGAAACTTGAGAACATCCAACACCGGGCTGCCAGGCTTGTCCTCCGTGTTCCAGGCACCACCAGGATCGAGATCCTCCTCCTTGAATCCGGCCTCCCTCCACTCCACCTCCGAGGCAAACAACTTCTCACCACCCATCTCACAAGAACCCTTTCCTCAGGCCTTTCAACAACAATCCGCAGAGCCGCGGCCTACCTCCGAGATGGGACCCGCGGTCACCCTCACATCTCCTACCGTCTCAAGAACGCCATCACCACCCTCAAGGACTCCCACGGACTCCACATTGCAGACTTCGCCCTGAGCCCTCTCAAGCCACCTTGGGTTTCCATCCCAGTGGAAACCCGAACCACCAACCTAGTTGCTGCCAAGGCGGTTTACACCACCCCAGAACTCCACTCCCTGGCTCTCGAGGCCATAACTCAGGCGAAGGTGGAATTTCCTCTCGCAAAAACTGTCTACACCGATGGCTCCCTTAACCCAACATCAGGTAGAGCAGGAGCCGGAATCTTCATCCCCTTCTCCAACACAAAGAACACCACCAGGGTGTCAGACTTTGCTTCCACTGTCGATACCGAGCTCGCCGCCATTCACTTGGCCCTCGAAGACCTCCACAACTCAAGTGCCATCATCATTACCGACTCTCTGAATGCCATCAAAGAGATCGCCCACCCAAATGCCCGACACTCCCTTGCCGACGCAATCCATATTAAAATCTTCACCAGACATCAGGCACACCTCAAAACAGTACTGCTATGGGTCCCCTCGCATATAGGACTGTATGGTAATGACCAGGCCGACTATGCCGCTCTAGCCGGTGCCAACCGAGCAGATGTAGAGACAGCCATCCTTCCATCCATCACCAAACTGGCCGCCGCCGCTTCTCGAGCCACCACCAAACTCTGGGAACGAGCCACACAGAAGGAACAAGTACGGAACCCTTATTCAATAAGCTGGCTCTGGTACACCCTGGTCAGAACGAACATCCCCCATCCAGTCGGCCTTCCTGCTTCTACACAAGTCGCCATCAACCGCTTCAGGACTGGCTACCGCCGTTGGATTGATGTCCCCAACCTCCAGCGCTGTCCCTGCGGAACTAATATCTTTAATGTGGCTCACATACTCGCCTCATGTGGCGCCATCGACAGATCTGCTATCAGCGACTTCATGGAGGATGCTGACCGCCAACTCAGCGACAATAGGGCCGCTCTGGCTATCCTCTCCAGGATTTCCAAGTCATCCTGGAACGCACTTGCGCGCTTCTACCGCCAGAATGCAGACATCATCAACACTGTCGGTCACCCAGTTCATGACATCGGGGACTAGCAGGCCCCACCTCATCGCCATAGCTGACTTGGTGCCACTACTAACTAACCACTAATTTTCACTGCAACAAACAGGTAACCCCACCCTCTGCCTAACTAATCCTCCTCACTTCACTTCTTCCTCTGGCCATGGCCGGACTTACGGTGCATACCGGTGAATCTGGAGGGACTGAAGTTTGGATCCTGGTCGAGTCAAACCAATGGCTTATAAAATGGGTACCTGTTGCTGCTAGGCGCTTGGCGTTATGAAATCAGGACAGGGACTGGGCGCACAGTGTCAGGATAATGTGACTGTGTGGGACATCGGGTCATGGCGCCGGCGGCCTGATTTCCCAGTCGGGCAGCACTATAAAGTCGCCATGAGTGCGCGCTGTTACAAGTCGGTGCACATCCTTGTATGGCCTAGGGTCTTACGGGGGTGTAAAACTACACCAACCACCCAGCCTCCCCCGGCCCTCTCAGAGGACTGTGGTTGGACTCTTAGGCTGCCTTGTTCTTCCTCCGCCCCCTCCCCCCTGCCCCTCAATTCCTCTGATCACTACAGACCGGAACCCAACTCCCGACCACATGGGACTGCTTTCAGCGGTGCCCATTCAGTGCTGCAGATTTGCAGCCTTCAGCGCACCAATGCGACTGAAAACTCCCCAAAACATCAACAACAACAAGCATGCATCAAAATCTAACAGCATCGTCACTAACCTTATAAATTAAAGATAATGTTTTTGGTAAAGATGTTTTCTATATGTGTACCAGAAGTGAGACGAGACGAGAGCAGTCTAGGTCGTAGGTTCTCTAAAGCCGTGTTCACACACACAACTTTAGGCCGAACTAGATGAGGCGAACTAGTGTCGTGTCCACACACGGAGCGGTTTAAGGCGGCAATCGATATCTGCGCATGAGCAAGTCCATACTAACCAGCGCCAGTTTCGGTTAGTCGACGTCGCCATGAGAGAGTGGGTTCTACCTAGATATGTATGGACTGAATCGTATTGGTTTGGAATGGTCAAAACTTCTGCTGGGCAGTGAAAACCTTAAAATAAATCATGAAAAAAATATCTGTGCACCTCTAGCAGGTTCATAGACAAATTATATAATATGCGCTTTTGATCGACCGGAAAATAAACAAACTCAGGTCTCGACTGATCTAAGCTGCTTCAAGTAAACCGGTACCGTCCACACAAGCAAGATGGGCCGACTTAAGCTAGTTTGGTTCATCTGGACTACCTCGCGACGTGGTTTACTTGAAGCGAACTAGGTGAGGCGAATCAGCCCTAATCCGCCTCAGCGTCGCGTCCACACAGTGAATGTGAGCCGAACTAGACAAGGCGAACTAGTTGAGGCGACTTAACGCCCGTGTGTGAACACGGCTTTAGGTGAACATGAAGCCAGGTAGAGAAAATAGTGGGAATGAATTTAGCAAGGAGCGTGATGGTCGTACATGTGATATATGCGTAATAGACGTCCAGACACGCGTGTAATATATGTTAATGAGATGCATGATGTTCTAGACAGTGAGTGAGACAAAGGAGTATGTAAATGAGATGACATCTTGGAAAGTTTAGCTGGCGGTTCAGTGAGCCCTGGACGGGAATAAACCATTCAGTATCCAGAACTCAAAGTGTTCAGACGTTGTACTTTCACATCTCCCGTCGTCACTTTCAAGAATATATATAAATGCTAAAAAATAATTTAATATGGAATTACTTAGTTTATATAGTTATTCGGCTATCCTGCAAATATGTAATATGAATAGGCTTAATTTAATAGTATGGATTTTACTATCCTAAAATAAAAAAATATATAAAAATGTATTTAAAAAAATAGTGTAACAAATAGATAAAGCTAATAAGTTATCTGTACTGATTGCCTAGAGCTTGTCTAATTGTTAGCTAGTGATAGACATATCAATGGCTCCTGTACAAATTTATTAAGCCTGATTAATAGATTTATTGGCCCAACAAGAATTCCCTGTGTCTGGTTTTGAATTATACGAAAGTTTCTACTTCTTCAATATCTGTCAACCATTTCTTCAAGTCAAACGCCTTTCATACTTGGAACTTTCACAATTAAGTTACCCTTCTTCTTATCTATTTCTTTATTCCGATGAACTCGGCTAGTTCTTTTGTGTTTATACCGACCCACCCACGGGGAGGCTTAAGACTAACGCATGTAGATATATATACATATATACATAAACAATATATACATAAACTATACCCACACAGGATTTCGTCAAAATCCAGCAACCGGAAACGGAAATAGGCCTCTATGGGCGCTGCCATTTGTAAAATTGTATCTCTGATTAACAGAATAATCCAAATCCAGCAAACGGAAACGGAAATCGCTCGTCGAACTTCGTTCAGCAGCCAGCAGGGTGGACGACAGCTATTGGTTAATAATATATCAAAACAAATGCCCGCTGTCATAGAATTTGCCGATACATGCAGTTCAAAACTTAGAGTTTATTCAAAATTAAAAGAAATAAATAACAATTTGGAATAAACATGGATGCACAAATGAAATATTAATAGTTTACTCCGCGGAAACGACGGCCGTATTCGGGTCACCCGAGTTGATAGAATTTCAAATCGAACACCACGAGTGGAGTAAAAAAAAAAGCATAATTTTAATGCTTTGCTGTAGTTATATCGGTGGGTCGGTCCTAAGCATTGCTTATTCATATTATCTTATTTATACCGACCCACCCACGGGGAGGCTTAAGACTAACGCATGTAGATATATATACAAATACAATACTCTTACTGAACATGACTTCACCAAAATCCAGCAAACGGAAACAGAAATAGCACTGTATGGGCGCTGCCATTTGTAAACTCGTACCGAGAAACCGAGAAAAATCCATCAAACGGAAATCGCTCGTCGAGCTTCGCTCCGCAGCAAAGAGGGTGAATGACAGCGATTGGCCTAACCCCTTAATAGTTTACTTCGCCGAAACGACGGCCGTATTCGGGTCACCCGAGTTGATAAAATTTCAAATCGAACACCGCGAGTGGAGTAAAAAAAAAATCATAAAATACTTTGCTGTAGTTATATCGGTGGGTCGGTCCTAAGCATTGCTTATTCATATTATTTCTTTAAATTATAATTGAAAGTTTAGAATTAACTTCAGAATTATATGAAATGTTTCTACTTCTTCACTGGAGACACGGTTACGGTATACAAAGCAAATCATATGAAGCGAATCAGCCCTAATCCTCTTCAGGCGAACTAGGCAAGGCGATTTATATGAAGCGATTTAACTCTCCCGTGTAAACACGGCTTTATTTCATACTTGGAAGTTGGAGCTTTCACAAATTACCTTTCTTTTTATCTATTTCTTTATTCCGAGAAATTTCGTTCACGACCCGAGCGACTCGGGTTACCCGAGTCGTCAGAATTTCAAATCAAACACTGCGAGTAGAGTCGACAAATACACGTGCCGTGTGCAAAACGATCCGACCCAAGTAACCCACCTCCTAGCTGGGGTTGGCTATGAGCGATGACGTCACATTTGCGCTGGTACCGTCCTGCAGGATAACAGCCACCGGTACCAGTCATACATGTTTTTTGAAAAGAATAACTTAGATTAATGAAATGGAAATATAGATAAACTAAGCCATCATAAAATACTTTAAATCCTATTTTGCTGTAGTTTTATCGATTATTAAAAAAATAATAATAAAGTGTCCACCCGAGCGCGGAGAAGCGTATTCGATTATTCGACCCGAGTCTGTAGGATGTGCGCATGCGCCAAAAAGTGGCTCGAGTGACCAGAGTCGATTAATCGATTACGCCCTATGAAGCGATTCAGCTGGTTCCTGGGCGGCGATAGTGTAAAATAGCAGTGCTCGCCGGCTACATCCGCAGCGGTAACTATCGCTGGTGCCCGGCAGTGTTAGGGACCGATTAGGCCGAAATCTATTGAATGCGATCATATTTAACAAAATTACATACTCAAATAATGAAATTTAATTAAATTAACCCTAAATTAAAAGCGATATTAACGTAACACCTGCATCGATGTCGAATCACCGTGTGTAAACTAAACAAATAGCAGTGCTCGCCGGCTACAGGCGGAACTAAGGCTGCTGGTTCCCGGTGTCATGGTATACAACCCCTGCCTGATCGCAGCCCCTGTCGTGAAGACAGTTGACTAAGCATTTATTTTTGTAAAATAAATTAAAAAACTTTCAGTGAATCGATTAAAAATATCTTAATGCGCGATTGAAGAGGAAGATCTGAAGTATTTAATGTAACCTAAGAGCAATTTATGCTGAAAGTATTAAAAACAGAGATAATAGACTAAATAGTGAAAGTTGGGATATTCTGAGTGTCAGTGCAATCTTCATACAGAAAAAGTGAAATATCTATGAAACTATACACCACCTAGAAACAAACCCCCTGGAACATATATAGAAAACATATCCAATGAACAGATTATATTAAATTTATATGGTTAGGGTTGTGCATTTCTATTAATCTTTAATAGACACTGGCAGTGTGTAGTCGTTCTGCAGCCGAGCTGAGCTTGTTTACAACCTCTGCGCATGCGCAGAAGCCACGACAGGGGCTGCGATCAGGCAGGGGTTGTATACCATGACACCGGCGCCGAAACACTTTCAAACTCGCTTCGTGTAAACGTGCCACTACATCGCTTCATATAAATCGATCAATTACCCGTGTAAACACGGCTTGGACAAATACAATGGGAACGTCGAGAAGGAATGTTGAGAATTATATTCGATCATTCCTTCTCGGAGTATGCGAAGAGGTGAAAAGCGCCAAAAATCATAAGCATATTCAGCGCAATACGGAGCGACCCAACCAGCCACGGTTGCGATCCAACCAGCCACGGTTGAACTCGTTTGACCCCGTTTGAACTTGCGACAGGTGTCAAAAGGCTAGGGCACACAGTTATGATCCAACCAGACACGTTTGAACGGGGTCAGCGATTGGTTAATAATATATCAAAACAAATGCCTGCTGCCAAAGAATTTGCTAATACGCATAGTGCACAACTGAGATTTTATTCAAAATTAAAAGAACAATTTGTCATAAAGTTGGATGCACAAATGCGATATTAATAGTTTATCCCGCGGAAATGACGGTCGTATTCGATTATAGTGACTCGGGTCACCCGAGTGGCTAGGATTTCAAATCGAACACCAGGAGTGGAGTAAAAATAATACACACGCAATTATAAAATACTTTGCTGTAGTTATAACGGGGGGGAAATAAATGGATTAAAGTGTTTGAAGTATATTTTAAATTTATCTCATTCAAGTTCTGTTTAAATTACAGAATGCGAAACTCATCCTGCAAGGGTATGCTCGATATGACCCAGTGGTCAGCCGTTTTTGCTCCTTTTGTCGCTGTGGACACTTCTCCCAAAAATATCCAAAACTATGTGCCCGGAAGTAATGTCTGCTTGTCGTTTCAACATGGCTATGACCGAGCCCGCAAACCGTAGAACAATCTACTTTCTGTACACAGTAGGATTTTTGGTATGTATATTCTAACGTAATCAACATAGCACCACAAACTTACACAAGAATATATTGTTGTACCTTGCTGGTTAAGTGACTCAACTATAAGAACAATCGAATATGTCAATTTAGTCCTAGCGGTGAGCGATAATCAGGGGTTTGGCCTTCTTTAGCTTTGTAAATTATATATATTATATAATATATATACATTCATTATTCAACGTATCATGCCAAAGTGACGTTTCATCACTACACATATTTATGTGTTGATGTTTGACATGTGAACTACGGATATCCCCGCCTTCTCAGTAGCCTGAGCATTTAAAAAAAAAAAAGCATTTTATAGCAATGTGTACAAAATTTTCAAACCATACCTATCTGAAAATGAATGGCCCCGTACTGATATGACCTTAGATGTTGCTAGGACGTAAAACAACAACAAACAAACGAAAATGAATGGCATTGTTGGAAAGAGCTTTGAAGACCATACAAGAAAATCCAACAATCGTGTCAATCGGTTAATTATTAAGCGTGCTAGAGCTATTTCAATTTTGGTAATGAGAGGTAATTTCCTGCCATTATTTTAATGCTGTAGCATTACAAGTGTGTGACCCAGAAAACGGCCGTCGCATAGCACGCGGACATGGACGTGCCTACTAATATTGTAGTGAAGTCTCGATATAGCGATATAGCGACTGGTAGACAGGAAGTGTGAACACTTATTTGTCTCTCATTTTTTTTGGTACATTAGTTGTCCCAAGCAGGGGAAATCCCATTCACAGATGACTGGTCTTCCCCACTCGACTGCTGGTCGATAGAAAGCCCGAGCCTACACTTTTAACGACCCAGGGGATTTTTTTTTAACGCCGAGTCCTACTTATTACTTATAAATTATCTTTCTACAGGTCTATAAAATAACATTAAGCTGGATATATGATATATACGAACCATTAATTCCCAATCAGCATCGTTAATCAGAACAAGGATTCCAGGTCGCCTGCAAGAAAAGCAATAACATTAAAATATTTTATATTGATACACTTACATATAACTTGATATACATATTACGTACGTACACACATGCATGTGTGCCTACATACGCATGCATGTATTTATATATTCACCTAAAAATATATCAATAGCTCAAAACTAACAGATTATACTAGATGTTTTTTTTTGGTACATTAGTTGTTTAAGCAGGGGAAATTTCAGTCATAGACGACTGGTCTTCCTCATTCCACTGCTGGTTGATAGAAAGCCCGAGCCTACACTTTTACTGACCCAAGGGTTTTTAACCTCCCACACCACATAGACATGGTATGAGAGCAACCGGCCTTTGATGACGCTGTAAGTTATACACAGTGGTGGAAATCCAAATTGGCAGAGCTGGGGGCACGGGGAACTCGAGCGGACAACTTACAAATTGACAATAAATGCTAGAATTTGATCTTAATTAGTAACCATTATACCTTGTCAACGAGTATATTATATAATAATATAGCATCATCAATGTAAACGCTGTTAAAATCTCAGATCTTGAATTAATATACTATAATTAATGGTGACAACATAGGTGTCAGAAGTCCTCCTTCCCCTGTGCGCCATGCCCAGGTCGCGCGACCCATGACACCCATCACACTTTCCCATTCAAAATTAACCACTTTCGATGTATAGGATTGTGATAATATTTGGTAGAATGTGAGAAAATACATTACTAATTGGGTCTATATATTTTTTATTTACGTCCAAAGTGAATTTGAACCGATTTGTGCATCTCAAAATGAGTGCAAATGTTTTAAATGCTGTCACGAACGAACGAATCAACAGAAATGCAAAATTCGAAAACGAGGACGTTCAGAGAGGTTTCCTTATATGACATCATCGGGATTCCCTGGGCCGCGTTCAGGGTCCGTCTCGGAGGCGCCTCGGAGGCGCCCGTGACGTCAGGCTAGTCTGAACGGATTTAGCTGTTGGCCGCCTCGAAAATGGCGGCCTCCATAGGCGGCGGCCATTTGCAATCGAAATGCTACGCTCTGATTGGATGAAACCACTGCAGGCGGCGGCCATTTTCGAGGCGCTGTTTTGTCTCCAACCTGAAAAGGGAGGCGTCTCCGAGACGTCTCCGAGACGCACCCTGAACGGTAATAGGCCAAAAAGCATCGCCGAGACGTCGCCGAGGCGCCTCCGAGACGGACCCTGAACGCGGCCCTGGTATCCCCATCCGCTAGCCAATAAGAAGCGATTTTGGTAGGCATGTCGAGACCCGTTTGCGCACTCCCGATCACAGCGATCGAGGACAAAATTACGGGGATGCATCGCGGGGATGTCCACATACCTACATTTTATCTCAATGGCATGGACCATTCGGAACACATACCAGTGGAAAAAGCTTGAAGAGACCTTAAACTAGGTAGTCATCTAATTGTTCTAATGTAAATATCAAGAAAGGCCCATTGTTCTCTAGTAAACCAGCCATAAGTTGTGACCCAAAATCTACTCATATTCCTCTTTTTATGAGTGAGGCCGAGGCGTGAAAGCCAACTGAGACAGAGGTGACAGTGTAAGCAAAAGTTAAAGTGCTACGGATCAAATATCTCCCTTGGAAATCTATCAAACATCCTTAAAATGTCACCACATGTAGAGAACTAATGAAGGAACAACAATTTCATAGTTTGATAGGATAATTTAATCCCCTTTGAGTGATTTGATGAAGATTTTGTGGAGAAAAGTAAAACTTGAAATTCAACCATCAACTTTTGAAACTAATACTGGTTCAATTGAAACAATTAAAAAATCAGGATGTAGATAAATCTGTGCTCTATGTCAGGAAAACAAGAGCTAAATTGTAGCTAGAGAACCCTCCTTTTGGCGAACTGAAAGGTAACGCCTACCGCAAAGCAGCTGAACGGAGCGAGCATTATCGTTGTTGCCGAACCGCTTCACGGTGATCGGCGATATTCGCACGTGGCTACTGAGGAGAGGTGAAGAACAACCATATAAGCTGGCGAAAAATATCTACGTGTTGGCACTTGGACATTTTGTTTAAAAAAAAAACCCAGCTAAATTCATCAACTTCTTTTTTTATAACCAAGAGGCTGCAAAATGCTGCACAAATATACTTCATTTGTTATAATAGCTTTATTATAACCCGAGATATGATGCTTTAAAAGTGCAGAAATCAGACCCTCTTGCCTTTTGTAAGTAGCATTACGAAGTTTGATAAAATTGTGATGAGCAAACTTGGCAGGTAGGTATGACTGACTGAGGGAAGTGAGAGGTAAGTGGGCAGAGTGGCACAAACTTGAGGAACGTAAAAACACTAATGCAGAAATTCAGATCGTTCTGAAACTTCACATATTAATAGTCGAGACATTAAATAATTAGTCTACCTAGGAAAAAACCCCGATCTGATAAATAGCAAGAGTCATAATCTAGGGAAAGTGACCTTCTAATTCAGAGTAGCATAATCTGCATTTTCGCACATGACGAAAAACGGCGCGATCGGCAAACTTATACAACGTAACAACACTAGTGCGGGAATTTGGATTGCTATGAAACTTCACATATTAAAAGTTAAAAATTAAATAATTTGGTGTTCTCTGTGGCGGAGTGGTTAGAGTGTCTGACTTTTTTCTAGGTCAGACTCCTAATCTGAAGGTCGGTGGTTCGATTCCCTGTGCCCCTACCTCTGCCAATTTGGATTTCCACTGCTGTGTATAACTTACAGCATCATCAAAGGCCAATTGCTCTCATACCATGTCTATGTGGTGTGGGAGGTTAAAAATCCCTTGGGTCGGTAAAAGTGTAGGCTCGGGCTTTCTATCGACAAATTGTCTAATGGTGAAAACAAGTCTATTCAGACTTATCCATGATAGGCAAGAAAAAAAACCAAACTAGTCTTCCTAGGTGGAAAGAATGGTCTGCTAAATAGCAAGAGTATCATAATGTATGCAAGAGTATCATAATGTATGCAAGAGTATCATAATGTATGCAAAGTTACCTTCAACTCAAGAAAGCTGGGTATCTGTCAATTCCTTTTGGATTTTGATCAGACAAAAACTAGGATCTGTCAAAATTAGTGTGCTTCAAAATGGTACCGTTTGTACCCTATTTTGAACAGAGCTACTATCCTAAATCCCCATTTTTGTGAACAACAAAAAACGGAGTGCTGAAAAGTGATGACTTCACAGCGCTAGTTTAGCGAGACTGGCAAGCGTGGCAGATTTCCAAGTGCTTACTACATGCTGGGTAAATGAAATGAGCAGGTAAATTCTTAATTCAAGCAAAACATATTCTTCACATCTATCTTAATATTTACCCACTACTTTTGATTTGAAAAATATATTAAAACTTGTAGTTTAATAGACTTTTAAAGTGAAATCGATGTTGCCATCTTGCTTTCTGCATTCACCAACTCTGTGACGATATAAGTAGCCATTTGATACTGGAACCATTGACAACAAATTAAGTCACAAAGCATAGCTAAAAGTACAGGAGGTGATACAGCCCAATTATTCTTATGAACTCTAAAAAATGTTCATGTTTTCTGTTGGTAAAGAAGTCTCACAGTGTTGACACAAGCAATGAAATATACACACTCAGGCACACTGCCGATACTCAATGCACTTAGGGGATGGTTCTCCCTTGACTAACAATGCACAAGTCAGAGCAAGAGGGGGCCAATGTAACATGGAGTGAGTACTACTTGGTCGCGTTGACACCCAGCTCTTTGAAATTCCTGTTATCTCTCTAGACCCTTATCACAAACACTCCTACGTTCCCTTGGAGATTAATTATGTGTATGTTTCTAGCACTGCCCTATGCTTGTAGGACCTACTCGGTGTAAGCATGATCATTCCAATGCTGGGTCTTCATGCTCGGGATATCGGCGCCTCCCCCGCTGTCATCGGAATACTAGGTGAGTAAGAGATAGGAGGACATTCAATCGATATTATATATATTCTGTTGTACTCTGTATATATATATTTTACCTCGGTACTATGCCTCTGGTTACTCGTAGTCCAGGGAGAGAAGGAAGCACATCCGGGTCCAGCAATTAGCATAATCTACTCACAACGGGAGGACGTTTGTTGAGTAGCTCCGGTAAGTTTTCTACATAATTACAAAACCAACCAGGTTAATATCGTTTTTGAATTGGTACGTTGGTTTAGTTCATGATAGCATTCACATACATCAAGTTTTAAAAACTTTTCATTGGAAATTAACTGATTTACAGGTTAATTACGGTGTGTCATAACATTGTTAGAACAATGCAGCCATTGTTTTTTGTAATGCTGGCCGTTGCCGTATGGAGAGATGTTTGGCAGGAGCCACTAACATCGTTAGGATTTATTCCTGGGTTTCTTTAAGATTCCCCATCGTTTTTGAGGCATACCTCCAGCCACAGGTGGGAGAAGTTTATTGGACAGAGAGCGTGGGAGGATATGGCTACACTGGTCCCTCCCTACCCCTTGTTTGATTTCGGTTGGTTAGCCATACCGGTTACCTGCGACTGACAAAATTTTAAACACACGCCTGTGTTAAAGATGGTTTAAATACAGATTTAACACCACTAGACACTTTTGCTAATATATTAATTTGTTTGCCAGTGTCATGTCCACTGTGAAAGATTCCTAACCTTTTGGTTTTCGGTTTCTTACAGACGCTCAGCTATGGCTACGAAGCGGAGTAAGGTTGAGGCACCTCGTGATCTCAGTGAAGACGAAGGCGTGTCGCCGCCGGTAACAGGGGAAAGGTCGTCAGAACAAGCCCCCAGAGGTGGCCCCCGCTGACCTAGATGAATGGATTGCGTGGCTACTGCAGCTGAAGCTGGAGGAGTTGCTCCCTGCCAAGCCGCGTACTCGCGGCTCTTTCGGCCATAATTCCGATTGCTAATCGGATTATGTCTGAGAACAAATTCTCTTCACTTTGTGCAGAGATGGACGGGGGAATTGCGCTGCTTACTGGCACCAGCAATGTCCTCTCTTATCGACGTTTCGAAAACGTCTTTAAGGCTGTCTGCACCATGGCAGGTAAGGAAGTCGCGCGCTCAAAGAAGGTCGTGGACAATAATGGAAAGGAATATACTTTATTCCTTGCCCCCACGCCGGTCAAAGGTAAGCCCTTGGATAAAACCAAGATGTTTGGGGGCCAGTTACAATACTTGTTCAAGTAAGTGGAGATGGGATCCAAATGTGGCAAGCACATGGAGACAGAAAAAGAAGGAAACCAACGGGAAGTACAGCCACTTCAAAAAGAGCCGCCAGAATTTTCACAGCCATCGCACCGGACAGCAAGGAGTCCTGTTCGGGACCAACTACGGCTACCGAGAAGGGGTCAGAGGCAGGTCAGAGGTCGTTCTGCTGGAATGACGGGAACAGACCCTTCAGGAAGGAGTTCACCCCGCAGAAACCGTTCCCCCGCCCAGGGAACAAATAGAGGTCGCAACCCAAACCCCTGTAAGCGAATTTAAGGCTGGTAACATCAATAATTGCCTAGCGGATTGGAATAAGATTACCCATAATCTGACTATCCTTAGCCTAGACGAGGGAGTTAGTATACCACTCATGGAACAGGCAATACAAAACGGCATACCTTTTCCCTATCGGTTTGATTTGGCTTATTGAAAAGGGCATCATTGAGCCAGTGCTTAAAGTAGCTGGCGGATTTATCTCGAATATTTCTACCAGACCCAAACCAAATGGGGAAAATAGACTTATTTTGGACTTAACAAAGTTAAACAAATTAATCGAGTATCAACATTTCAAAATGTTTTCCCTAGAAATGGCTAGAGACTTGGTGACGCAAGACTGCTGGCTGGTTAGTGTGGACCTCAGGGATGCATACTATACAGTGCCAATTTATAAACCTGATCGGAAATTTCTCAGGTTTTGTTGGAATGATGAGCTTTATGAGTTCACGTGTATGCCGAATGGTCTAGCGTGTGCCCCACGTATTTCACAAAGTTGCTCATGCCGGTTTTCTCCCACACGGCTAGGAAAGGACACATTATGTTTCCCTATATTGATGATTCTTTCATTGTTGCACAAACACAACGAGAATGTCAAACAGAAGTAGACCAGCTATGTGATACGTTTACAAGTTTAGGTTTCTACATACATAAAACTAAATCAGTATTAAAACCTACAAAGAAATTAAAGTGTTTTGGGTTTATTCCACAGACATGACCATTTCATTAACGGAACAAAAAGTTGATAAATTTACAAAAACGGCAAATCAATTACTACAATTAAGTAAGCCAAAGATAAGACAAGTCGCAATACTAATAGGAATCATGATATCTTATGCCCCTGCTATTCTATATGGTAAAACCCATATCAAATCACTAGAAATAGACAAGAACTTAGCGTTGGCTCACACTAAGGAAATTTTGAACGGCCTATGACAATTTCGCCAGATGGCTTACAGGATATTATGTGGTGGTTGTCACACATTGATAATTCACCCAACCCAATTAGAATGGGGGAACCCAATACTGTAGTGATGACTGATGCATCCTTAGAAGGATGGGGGCTCATACAGACCAACAGGCAACCGGTGGGCGGTGGCGATATGGCTAACAGTAGCACATATCCCAGGCAGTCAAAATACTTTGGCTGCCGGAAAAAGTCAACATTTCGATGATCATCTAGAATGGTCGTTAAGTCCCAGTACTTTCGATTACATTTGCGATAAATGGGGAAAGCCAAAAATTGACTTGTTCTCATCACGAAACAACAAAAAGTTATCGTCGTGAATATGGCCTATGCTGCCGATACGGCGTAAAGCAACCACTAATCAATCAATCGAACAAAAAGTTACCAAAATATGTATCTTGTCATCCTGAGTCAGAGGACTGGCGAGTGGATGCGTTTTCTCTGATTTGGAATAATATTACATATTCCCATCATTCAGCATTATCAGCAGAGTGGCCAGGAAGATCAGGATGGATGACTCGCACGCAACCCGTTCATCTAGTACCAGAGTGGGATACACTACCATGGCTAGCGGCAGTGGCATTAGGAGCGAAAGACATGCTCAGGTTTCCACAAGGGAAGGAAAATCTACACCATCAAGGACCCCTAACAACCCATGGAGACGTGTCAACGACACTCCATTTGACATTCCTTTTCTAAACAAACATTTGGAACAATTTGGGCTAGACAAAATTACACAAGAGAGGCTCATTTCACACGCCTGGAGGAAAGGCATGGTTAAATTATATACAAGTTACTTACAGAAATAGGGTTTGATTGATTGATTGGTGGTTTCTTTACGCCGTGTCGGCAGGATAGGCCATATTCACGGGGAGAAAAGAAATGGGGACATCATTGTTTAAATAAAGGGGTTAAGCCATTAAAACCTACAATAGCTTAGATTGTATGATTTCTAAGAATGTTAGAAGACGAAGGATTAGCATTTGGTGCAATTAATGCAGCAAGATGTACACTTTCAATCATTGTACCAAGGATAGATGGACAAACGGTTGGAAAGCATCAGGTACTGCACTGGTTTATTATGTTAGTGTATGAGAGAAACCCACCAAAACCCAAATATAATAGGTTTTGGGATGTGTCCGTAGTGTTTGAGCTTTTCAAGTCATGGCCTAGTAATAAACATTTATCAATCAAGGAACTAGGATTTTAATTAGCAGTGCTGTTACTGCTAGTGACAGGACACAGAGGCCAGACAATTGTGGCTTTGTCTCTGGACAGACTGGAGATAGGCAACAAGGAGGCGACATTCTAGTTGCAGACATTACTAAAGTCGAATCGCACAGGGGACCCGTTGTCCACGGTGCATGTAAATAGTTTTTCAGAGGATCAATGTATGTGTGGTGTCAGCCATTAGGGTGTATATATCCAAGTCACAGGGAATACGGAATTCCAGACAGCTGTTAATAAGCTTTATTAAACAGCATGATGCGATCTTGCGGGACACGCTCGCAAGATGGACAATCAATGTGCTCAAAGAGGCAGGGGTTGATACTGGACACTGCACATCCCACTCAACGCGGGGGTGGGGGGTGGGGGGGGGGGGCTATGGTCTCTAAAGCGAGACAGTTGGCAATCTCAGTGAAGAGAATCCTGGCCTACACCGGCTGGAAGACGGCTAGATCGTTTGCAAAATATTACAACAAACGACTAGAAAAGTCAAGCGGCCTGGCGACTCGACTACTCACCAACTAGAAAGACGGGTGAGAAACAAATAAAATTTTGTTGTGTATGGAAACATTATATGTTTAAAAATAAGGATAAAAAAAAGGAGATTACATGAAGTTCTCCTTGGACTATGAGTAGCCAGAGGCGTAGTACCGAGGTAAATTAGTATGGTTATACAAATCTTACCTGGGTACAGATGATGGATAACTGTTGTTTTCCTGAGGTACTAGCCTCGGATTGTCGTGGTCTAGGGCCCGCCCACCCTACCCTACCTCGACTATCATGTTGGCTTGTACCGAAACGAAAATATTTTAGTATCCATAGAATTTTGAGATTTTTTATCCTATTAAGTATGTAAAAGATTGCTGGACCCGGATGTGCTTCCTTCTCTCCCTAGCCTACGACTATCCAAGGCTAGTATCTCGGGGAAAACAACAGTTATCCATCATCTGTACCCAGATAAGATTTGTATAACTATACTATATATACAGCAAAGCCTCACTAGCTGACCACCTCCACAGGTTGACCACTCCCCTATGTCGATCGCTTTATTTGGGTCCCAAACGATCGCCCATACAATACTATTGTGGCTATTTAAAAAAATCCATAAGTGGACCATTTACAATCTGTCCCACGGGCTGTCGATTTAGAGAGGTTTTACTGTGTATATTTAGGGAGGTTTTACTATGTTGTTGCTGAGATATCTATGAGTGACTAATTAGTGATTTATTTCTTCATTCTAGTTGTTGGAAAGGCTTATTAGTCATCAGTATTTTCCAGTTTAAAAAAAATTACAAGAATTTAGTAATTTAGGAAGGGGAATTTCAAATGCAGACACTTGGTCTCCCTCATTCTAACAGGCCTCCCCATTCCTAGTAATACTGAGCACCCGAAGTATCAATTTCCCAGTGATTGGTTTGATTTAGCGATGGTTTGAACCTCACCAGTTTGAATCGCACAACTTGCCACATGGGAAACGAGCACTCCACTCATCTTGTCCTTCTGTCAGGTATTGATTATGTCTACATTCCTGTCTTCAGGTTCCACGTATGGATTCCTTCAGCTGATTTCAAGTCCAGTTCTGGTAAGGGTCATATGAATCATCCGTCACTAAATGACTAAATAATCAAGAATTCACACATGTCAGAACATAAAGATTATATATGGTAGTACATAATTTTCTCTAGTCGCCCAAGTCAGCATATCATCTCTTTGCTACATTCACTGATTAGTACGCTCATCCATACTAAAGTAGTAGCAACCTTTTTTGTGAGGAAGCACTATTAAATAGTAAAGCCGCCATGAGTGTGCGCTGTCACAAGTCAGCCGGTACCCATCCTGGTATGACCTTAAATGTTATTAGGACTTAAAACCCCAATTGCTCACTCATTCACGCATGGTTATTTTCAGGGGGACTGGAGTGATCGAGCAGGGCGGCGCATTGTGCTCATCTACTCACTACTCTTCGCTGCTCTTGGCTACTTCATTCTGGGAACAGCCAATTCCGTTATCATGCTTTTCCTGGCCAGAATTCCATCAGGTACTTGGAAGGTATATATATACCCCAGGGTCCGTATGGGGCTTGAAAAGTCTTCATTTGTCCCATTTCAAGGCTTTGAAAAGCCTTGAATTTAACCTATTCTGGTCAATTAGTATTGAAAAGCCTTGAATTTCTTCTCCACTGATCTAAATTATTCTGAAATCGCAATTCAGCATACGGTAATCTGACGTAGCTACACACAATAAAACGCCAATACTCGCCTGAATTCCTATAAAAGAAACATCCTTAAAATAGCATTGCATTCCATACCATGACATGTGTACGGACACTGCATACATTATTGTGATTCGTGCAGATCCGTTGAAAAAATAGTTGGTGTTATATAGCGGGGTGAGGGCTTATTATTAAGTGTTACTGTGTATAAAGAATGGAAACATGTATATGTTCCTACTAAAAATACTACTGTTAAGCATGAGTTTGCAGGGGTGCTGTCCTTGGGCCCTAATGGGGCTCTGCCCCGGACCCTCGGCCTGACTTTCGATGTCATGACTTAAGCATATCTCTGGTCATAAATAGATATGTCATAATTAAGATCATCGTTTTTTTATGTACCGATGGTTTTATTAGCCTCAGTTATTATTATTATTATGAAGACACCGAGATTGGTTACCTGTAGATTTAAATCATGGATGAAAGATCTAAGCGATTACACGGATTTCCGCGATTTTTAGTAATCTGCAATGTGTGTTGTTGCTACGATATATATGACTAAGCCCAACAGACTAATCTAATTCAGCATGTTTTTCCATCTACTGATGACAAAAGCGGGCGCGGTAGCCAAATCAGTAGCGCGCAAGCCACCGGTGCGGGAGATCGTGAGTTCAATTCCCAGTCAAGTCTAATCAATGACTTAGAAAATGGATACTTGTCGCTTCCTAGCCTGGAACCAGGCATTAATAGGATAGGGCACGGACAGGTTAGCTCAGTTTCAGGATAATGTGACTGAGTGGGATATTGGGTCATAGTGCTGGTGGCACGATTTCCCAGTGAGGCATCACTAAAAAGTCGCCATGAGTGTGCCCTGTCACAAGTCGGTACCCATCCTGATATGACTTTAGGTGTTGCCAGGACAAAACTCTAACAACCAACTTATGACACAATTCTAGAAAATCCTGAAGCATTTAACCATGCCTCCAGGGGCTGTATGCATAAAGAATTATTTATCGGCTCTGGTGCCGGGTTAGCTAATGCCGCTGCCGGGTTAGCTAATGCCGGTGTTGGGAAATGTGTCACGGGGTATGTACAGGTCCAAAGCGTGGTGGCGTTAGCTTTCCTAGCAGTTATTTATAGATTTGGGAAATCCCTCTGAGCCTGTTGCCGGCAACCACCGCTATTTGACAATATTGGTGGCGGCGGTGTTAATATCGGTTCGATTATTGGTTTCATTTGACCAAAATTCGGTGGCGGCGTCAATATCGCTTCGATTTTGGGGTTAATTTGATCAAATTTCACTTTTTGAGTATGTAATATATCGCCGGCGGTGGCGGCGAATTGTTTTGTTGACATTCGACACTATGAATATCGCCACTGGTTTAGCGGCGATGTTAATATTGCTTCAATTTTAGGGTTAATTTAATCAAATTTCATTTTTTGAGTATTTAATTCTCTAAAAATATGATAGCATTGAATAGATTTGGGCCTAATCGGTAATATATCGCCGCCGGTGCGGCGGCGGTGGCGGCTGTGTTAATATCGTTTCAATTATTGATTTCATTTGACCAAAATTCGGCGGCGGCGTTAATATCGCTTCGATTTTGGGGTTAATTTGACCAAATTTCACTTTTGGAGCATGTTATTGTGTTAAATATGATAGCATTGAATAGATTTGGACCTACTCGATACCTAACACCCCCTGTAAACTTCCTATGGAGTGGTCTGAGTGTACCCGACCTTAAACTCGCAGTGTTTCGGTAAAACCGCTCCATACATACTGACTTTTCGCCGCTAAACTAGAAATCCCATCCAAAACTAGTTTTGGCTCGCTAAAACCACCCCATGCATATGGCCCCTGTAAATGACGTGACAGCTGGTGTTAAGTCGGCAAGTAGCCGGTGTTGGCCATCCCTTGGTATCAGGCGGGTTGGATTTCCGTGGAAACGGGGAAATTCTAACACTTATCATTGTCTGAGAATCGTGGAAAAATACCGGTACTTTGCTAGAATTATTGCAGCACAATTTCCATAGCCAGTCAGTACTGACTACCATTAGAGAGCATTCTGCTGTTAGGACTCGGCTATCTCGTCGATTTCCCCTTTTGTTCATCACTTTCACCCCTGGTTAAAACAAAGCAAAAATGCATTTTTATTTAAGCTTTAGTTATATTTCAAACCGGTGGCTCTTTAGCCGTAATTCTTTTTTCTGTCGAAGCGCTATTTTCTGAGATAATGTTGTATTGTTAGACTGTATTAATGATAATATGATTTAAAACCCGCCATCTCCCTGTGCTTATGCATTTTTGGAAAGTGTAAATAATAAAGTAACCTATCTCTTATTTCGCTTTCAAGTACAATCTTTCAACTATAGGAAGCACAGAATGGACACCCAACAACTGGAATATGATGGATCTGTAATTTGTGAGAGAGGAGAGAAGAGAGTGAGGATACAAATACAGAATATTTTCGATTGGTGTAATGCTAATAGACCTTTTCCATGGAGCATGCGCAATGCAAACTGAATTCCTACCTCCACCATTTGTTCTTGTCACTGACTTCAGAGGGAAGATTGGCTGTGGACTACACACTGAACTGGGGCTCACAACATTAGCTCTTCTCCCAACGTCAGAGGGGTGGGTTGGTGGTGGAAATCGTCTACCGAACCTGACTGATGGCCATGGCCTGGTTGATTGACTACATTTGGAACTGTCGTACGGTGTGACCTTCCTTCAGGGTCCCTCTTTTTCAAGACCGACGACGTCAGCAGCCCCTTCAAGTGTTCCTTTTGGATTTGATTTTTTTTAATTTAAAAAAAAACAAAATTCTTCTCACATTGTTTGCCCTGTCTGTCCCTTCAGGTATCTTCAAACATAGTCAAGAGTTATCGATAGGCTACTTAGGAAGCGTCCTACCCAAATCGCAGCACGCGCTCGTCTTCGGACGCTTCCACACTGCTTCCAGCCTCGGTTTCATTATCGGACCTCTCCTCAGCGGCCATCTTGCCGATTTGTCCGGAGGCTACCACCTAGTCGCCATTGCAACCAGCACATTCTTCCTAGCAGACGCCGGTGGGTAGCCATGCTGGGTTTTCTTCTTCCCATCTCGGAGCCCCGCCTTTAAAAGCATGTGTCGTACTTTGTCATTTCCAGGGTTGTTTAAGCAGACACAAAGTATAGTGAAGGTTGCGCTGGCGGATAAGGTGGCGAAGGAATTTCATTCGATGGCGTTTGGTTGGTACAACTCCATCTCAGCGCTGGGTTTTGTCGTCGGACCGGTGCTGGCTGGGCACATAGCCGACCTGACCTACGGACGGAGGCTTGTCTTCATTGCGGCAGGCGCTGTCTTTGTCTTGAATGCTGGTGGGTTGAATAACAATTAAGTACACCAGAGCTTCAATTTATTTTATTTTAATGTGTTTAATGATATAACTATTAATATATTTTGTTGATCAGTTAGGCCATGCAATTCTATTGCTCCTTTGTTCTATTTAACTGTTTTTTCTATTTCTATTTGCCACCAAAGCAAGAATTAAAATTGAAAAGAAATAATAACTAAAAACCAATTCATGCTTATGATAGCAGCTATTTACCCGTACATCTTTATTTAATTTCGGCTGCCATATCATTCAGTGAAACTGAGTACAGTTACCTCCTACGACCTAGTGCGCTGCTTCATTCACTCAGCACGAGATTCCCTTATAACTGCTCAATATTTACGTGCTACTTTAGATTTAGTCTTTGGAATTACAATTTTAAAACGTAAAAAGGTATCAACGGATTGGCCATTCCCTTCCCACCATTTGTACGCTTTTTTCTTTCTTTAAAAAAAAGAAGATGGTTTTCTGGGTTTAAATTTAAGGGGAGCCAATCAGAAGAAGTATGGTTGGGTGATTGACAGAATGGATAACTGACCTCCAGGGTGCTGCGGCTCCACCTACATGACTTAGCGGGTTTAGCGATTAATGCAACCCAGACGCACTTCATCCTTATTAATGTTTCTCATGTTATATAATGGCTTGTCGTGGTCTTAGTGTGGAAATAAATTGGTGTGTGGTGTTAATTGCATGTGCATATATGTGTATGTATTATAGTTTATATACCTTTGTTACCAGGCGGGATGACCGAATGAGTTGAGCGTCCATCCCCCGTTATGGTAGATCGTGGGATTAGAACCCACCACTTTTGAACCCTGGTCAAGTCAAACCAATTACTTAAAAATTGATACTTGTCGCTTCCTAGCCAGGCGCTCGGCATTATTAGGATAGGGCAAGGACTGGTTGGCTCAGTGTCAGGATAATGTGACTGAGGGGGATATCAGGTCATGGTGCTGGCAGCCTAGTCTCCCAGTGGGTCAGCACTATAAAGTCGCGATGATTGTGCACTGTCACATGTCGGTACCAGTCATGATATTACCTTAGATGCTGTCAGGACGTAAATCTCCAACAACCAACCTAGGCGTTTGTTCGTTGGAGTTTTACGTCCTTTCAACATCTAACTTCAGGACGGTTAATATATTATATACATATTTATGCACATATTTTGAGACATGATGCCAAGCCTCGAAGCCAGTGTGCCCATGTAAGAAATCACTGACTGGAGAGCATAGCGGTTGGATATATTTGAGAAGGTAGACATACTTAGAAGGCTATGTGTAGGACAGGGCTTTAGGGTTAAAGCTGCACAATACGATGAAAGCATACCTTTTCCGAAGCCAAATCACTTAATTATATTTAATCCTGCATATCCAACTTAGATACTGATGCACCTATTAAGCATTTTTTGCTGCATAAAAAGGAGTACTAAGCCAATTTAATAGAACTTTTTACTGCTGCAGCCTATGCTAATCCAGCATTTCTACCTGAATGTAAAATATTAATCTGGTATGTTTTCACTGCAGTTATCTCCAAAGTTAGCCATTCATAATAAAAGTTGCTTCAAACTTAAATAAAATAGATTATAATGATGAACCTAATATCTGTTCTAAAAAAACATGGCAGAAAGTCAAAACTATCAGACTATGCAACCTATATAAAAAAGGGGGAATATTAAATATTTAAATAATAACAAAATAACTGGAGCAAAATTCAAGTTGCACAGTCTGGTGGTTTTGAATGTCGGCTATTTTCTGAGGTGAATACATCAGATTGATCTATGTTACTATTACTTTAGTTTGAAGTAGCTTTGAATTTAAATGGCTAACTTTAGAGATATTTGTAGTGAAGACATGCCAAATTAATGTTGACAATCACATCAAAATTCTAACAAAATTCTTAGCTGTAGCATGCTTTATTACATTGACATAGTATAACCGTCTCTGCAGCAACACAGGCTTAATAAATACACCAATATCTAAGTTAGATATGTCGAATCAAATCTAGGTAGGTGGGTTGGTTTTGAAAATTTTATGCTTTCATTGGGCTGTACACTTAATCTAATACAGTAATAGATATTGATCAGTATGCTGCTGTAGCTTCATCTACCTACCATAATAGTCCGGACTAACCCGTTTGATAAAACAGTAATTAGCTTTCAACTATATATCGGTAGATTTGCTTAGCTATTCTATATATATATATACTTATATATGTGATATATAATTTATTATGCTAATATAAATGTAGTCCAGTTACAAACACCTCATGGACAGTTCCAACGATTTGGCCGTTAACAACTTTTATATTGAAGTAGTATAGAATCATGATTTAGAACTATTGTGCAGCATTATTTTACATGACATGGTCATTTGTATTTACTGACTATTCACAAACATATGGAGCTAAAATGAAGATGAATAACCAGCTAGTTCTAAGGTAATTTTCAGTGACAGAACCCAGTTGGATTTGAAGGCATGGGGGAGGGGGGGGGGGGGGTTAGAGGGCGTGTGTGTGTCAATGTCGGACTGCTGCCATAGGCTCTATATGTAGTCTGTGTCCGGCCATGTTGGTAATGTTAGTCAGAATCCTTTACTGTGAAGGAAGAAAAATAGTAGGTTCGGGCAGCAACAAAACAGAACTACTATTTTAGCCTGCCCCAAAAATGTGTAATTAAAGAAAAGAGAGACACACGCTCACGCACACAGTGACAGTTAACAGCAGGCTTCCACTAACATTCACAAACACCGTTTGCCTCTTCCAGCCATTGTCTGGGTGTTCATCCCGATGGACACGCCGCACCACAAGTTCAGCAACCAAGGGAAGGCGTCATCAGCATCGCCCAAGTCGATCGTACACCAGCTGAGCCTCTTCATGAACAACCTGCGCCAGATGGACTGGACCAACCTGTGGGACATCTTCTTCGTGCGCTTCCTCCTCGGCTTCGCTTCCATCATCTTCCGCACCAACTTCTCGCTCAGCCTCGACACCCGCTTTGACGTGTCGGGCAAGCAGATCGGCTACATCATCTCCTACGTGAGCGTCGTCAGCGCGGTGACCGGCTTATTTGTCGGCCGCCTCAGCCGGTGGTACAGCGATGACCGTCGCCTCCTGCTGCACGTCAGCATCGTGCAGTCTTTGAGCATCGGCTTGTCGACGATGGCGTCGTCGCTGCCGCTGCTCCTCGTTGGCCTGGCGCCGCTCAGTGTCGCCAATGCGGTTGCGCGCGTCTGCGTTACGAACCTGACGATAGCACGCGTCAAGGAGGGGGAGACGGGAGCCGTGCTCGGCTACGGTGCCAGTGTGCTGTCGACAGCGCGCATGATCTCGCCTCTGCTCGGGGGACTTGTGTTCAGTGTGCACGAGAAGGGACCCGGCCTGCTCGGCCTGATCTCCGCTCTCACGGGGGTAATTGTTATTGTCTTCACTGAAGATATGTGTGCCGAATTTAGCGATGATAAATATATGTATAAATATAAGTTGAGCTGATGAGTGTAAATGCCACGCTCGAGTAAGCCCTATTTGACATGGTATAAATAGGATAGGTGAATGTGTGTGTATATATATCCATTTGCCCGGGTGGTGTTAAGTCAGGTGGTGTCTTTTAATGTTTTTCAGACCATGTTTAAGTTATGTCTTTTGTTTAGATACATTAGATGGGCATGTTAGATGGGCACGCCTCTAAAGCACATTGATTTTTATCATCGGCTCTTGGATGGAGATGGTCATTCTGACATATTTCTTAACCCACTGCCGCCATATAGGCTACTCTTTCTGATAAGCAGCAAGGGGTCTTTTATATGCACTTTCCCACAGACAGGATAGCTTAAAAGGAAGCTGTCCATACAAGAAAATTACCCGCTGTTGTTGTAATTTGAGGTTTGTATCCCTCGGGTCTTCGAATGTACATCGACTTGTTTCACCCCAGTACTCAATTCCAGAATCACTAGTGCTGGAAACACCCGATATCGGACGATTGCTTAATACTTTTGTTGAATATTATAAGCGTGCGAAACACTAAGGAAAATACAACCTCTAAATTTGTCAATTTTTTAGGAAGAAAGGAAGAGTGGTAAATGCAATGCCAATGCAGTTCTACGGGACGAGTTTGTCCGCATTCCACTGTCAACCAGGAAGCAGCAACAATTGGTAGTTGAGCTATCTAAACAATGAAGCCAGAGCAAGATGTACATTTCCTCTATAGATGTGTGTGGTCTGTCACATTTCCGGATCTTTCAACTGAAGGGTAGGCAGGGGGGTGGGGGGGGGACATTAGCACTCACTCATCGCAAGTATCCAGAGGCCCTCGTATTGAGCTATTAATAGATCCCAGTGATAATTGGGTAGGTTCAAGATATACAAACATTCATTGGCTGGTCAGCAATCCACAAATGGCAGGATAGTCCATGCAGAGAATCTCAAACCGGACATTTGACCTATATTTTGTTGCATGTAGTAGTTTTCAACGGGGAAAACATATATGATTATATATATTTTTTAATATAGTCGTGGGAATTTTAGGTAGATTATAGTCTCTCTCAGAAAAGGCAATACATGGTAAAAGTATGAAGACGTGGAATTGTGATAATCTGGGTATTCCAAGGCAACACGTGGTCAATCTGGCATGAAATACACTTTATTTGTATATATGGATTTCAGCAATGAAAGTGAAAACAATTATAATTGTGATGGTATGAGTATCTTATTTAATTAAATCTATTATAATTGTGATGGCATGGCTATCTTATTTAATTATACTCCCCAAAATGCGGATACCGATAAGCATTTAATTTGTTGATTTTTTCAAATTCATAAATCGATTAGCAATGATATATTGTACTACGCAGACTATTTTCCATCTATCAGTGGTAACAAAAGCCAGCAATTTCATGCATGACATGCAAAATAAAATATGACATTTGTTTAAAGATGCATAATCCGATGGATGAAAGAGATCAGTTAGTTGCCTGGATATGATCCTACATATCCAATTTAGATAGTGGGGCACTTATTAAACATTTATTTGCAATTTGGTGTTACCCTACTACAGTCGAAAATGGCTAAACAAAATCCATGTCCAGCATTTCAGTGTGCACACCAAAATTTGACGTTTTCACATCAAATACACTCAAAATTAAGTTAGTTGAAACTAAAGGAAAGTGAATTATAAACGCGCAACCTAATGTATCTATCGGAAAAATGTGGCAGAAACTCAAAACCATTAGATTATGCAACTTTCCTTTTTGTGCAGCTGTGATTGATTGGTTGCTTTATCAAGTCCTAATAAAGCTCATTTCCGTGAAGAAACTGGATGCCCTTTTAATGAAGCAATCGAATAATGACGCAAGGACCTTTCAAATGGATACTAACGGAGTTAGACAAATCCAATGGAATCGATAGGTGGCGCTGCGACGCAACTCGGGCCAAGGTGTGTGTTGGTGGTGTAGGGGTTTAGGGATGTGGGGGTGTAGGTTTAGGGCTGTAGGTGTGTGGTGGGAATTAGGGATGCTAAAGATTGTGAGGTGCTGCTCTGCAAGACACCCCTACACCTCGACCCCCCCTCCCCCAAACCATCATACCTGCCTACACCCCCACCACAACCCAACACCTCTACCACACAAACATACGTCCTCACCACACACACCTAACCCCACCACCAACAAACAAATAACAATGTACTGCTTGTCACTCTATTATCGCCCACTATGGCCCGACTTGCGTCGCAGCGCCACCTGGAATTTTAGTACCGATTTGACCCCATTGCAATGCCATATTACAGTGTTAGATTGTGATGTTATTGCCACAGCTTCTCAAACTCCGCTATTGTGGAAGGAATCATTGAATCAAGTTGGCAAAACTGTCATTGAATAAGATGAATTATAACTATTTCTGTAATCGTTATCTCTGGCTTTAGTTAAGTTGCAGTACATATCAATTATCTATACTGTCACTCACCATCCTTATGTAACAAAAATTCATTTGATGCATATTGCAGTGACATTGTGTTGTGCGCTGGCTATATAGCCTCGTTTTCAATCAGGTGAATATGGTCTACTTGACATTTGTTGTATTGAACTGCAGCTATAAAGATGGGACATGCTTGTTTTGTTATTCAGACCACTGAAATAATTAAATAAATTCTACCCGTCAGAATATGTACAAACCATGATCTTATTATATTTTAAAACGTAGCACAATAGTCGATACACAGTTCCGTGAAAAATCGAGACGACTGGAGCGGTTTCATGATCAATAGAAATACCACTGAGGTATTATCATGGGCTCAGGTTATCTTCACAGGCACCGGTTTAAATGCTGTTAGGGACGACAGCAGAATGTATGCCGAGAGATCACTGCTTCCTGCCAGATCTGTGACTTCAATATGTACCCAGAATTAAAAGAATTACCCGTTGCTTCCCCCCCCCCCCCCACACAATTAACACACACAAAAGTAGCTAATCATTTCAAAGTTAAACATTGTGATCTCTATGTAAAAAAATGCGGTTACATTGATTTAAAGCTGACTTAATGAAAACAAAAAATTTAAACTGAATAAGTGATAGATGTGGTACTGATTTGAATCACTAAGTGATACCACCATCAGGGATAGCAGTTATTGGGGGCACTGTTTATAGATCTTAGTGGCACACAATGGATAGAATAGCACCCCCCCCCCCCCCTTCAAAGCATCATCCAGCTCTATACATAGCCTGAACCGTCACTCACCATCACCAACACTACAGCACACCGAGTACATCAGATGAATCCCGTCACCTCACAAACCCACAGTGGGTAAAATCAGCCAACACTTGCCCGCAAAGCCATTTCATTGGCTGTATGAATTGCCTAATCCGATGGTTTAAACCATGTCACATTTCTTTTTACTTTAGTTGGAATATCTTATCTGAAGTGAAAGCATGCACATTAATTATGTAGACTGAATGCTGGATATGGGCTTTGTTTACCCATTTTCAAGCGTAGTATACAAGCACCAAAACGCAATAAACACTTAACTTGGATAGGTAGAATCACAAGTGTTTTATTTTCGGAAAGTTGATACTTTCATCGGATTATGCAGCTTTCATTTTTTGCTTCAAAGGACACATCTGACTAGTATGTATTTCTTACTTTTAAAGTTATTTTTACATTAATATATATATATATTTAGGCACTTGGGTTCAAAAGTATCCACGGAATGCATTTAAGGAATATATATACTCTTTACAATCTTTGTGTTCAGACGGAAACAATATATGATCATTTTCCAATAACACCCAACAACAATTTGTAACGTGATCTTTGATATGTGGAATTCCTCATAACAATTGGACAATAGCGAATTTTCCTAGCTTTCCTTATGAAGTTAGTTTTTCCAGGAAGCCGTCGTTGGTTAATAACCTGAATGGTACCATGTCTATTTTGAAGCTTTTACTGAACCATTTTCAAATGTGGCAATTGCGACAGCCTTTGTCAGCCATTCAAAACATGACACGTAATAGTTGTCAAATGGACTACCTTCCTCGCGTGTTGCATATATTGTAATTAACACTTTGTAACATATACACGCCAGATAAACATTACCACCAAAATAGTCTAATTACGCAGTAAATATCACATCCCAAATATTTATATGCAAAATATTCCCCTTAGTCATTTTATTCAACTCATCGTACTATATTTAGCATTAAACAAGCTTCATAACATAGTTCACCACGAATGGAAGTGGGGCAGGGGACGACATTTCTTTTATAACACCTCAATGGTGGTCCGATAGAAGCTCCCTGCTCGACAGTCCAGTTGATGTAATCCCATCTTCAATTCGCCGCCATCGACTAGGGTCGCCAAGTGGTACAGTGAACCCCCGATTTAATGCGTCATTAGCCCCAGAACTCACGCGATGTCTTTTTATGGACCCCAATGATCGCCGTATAATGGGTTTTCACTGTATATCAAGGACACCTCCCACAGCCGACCCCAAACATCATTTCCTTCCGGAATCCCAACTGGCCCTCAGGGTAGGTGTTCTTTTTCAATCCCACCCTGACCCGCACCCCCCATCTCCCCTTGCATGGGGTATTTAACACTAGCTATAATTTAGAAGGGGGGGAAAAAGATCCCCAAAAAGTAAAAACATAGCTTAACATTCACAGTATTGATTGATATATACTTTTTTTTAATGTTTAAATCAAAATAATATACAGTCGCACGCAGCTCAAAGCAACGCGACCTGGGTCCATTACTTATTTTAAAATTCTTACATCATCTTCCGAATACGGGAAGCCAAGTGTCGGGGAGATATAAATAGCCTGTCCCAGTCAATCACGAGCCGGCAGTCGGACCAGCAGCATGTGTAGTACGCAGGTGAGCGAGACAGATCATACACACATAAACTACATAGTAGAGCAGAGTTCTACAATTCGGTAAGTATTCTTTTACTTGACTAATTCTTGGCAACTTCTCGTTGCAGGTACATCCGCTAGCAGACTTCTGTGACTGAGATAAACAGCTCATCTGTAGTTAACCTGAAAACCTCTGCCAGGTCTTCCTGGAGCGGGTTGAAGGATTACGTTAGTGAAGATGTCAAATGACCAGACTCGGGCAGAACCACAACCTATAAGTGATTCGGACCCAGACGTGCAACTTTTGAGTAAGAAGAAGAAGTTGCCACGCAAGACAAAATTGTTGATAAGAGTACCCGAATTACCGGGTCAGGCCGCACCGGCTCAGACACCTACACACACGGTAGTGGCCGCAGCAGTCGGCATACCACCCGACAAAGCGTTGGCAGAGATGAGACTACTCTTTAAAGAAATGAAGAACTTGACTGAGAAGAATGCAGCTTATGTACAGCTACTAGCTGAAGCTGAAGCTGAGCAGAATAGGCAAGCAGACGTGAATAAGATGTTGACAGAGGCAGTTGTTGAAGACACTGCTAATGCAATGCAGCAAGTGCAGCCCGAGAAAGATGACGCACAGTGGCCTCAGGACCACCTTGGGTTCCTCCAAGGGTTTGAAGATTGGCCATTGTCTACTGACCCACATGATTTCGGGTGGGAGACCGATGAAGAAAGCAAGCAGCCACCAGTGGTCGATGAGCCACGTACGCTGTTAGAAAAAATAACTAAACCACCGGTTACTAACAAGACTAATGTTGAGCCTACCCCACCAGCTATTGCAGCAAGGTCGAGTCAGAGTGAGGCAGATAAAACTGAGTTGCGTAAAGTGTTTAATTTATCTGACGATATTAAAGAGGGTAATTTGTACTCAGAATTGCAGGATTTGTACAAAAAGCTACGTAAGCCAGTAAAGGAGAGAATTACTTTGGATGATAATCTAGCTGGAGCTATTGCTCATTTTTATGCATACACTAAGCCTAAGAAAGCAATTAATGATATAGCTAGAGAGTACACGGGTATTAAAACTATCCCCGAGGCGAGAGTACAGGCCCTCAATGACGAAATTAAGTTTGTAGAGGGACGCAAGCTTGCCGAGGAAGGGATGCTTTGGGCAACTAAAGGCATAGTAGCGGCCCTTTCGGCCATTGCACCGACCGTAGTTCTTATCCTGTCCACAGGGAAAGGTGATAACGAGCTAGATGAGCAAGCTAAACCTATGTTAGATGCTATAAAAGTACTCGTACCCCACACACCCAGGCTATTAAATATCAGTAAAGTAGTGAACAATCCACTAGGCAAAGAGGTCATTAAGCGTAAGGTGGATAAGTACGGAGAGAAAAAAATCCCCACTGAGCATTTTAGGTGAGAATTTGGGCGACAAGAATAAACAGGTCATTAAGAGTGTGAGGGCCGCAGATACGGTAATGAACACATGATTAGCCCCGAAGAAGTGGAAGTGTAGTTCAGACTATTTCACTCGCCAAGCTGGCCCAGGTAGACGATTCAGGGGGGGTCAGTACTTCAGGGGCCAGGCGGTAATTACCAGTCGGCATCAAGGGGAGGCCGGGGCCGCCAGACAAGGAATTTTCCTAAGTAATCCCACACTCAGGTGAGTGAACGAGTAACAGTTGAGATGAGTGGTTACCCCAAGTTTATGGTGGGGAATATTAATAAATTTAAAAACAATTGGAAAGAAATTACTTATGATGCTTGAAATATAAATTGTGAACAAGGCTTACAAATACCTTTTCTTGTAGAGCCCTTACAGGCCTGGACTCTGCACACATTTAAAATGGGGATGGAGCAAGCACGTTTTATTGAACATGAGTTAAAACTTTTGTATGATAAAAATGCTTTGAAAATAGTATGGCTGTTGCCAGATCAGTGGATTTCAAATATATTTTTACAACCTAAGTCTAATGGTAAATTGTGTATGATTTTGGATCTCAAATCACTGAACAAATTAATTTGCTATGAACATTTTAAAATGTATAGCTTGAACACAGCGCTAGACTTGATAAACCCGGGGACATGGATGGCTAGTGCTGATTTAAGGGACGCTTATTACTCCTTACCTATCTTTGACTCACACAAAAAATACTTGAGATTCTGGTGGAAAGAGAATCTGTATGAGTATCAAGCTTTACCTAATGGTCTGTCACCAGTCCCTAGAGTATTTACAAAACTACTCAAGCCGTTGTATGCCAAAATGGGTGAGAAAGGCCATATTTATTTCCCGTATATTGATGACAGTTTCATTATGGGGAATATGAGGGAGAAATGTCTAGAAGTGGTTTCAGACATTGTCAATGCATTCCAAAATTTAGGTTTTGCAATAAATAGGGAGAAATCTGAATTAAACAGGTTGGCTGCAGGCTAACATGGGTAATTTGCACACGACCCCACTGTTCTATTTTTAGTCTTCTTCCTGAATCTCAGTCCGCCTAACTGTCACTACTCCGCTGGCTGCTCTTGAATGCACTTCGATCACCCACCCTCCCACCCACAGAACAGGGGTGTGAGCGCTGCCACGGCTGTCATCTAATCAAGATCTCCTCTAAGGTTCCTAGTACATGACATACATGCCTTGATCTGAACTGACCTCAATGCTCAGGACACTCGGGTCCCCGTACCCAGTCCTCTTCGCGCTGCTACGCCGATTGTCGGCCCGATTACTTTTTAATCTTAATAAAATTAATTAACGTTATTACTCTTGCCTCTTCATTGTATGCCTCATGGGTGAGTGTGTGAATTAATACTGGACACAAAATTGGTATTTTGAGGATTCATTATTGACTCCGTTGAAATGTTAGTGTCATTAACTCAAGAAAAAACTTTTCAGAGAAGTTTTGAGTGAGGAGAATCCAGTCATTAGGCAGGTGGCGGGGTTAATTGGTCTTATGGTGGCTTACACTCCGGGGTGGAATACAGAGGAGCACACTTTAAATCGTTGGAACGAGATAAGATAAGGAGGGCCTTAAAACATAGGAACGGTGTTAGGCTGAGGCGCCCATACAGCGACCCGTCAAACAGGGGGTCGCTGGCTGGAAGAAATTGCACACATAAATGTGTTAGGATTAAGGGCGATTCTATTTGGCCTTAAAAGTTTCTGTGTAGGCACAGGGCAGCATATACGGATACGAACAGATAGTACAATTGCCCTAGCATATGTAAAGAACATGGCTGGTACCCGTTCAGCGGATTGTTTACGATTGGCAATTGAGATTTGGCAATGGGCCCAGGACAATGACTGTTGGCTAACAATTACCCACATTCCAGGAGTTGAAAATACACTAGCAGATTTACGCTCTACACACTTTAAGGACCATTTGGAATGGTCGTTAAACTCTGATATATTTCAAGATATTTGTTAGACATTTGGACACCAGAGGTGGATTTGTTTGCCTCTCGGCTAAATTTTAAAATTGATAAATATGGGAGTTGGAATCCGGAACCGTTAAATTGGCGCACGGATGCGTTTACATTTAACTGGAATAAATGGTTTGTGTATGGTTTTCCACCGGTCAGAATCCTGCCCCGAGTGGTCCGGAAGATCCTGAAAGAGGAGGCACGTGCATAGTAGTGGGGCCACATTGGACGTGCCAACCGTGGTTCCCCGCTGTTACAAACAATGTAGGTAGCCAGCAAGATGTATCGCAAAGACCCGAACAACCTAATTGGTCAAGGTCAGGCCAAATTAGACATGGGCGAAGAGTCGATAAAGGCTACAAAATTGACGGCCTACCTTTTTTGGCCCACTCATTAAAGGAATATGACTTAACAAGAAAAACTTTAGATCATTTCGCCTTTACGTGGAGACCGTCCACAAAAAAGACTTACATTACCCACCTGAATAAATGGTCACTTTGGGCATATGAAAATGATGTACCAATATTAAACCGTGAAATTAAACATGTGTTAGAATATCTTAGGATTTATTTTGTGTAGGTTACTCGGCAATTAATACGGCCCATTGCGCATTAAGCATGGTGCTCCCACGCTCCGAGGGGAGGACTATAGGTGAGCACTTTCTTATAAAGTGGTTCTGCAAAAGTCGTCATGAACAGCGACCGCCACAGCCGCAGTATGCCAGTTTCTGGTCGGTTGATAAAGCACTGGTGTGGATAGAAACACTAGGGTCGAATACTAACATGTCGTTAAAATTATTTACGTTAAAACTTACTATTTTGTTGCTATTGGTCTCCTCGTAGAGGGGACATATAATTTGGAATTTATGTATGGATAGAATGATATGTACGAAAAAAGCTATTACGTTCAAAATGAGGCGACTCTTGAAACATAATCAATTGGGTCAACCGCTCGACGCAATTAAGTTTTATGCGTATCAGAAACTATGTAGTTAGGACACTGTCCAGATATTTGGACAGGACAACACTGTTACGTAAAGGCAATACACAACTTTTATTGTGTTGGGTTGATTGACTTAAGTTATAAGAGGGGGGGGGGGGATGGGGGGTGGGGGGGAAGTTAGATTTAGATTAGTTAACATTCTTCATACTACAAAGGCTGACTAGGACGCGACTGGTGCAGGCTATTTATATCTCCCCTGATCCTTGTCTTTGTATTCGTAAGATTCTCAAGAATCTTAGTTATACCTCAAGTTACAGGTAAGTCTAGTTTAACTCTAATATCAATTGCCATTATTCCATCAGTTGTGTCCTGTAAGTTCAGTACATGTCCGGCATTGGGCTGTAGCAGAAAATATACTTCCAACATCATAATTAACAGTTTGACCACGATTGATCACATCCAGCCGATGTAAGCTAGCCCCGTTTTCTGCTTGTGTAATCTTCCAACACATTGTCATAACTATGCAATTATAATAGGTATAATACATCACTTTAATAGACCGATTCTAAAAACTTCACGACATGGCAAACTGATAGTATTAATTCATTGCACTCAAGTTCCACAGGCATTAATATTCATAAATAGAATTCGTACACTTCCTGACCTGTCAAATCTAAGAAATTACAAGGACTTGCAAAGCCCCAACATACCCAGACACCTGAATATTTTACAACTGTTTGTGTCATCATAAAAAGTCACATGCATATACATTTTGATACAAAACATTTCATATCACAAACATGATATTAATCGTTCAGACAAGTTCCTCTTCAATATGGATATTTTGAGTTCTGCTGGTCCCTCAGTAAAGACTAGCTGAAACCCAGCACACCGAGTTGCAGCTACATCTTATATGGTGGAAGTTAGGGATGATCCCCTCCCATCGCTATCGTTCACTGTAGACCGTATACTTTAAACTCACTTTGCACCTATAACCACATGCCTCCTGATAACCAAAATTGGCATGATTTCTGCCATACATTTGTTTCTCAAGTAAATTGCTATGAAATTGTCCTAGCAAATATTCAAAATGAGAATTACCATGTTCTCTATCATGGTGTATGTGTATTCACCACCTCCCACCATGTTCCGCCATGTAAGCTGTCGCTGTGACCCGGCATACTGGGTCAGAGCTTCAGTCCTTCCTGAAGAACCAGCAGAACTCAGAACACACGTATTCGGACTGATGAAATCTAATGGAGACAAGCCGAATTGAATCTACCACCCCATCATGCACTACCCTGGTTCATTTGTGTCAACAGTTTCCCTTCTAAGTGGTTTCAGAAGTCTTTGGGAGATTTCAAGGCCTTCAAGTCCAAATACTAAGGTTCAACGATGAACCTCATCATACTTGTCATACACAATCCTGCCCTTGTAAACCAGGACTGCTTGGTCCCACAATTATATGACTGCACTGCTGCATTCTCACCCGTGGTCGTCTGTGTTAAAGTCGCCCGATATAGACCTATTTCATATGACGTCAGCGTGGATATTTAGGTCAGTGCGTGCGCTACTTGGCTGCAGAACAGCACACGGTCACACTGCAAACTCAATGGATATGAGCAATCTTCATACAGAAAAAGTGAAATATCTCTAAAACCACAACACTTAGAAACAAACTGCTTGGAACACATATAGAAGACATATTCAACGAATAGATTATATTACATTTATAAGGTTAGGGTTCTGCATTTCTATTAATTTTGAATAAAATTGACATTTTGAACTGCGCGTACCGGCAAACTCAATCAGTCAATGCAATGTCTATGGCCATGAGCAATCTTCATGCAGAAAAAGTGAATTATCTCTAAAACCACACCACCTAGAAACAAACCGCTTGGAACACATAGAAAACATATTTAACGAACAGATTATATTAAATTTATATGGTTAGAGTTCTGCATTTCTATTAATTTTGAATAAAATTGACGTTTAGCACTGCATGTATCAGCAAACTCAATGCATTATCAATGGCTGTAAGCAATCTTCATACAGAAAATGTGAAAAATCTCTAAAACCACACCACTTAGAAACAAACCGTTTAGAACACACAAACAGATTATATTAAATTTATAAGGTTAGGGTTCTGCATTTCTATTAATTTGGAATAAAATTAACATTTTGCACTGCACGTGACGGCAAACTCAATGGCAGTGTGCCTTCGTTCTGCAGCCAAGCTGTGCGCGCATACACAATGTTTATTAACATTGAAAGGCATCTATCTATACCTCAGCCAGAAACAAATGAATCCGGTATCAAAAGCTCTCCAAACACACTGTTGCTTATTTTTTTCAGTTCATCCAACCAAACATGTGGGGAAGAGTGTTGGGGTCTGTAATGTATGAATGACATCATGGGTGGGATCCTCATATCACATGAACTAGAGGGGTCCCCACACACACGGGAATCCATGGAAACCACCAAGATGACAGCCACAGAAGTTCTCAATTCAACCTTTAAAATTTATTAATGTACATGATTTAATAAACTATTCACACAAAAAGTAGGTAGTTATAATAAATAAACATTTGAACTTTACATTTAGCATTTTAGATTCCAAATTCTGACATTTTTCTCTAGTGTTGTGTAGAAGCCTTATCAATCCTGCTGGACTAACTACAACACAGCAGGAGTAACCAACCTAAGTGCTCTCTCCCCACATATGCAGTTGCATAAACAGAAAACCAGCAACGGTATGCTTGGAGAGCATTTGCCGGAGTACGGTTTGTGTCTCAGCGGCCTATACCGGGTCCGTTTAAACTCGTAAAACGAAGCCTATGCACCACCAATATCATTCAATTACTCACACCTTTTGCCCATAGGGCATTTCTTCACACTAACCGGACGTGATGATATAATAATAAATGACAATCTGCTGGTCCCAGCAACGCACAATTAGCACAATGATGAACATTTCACGATGAGGAGAATGTTACTGATAAATGTGCAAATGAGATGAAAAGGGCGGACTGGACCATCATTTCCATCATGCGCCCAGCGACAACTTGTTTGACATAAGCCACACATTTGTGTACCCATCCCAAATGATGAGAGGGGAGGGAGAGGGGAGAGAGAGGGAAGGGAGAGGAGGGGAGGGGAGGGGAGAGAATATTTCTTGAAATATTTATGCGATATGAGGAGGGGTAACAATTTTTTTTTAAATGTTATTAATAAAATATGAGGGAAGGGGTGGAGGGGAGGAGAGGTGGGGGGGAAGGGAGTGGAAGGGAGCGGAGTGATGATGATATTTCTTGAGATATTTCTGAGATATTTGAGCGAGAACGCGACCCGGAAGTTGTGTCTGACGCAAAAAAACGACACTGCGCATGTCAAGTAAGCAGCGTCCATGTGGCGATGGCCAGGTTGGCGGCGAGCAGCAGGGTGCCGAAGCAGAGTGACACAGTGTAGAGCAGACCTCGGGCCTCCCGACGCACGGCCGGAAGGCAGTGCTCGATGAGGGCTAACAGGATGAACTGGCCGTCCAGCGCGTAGCACGGCACCACGTTGAGGATGGCGAGCGCCCCGGACAGCGACACCAGGTACTTGGAGAAGGTCTCAATGATGTACGGGATATTGACAGGGATCAAGTTGTGGTTCGGCACGTAGTCGCTCAGTATCACTGTAAAATTGTTTAATAACAATGTATTTTTTTTGGTTTTTGGTACAGTTCGCTCCAAGCGCGATGTGATTCTGGTGATTTTAGCATTTCTAAATATCAAAGAGTGAATGAACAACTATGAGTGTCCATAGTATTGACATAGATATGAGAAAGAAAGAAAGAAAGAAAGAAAGAAAGAAAGAAAGAAAGAAAGAAAGAAAGAAAGAAAGAAAGAAAGAAAGAAAGAAGATGGCATCCTTTGGAAAACTAAATTCTTGATTTACTGAAAATGCCTAATAATGCAATCAATAGTTCTATTTTTATGGGGAAAAATCTACTGCTTTTGTTGTTATTGCTCTTTTTAAAATGAACATGGCGGCACAAGTGGGGCGACTTCTCACCAGCATAATGTAAATCCAGCGGGTGGCCTAAGAAGAGGAGCGGCGCCTTGCCGAGGTGCATGACCCGGAGCAGCTTGGTCGAGTTGTCGATAGAGGGCACGACGCAGGTGGAGGGGACGTTGGGGTTGTAGCAGTCACTCTGCACGCGGCACACGGGCCGATCCGTGGTGCTGCGGGCCGGCAGGCACGCGTGTTTCTACAGACACAGCCAGCGGTCAGGCACCCACAATGCTAAGGTTGTCAACATTTTCACGTCCAAAGTTGTCAACATTTTCACGCTATTACAAAGAGTACCGTATATACTCGAATATAAGTCGAGGAAATTTACCATACAAAATAAATCTGTCATTCTGAGGTCGTCTTATACATGTCTGATATCCCCTGTGGGAGCATGGATGGCACCCAGGACGACATCTTGTGGCAAGATGAGTCTGACTCAGTGATGACTCTGAGGATATTGACATTGACGCTGGTGATGAATATTACAGCGATGCTCTTAGTCATGAGCAGGTACTGCAGTTCCTGGAGGAGTCTGATGGTTTTGAAGGTTTTTGAGTGACCAGTAGTGTTGTCATCTTGTTGAATAATTGTGCATGTGTATGAATGAAGTTTAATTTGTTAGTAAATACAACAAAGCTAGATATTGTCAGGCTGGCCCTAATTCCAGACATTTCCTTAAAAAGTACCCTTCAACTTGTAATCGCAGTCGACTAATATTCGCGTATATACAGTACTATCTTTCCAGACCTCTGGCTTCCCCCAGCCCCCAAAATATCTTACTGCAGCCCCAGACGGGGGTGGTCAAATGAGTGAAGTGCCCTCCTCCTGTTTTAGTAGGTCATGGGATTCGATTTGTGTTTGAGTCAAACCAATAACTTAATAACTGATCCTTGTCGCTACGTAACCTGGTATTCAGTATTACTAGGATAGGGCAAGGAGCAGTGAAACGAGGAAGACCAATTGTCTGCAATTGCAATTTCCCCACTTAATTAACTAATGTACAGAACGGGAGAAAAAAACAGTCATTGGGCAGCTCTGTGAAAATTCAGTTCTCAGGTGGCAGCACCTTCAACTAGGTCTGAATGCTTCAATTCTGCCCTCATGAAATCCTGACGTCACTACCAGGCTTCACCATATTCACAGAGAACCCTTAGGCCTTACTCCTAGGGACCAGTTTGTTTGTTGGGATTTTACATCCTATAAAAATCTGAGCTCATATTAGAACAGCATAGAAACCAATGGCTTTACTGGCCTTAATCCCCCTGCTTAATCAATTAATGTAAAAAAAAAAAATTGCAGAAAAATATCTTATTGAACAATAAAGGTCGTTGGCCTACTATACCAGTGAGGAAAGTGGTCTCCGGGAAAAAAAGCGGAAATGCTGATATTCTCCCATAGGCTTAGCATTGTCAGGGAACCGCTGAAAATTCCCGGAAGTTGGGTTTCACACATATTGGTATACGCTGATAGTGCTGTTTGAAGCATGTATTAGTAGTATATCATACCTGCCAACTTTTGTTAAACGAAAATCCTAATAATAGAAATGCATCCGAGCGAAGCGAGGCGCGCAAGCGTTCTAGGGGGGTCCGGGGGCATGCCCCCCCAGAAAAAATTTGAAAAATACATCAACTTTACTCACTCTAGTACTTAGGCTGAAAACTGGTAATAATTTCTTTAATAATGTGCCTAAAATGTCTCTGAAAATGCACCAGAATGCACCATTTTTTTTATGTATTTTTCAAATTTTTCCGGGGGGGCATGGGGATTTTGAAAAAGCGGAATAATATGTTTATAATTCATAGGGCGGAATGAGAATAAAAAAATCGTAATTATTCCGCCAAAATCGTAATAGTTGGCAGGTATGGTATATGCTGCTAGTGCTGCGGCGTTTGCATCACATATCGGTATACGCTGATAGTGCTGCGGCGTTAGAAGCATGTATCAGTAGTATACGCTGATAGTGCTGCGCCGTGAAGGCATTAGTAGTATATGCTGCTAGTGCTGCGGTGTTTGCACCACATATTAGTATACGCTGATGGTGCTGCAGCATGAAACAATGTATCGGTTGGTTGATGGAGTTTTACGTCCTGGTAACATCTAAGGTCATATCAGGACGGGCGCAACTTATTAGTATACACTCATAGCTACAGGAAAAATCTCGGAAATCTCGGAAATCGCAGAGATCTTTGATCCCTGCTTTACTGATAGAGGCCCTGCCGTACGTTTTGTAGGGCCGTGACAATGTTGACAACTTTGGGCGACCATTAAACTGTCTATTGTGAAATGGGAAAATTGACGATTTAAGCAACAGCAAGAAATTAGAAAAAGACTTACCAATACAGGACTAGCCTTGATGGTATACGCGAAGCAGACGTGCGTACTGGTGCCATTCATGCAGCACTCCACATTACCCAGCATGGTTGTGTATGCTGTTAATAATAATAAAAAGATTTAAAAATAATTAAAGCTGAATAGTTCAAAATTTCAAAACCAAAACCATTATCCAAATATCTAACTTAGATACTGATGCACTTACTGAGCATTTGTTGCAGCATAGAAGGGAATACTGAGTCAATTTAATAGAACCTGTTACTGCAGAACCCTATGGTGTCAGAGATTTGATGTACTTGCCAAAACTAATTTGACATGCGTGCACTTCAAATATCTCAAAACATATCCATTTAAAAATAATTTACTTCAAACTAAAGTAAGTCAGATTATAACAATGAAAGGACAGGAAACTCAAAACCATCAGATTATGCAACTTTAAATGTTGCTGGGATGCCAAACCCCAAATAAACACCCTCACCTGAAGGAGATGTGTCCTGTTTGCGGATGGTGTCTATCGGCATGCAGAAACCCGGCGGCTTCTCGTGAAGGCTGACCTCGATGCACTTCGTCCAATCAGCGATCGACGTCACGCGGCACCCACTGATACTGGTCACGTGATCGCCAACCGCCAATCCGCGGGGCCCCGACACGGCTGAATTCTAGTTCCAAGCAAACAAGACGCAGTATAATCAAATCTGTCCAATTGTGCCTTCTGTGGGGCAATTCCCAATAAATAGAGGTCGCAAGAGATAAAAAAAAAACACACACACACGACCACACATACAAGCAGCGTCTCTAGAAAAATGATAACATCCTCAAGACTCCTCTGCTCACAGTGGCTTTTTTTCGATATGAAATGTCTCTATCATTCAACTATTTTTTAAACCCACTTGTAAATGTGTCATTATAATTTCATTGTACATTTCCTTAAAATAGGCCTCGCCCATAGTGACGGTGATCTATTCAATTTACATTATCATTAATTTATTATTATATCTACCTTGCGAGTTCGGCACAATATAGCGTCGTATTTTCTGGATTTCTTTTCGTATTTAACTCAATAAATAATACAATATTACTAACAAAACAATACTACCCAGTCTACTACCCCCCATTCACACAATTATCTAATGGATTGACTTTGTAATTTTCTGGGCCAGTCCGCAGATCTTTTATAATTATACAGATTCATTTTTTTGGGCCATGTCATTTCACACATTAGGCATAAAATGCATACAAAGTGTAAACATGCAGTAAAGATCACATATGGATGTATTTCGGATTTACTGAATGAGAAATGTTCATATTTTAAAACCAACATAGTGCCTAAACTGACACTCACTTCAAACACATGCGTTACAACCACGGCGTTGCCGGTGTGATAAAACGGGACCAGCAACCATGGCAACGTGACCAGCACCAAAATGGCGACGACGGCGATGATGAAGTTGTGCCAAACGCCTGCGCAGTAGATGCGAAGCTGGCGCATGGGCGAGATGACACTCAGGTGCTCCGTGTAGAGGTCCACGAATGCACCTGGGTACAACACCACGACGAAAACACCGAACCCGTTCACACGGACCTGCTCCCTGCAAAAACACAATTACAGTTAAGCCTCTCTAAATCGACCGGACATGGGACCAACTTTAAATGGTCGGTTTAGGGAGGTTTTATTTTAACTGTTATAATGGTATTGTATGGGCGATCGTTTAGGACACAAATAAAGCGATCGATATAGGGTAGTGGTCGATCTGTGGAGATATTTTACTGTAGTTTGTTTGTTTTGTTGGTTTTTTAAATTCTAGCAACATCTAAAGGTATCCAGGACGGGTACCGACTTGTGCCATTGTGCATTCATGGCATCGTTATAGTGATGCCCCACTTGGAGGAGACAGCCACTGGCACCATGATGTGATGATATCCTACACAATCACATTATTTTAGTACTGAGCTAAGCAGTCCTTGGCCCCATTCCTATTAATGCAGAGTGCCAGGCTAGGTAGCGACAGGTATCAATTTCATAAGTAATTGGTTTCGAGTCACCTGGGTTTTTTAAACCATGACCTTCTACATGAGAAGCCAGCACTCGTATCGATTCACCCCTGCATCCGATAATACAATTAGTAAAATTGTAATAGCAATTAGAAAACACAAAGTAGTATACTGTCCCAGCAAAATAGTATCAACCTTTACTCTCAACAAATCCTGATTCATATAATTTGAACAACAAACCATTACCCCAACATTGCCATTGACACAGAAACAGCCCAATAATTGAAGAATACATGTTAATAACTGAATTTAACCTATCTGCGAATTTACAGAATAGTGTAATGGCACACAGCCCTCCGACTCTCATCCTGCCACGCACACACGGAAGAACGCCAAGATCCAATATCAATACACTTCAACTTGGTTTATTGAACCAATCTGCTCTCCATGACGTCCACAGACATCTGACCCAGCCCCTGACTCGCCAGATCCCACATCGACTCTATAGGTGGGGTGGGGGGTGAGCTAGCCACACGCAGTAGAGGGCAGCCCAGTCAAGCTCTGCCCGGTGGCTAGCTTGCCGCAACCTAGCACAATTCAGTGTAACTGCGTAGGTGTGCGGCGTGGTCTCCGCCGCTACCGCGTGGTAGTAGGGCTCATGTACAGACTACTACAATAGCATAACACAGAAAGTAAACCTTTGAAAGCATAGCATTTAAAATTTATTTTTTAAATCAAGTATTTAGCAGGAACCACAGACGAATATAATAATAGAAGCCTCACCTAACAGCAGCTACAGCATGGCCCATCTCGTGAAGAATCCCGCAAACAAGAAGTGTCAGCAAATAATAGGAGATCTGACTCCAGGGCAGGTTCACTCCAGGCATCTGCAAACACAACGGAGAAAGTGATAAAATTACAACAATGCTTTGAACTTGTTGACTTACCAACCCTCAAAAGGAAGGCAAAATCATTAACAATGTTATTGAATATAACATGGAAACCAAAAATATGGGAGAATGACCCATATATATGAGCGAGCACGCACACACAGACACATCGATACAAAAAGACGATACATACCACAGGAGTAAGCACTTGTTGCTGCACAGGCTCCGGTCTGAACGTGTTGTAAACGATGAGAGAGAGCATGATCACAGAGCACCCCATGGCAACGACGCCGAACACCACCCCACACGTGAACCACACGCGCAGGAAGTGGGGCTTGCAGTTGCCCAGGCGCAGGAAGAAGCGATTCAGACTTGTTGTATACCATCGCACCTGAGCGATGGATAAGGAGATCCCCACGTTACCCAGCAGTGAAATGTACGGTGTGGACCACTTCTGATGAGACTGGAACAAAACGCAGTGTGACAAGTTGAGGAATAAAAACCCTACAAAAAACACATTGTAAACAGTTGCTTAATTTGAAGAAAGCTTGTTTGGTTCATATAAATCGACCAGTTCCACGGAGCATGCGCAGTGGTTACTACCCACAACATTCACTCTTGCCACCAGAGGGCAGGCTTCTAGTCAATATTCTTTACATGATTGTTTTTTTTCACACCGCATGCAGCACAATGAAGTGTTACCTACATTAGTTCTTCTAATGACATCAGAGGGCAGGTTGTTAGTGGAAATTGCTTTGTAAACTACAGAGATTACCCAGTGCTACTTTAGCGTGCAGTCTACCGCTAGCGTACGGTATCCATCAACGAACACCTATATCAGTATCCTCCTCAAATTGAAGGTTCGGATTAAGGTGTAGGTAGCCAGCATGCTCAAGTGTAAATGGCTAGGTAGACTACACGCTAAAGTGGCACCGATCACCCAATACACTAGTAATTACACGACACAGAAAAGAAAACATGTTTAAAGATACCCAAAAGGTACCAGCGGTACATTTGATTTTCACTTTACTTGGCCATAAATTCAATAAAAAAGTAATGATAACATATGAAAAGTTCACAAAATTGAACAGCCCTTACCTTTAAGAAGACATCCAGAAGGTAAAGCATGGCCCAAGCTCCCATCAGCAGGGCTATAATGGTAGTCTGTAACATGATCGTGGCCACATGTAGCTAAACGGTCTGACAATCACGCCGGATGACTCCATGGGAGAGGAAAGCGCATCTTCCACTTCATGACTAGAAATGGTAAGAAATGAGGCACAAATAATTAGTTCTCCTCCACCAAGTCGTTCATTACCATTGCATCTATATTTATGAAGCTAACTTAGGATAACAATCGTTTTCAGACGGGGGTAGCGGCTAAATAATGTTCTTTAAAGATAATCCCTGTGCTAGGGAGCATTTAAGAAAAAGTAAATAAAAAAATAAAAAACAACTAGAGATGAGCTCCTGGTTCTAATCTCCACCTATATTGGCTTAGAGTCGGTGAAATGGCAGAGGATGTAAAACAAGCAATATGACGACACAAGAATGCTCTTGATTTGACCCATAAAGTCTATTAAACTAATAGTATAATTTATTTTACTATTCAAAAGTATCGTTAAGAATATATCTTCAGAAATGGCATTTAGGGAACTTAATAACAATGTACATGTATATATAGGTTTGCAAATGTTCTTTGTGAGTTTGCATTAGTGTGATTCGTGGTGGATTAAATCTGATAAATATCATGACACTTAAGAAAGTTATGGCATATTTTGTGTTTGAGCTACTCGTCGAGATTGATTAATTCATTAATGAATTAGTTAATTAAATAATTAATAATAGAAAAGCAAGCTTTGATTCAGCCTTAAAATGGACTTTTTCTTCTCTTTAATATATTACAAAAATCTTGTAAATATCATGAAAACTAACAGTTATTCAATTTTCATTCAGTTTGCATTGTTTATGGTCACACCCATTTCCTTTGTTTCAGTTTAATTACATGGTCAAAAAACATGTGAGTTTAAAGAAATAAAAATTCATTACTTTCTTAATATTAGACCACTATGAGCCTGTCGCAAAAGGTGATAACTCTTCTCCTTATTTCCCATTGTAACAATTGACACAAACCAGCACAGAAACGGTTACACTGAAAACATAAGGACATTTACTTCAAATCAATATGTATTCTATTGGGATTATGAAACACCATTTAAAAAACAAATCAGTTTATCCTGAGCAAATGCATAAGCAGATAGTATGTTGAGCATTACAATGGACAAAGTTTTCTCCCATATTGCTTAGGCTGCCTTACCACCATTTGAGACAATCTCATATACATGATCTTGGTGTAATCTAAAAGCATATCTTTTGCTCTTTACAATGGTTTATTTGTTCTTGTTTTATGACCTAGCATCATCTAAGGTCATATTAGGACGAGTACCGACTTGTGACACTGACAGTGCGCACTCATGGCAACTTTATAGTGCTGCCCCACTGGGAGACCAGGCTGCCAGCACCATGACCTGATATCCCACTCAGTTACATTATCCTGACACTGAGCCAACCAGGGTTCGAACCCACGATCTACCAACACGGGAGACGGACGCTCTAACTCATTCGGCCATCCCGTCTGGTTATTTACAATGGTACGAGTTTAATTTCTATACAGTAAACTTGTTGTCACATACCTACCTTTAATGATGTCATATGATCTCTTCAATTAACAAAGTTTAATATATATAATATGTTTAAAACAAATAATACATATTTTAAACCATACTAAATGAATTAATATATATGTAATTACTTTCGAAAAAGAATACATAATTCATCGCCAATTAATCTATTAGATTTACTACTTTTAGTAATTTATTATTTACTACAATACTAGAGTGACTACTAAGTACGAGACAATCACAATGTTATATAACATCATAAACATGTTATTTTGTGTACACAATCAGGTCTTCATATGATATAGACTTCAATTGACTGCTCACCATGTACGCCCATGGTCTAGGTGCTGCTGCGTCCTGTAAATCCTATCTTCTTCCTAGGACTTAGTCAACTTGTTGATCAACTCAGCTTGACAAGAATAAGATTGTCAAGAAGTTCAGAACTAAGTCTAAAGTTAGTAAGTAGTAATTAAAATAATTTACTTCAGTTGTGAGTTGAAGTTGAATGAGACCCGAGTCCGCGCCAACACTTATCGGGAAACTAATTTTCAGCCACACGACGTATCCATAATTTGTTCATGTTCAATGTTGCATTGTTCGATTGTTTTTAATAGTTGCCGTGTTTAAGGAATGTTTGTAACAACTGTTATGGAAAATCGGTCCCATGCCTTCCCAATCCCAAAACACGAGGCGCAAAAGCAGGCCATGTTTTGATTCGGGCTAGTCTGATTCGCACGACGCTGATTGGTTAAAGCAGCTAATCCCCGGAACCGGAACTTTAGTGGGCAAAACCGGTCCCATTGGAATCTCATAATTCAGTAACTCGACACAAGGCAGCACAATTTAGGAAGGAGGTGCGAAGTTGGGACAAGCGTTAGCACCTTGCATCAGAAACTACCATCATGGCGGGCGACGAGAATCAATTGCAAACTAAACAACCACATTTGTCTAAACAGGACCTATATTGTCTTGTAAGTACCCTATATAACGTACTCCATTTTAGTTCACATCCTGATCCACCATATTAGAGCAACGGGAATACTGTACTTATTCTAAAATGTGGTCTCATGATGACCGTCTGTCGTTCAGACTCAACTCGATGGCGTCGAGCTGGCTGTTTTCCAGCGTGTATCGTGTCATTATCACTCAAACAAGCATAGTTATGATGCTAATAGTACAATTCATGCAATACGTATTAAGTATAAACGCGTTTGGCTGACGTATGCTGGTTTCTAGCTCGATCAGGACATTTCCAACTAGTGTCGACTCATCCAGTGATGTTGAATACACTTGGAGTCTTGGTCCCAGTGACAGTGTCTTTGAATTGCATTTTCAATGATTTTGACGTCGCATTTCGATATAGCGAATGTTAGACAAGAAGTGTGAACACTTATTTCTCTCTCTTTTTTTTTTGGTACATTAGTCATTAGTTGTCCCAAGCAGGGGAAATCCCAGTCACAGACAACTGGTCTTCCCTACTCCACTGCTGGTCGATAGAAAGCCTGAGCCTACACTTTTAATGACCCAAGGGATTTTTAACCTCCCACACCACATAGACATGGTATGAGAGCAACCGGCCTTTGATGTCGCTGTAAGTTATACACAGTGGTGGAAATCCAAATTGGCAGAGCTGGGGGCACGGGGAATCGAACCGCCGACCCTCAGATTAGGAGTCCGACCTAGAAAAAAGTCAGACACTCTAACCACTCCGCCACAGAGAACGCCCGCACCCGGCATTCTATCAATTTACTTACGATACTTGATAACATTATTCACGGGAAAACATTCCCCCTGCGTATGAGCCAAGCTTTGAATTCTACACTCTTGAATTATCTTCAATGATTCTCCCCGAATTGATGAACAAACCATAAGCCTCTCCCTCCCCCCACCCATCCCATCATGGCCCATAGCATGGCTCCTTTGAAATCGCTGCCTTCATGCCCCTGTCACATTATGGCGTATGGCGGCGGCGTATGTAAAACCTACCGCAAAAATTTGGAAAACGTTTCGGGACGACGTATGGTGACCTTTGTGCACTGCGGTGTCTTTTGGAGCATATGCGTAACCCATACGTAACCTACCCCTAGCCTGATGATCCCGGGCCATGTTATACATTCGAGAGCCATGTTATACTTATTGTGTGAACATTTCTAGGAAGAAAAAATGCTAAGGATTCATTTTCTGGAGGTTAAAATTGCATTTATTGACTCCTTTCATTTGAATTTCACCTCGGAAGACTTAAAGAGCCTATTAAAATGCCTTTCAAATGTCGCACAAAAATGAAAATATTCTCTTATCGTTGCTCTATTCAATGGTGTTTCAAAATCGGAGTTAACAACGATGGTACTGAGCATGTGCCTCGGGTGAGGTGTCTTTTTTGCAATTGACTCTGCCGCTGATGAGGTCGCAAAAAGTTGTACGAGTCAGACTGGTTTGGCAATAGTGGCGCCGCGGGAGGATTGGAGGGTACCTATTCATGGCTATTCCTCTACAATGCAAAATCGATATGATTCTTGACTTTTGTGATTTGTTAGGTCTTTAGGAGATGCGGTGGATGTTGTCAACAAGTTGAACAACCGTTCCCTGCGAATGTGATAATTTTTTACCTATTAAGATGTTGGCAGTGGATAATCGATATGATTCTTGAATTTTGTGATATGGTTAAGTATTTAGGAGATGTGGTGGATGTTGTCAACAAGTTGAACAACCATTCCCTGCGAATGTGATACTCTTTATACCTATTAAGATGTTGGCAGTGGATATTTTTGCCGTGAACCAGTATTTGCATTTCTACCGCTATTTGGTTGTGAATTCTGGTACGCATGCAGAGTTGTGTAATTCTTGGACTTAGGCTTTTTTGTCAAAAGCATCTGCCGGCAAGCTAATTTGTTCGCTATTTTACCATGAAAATCAGGCGAGATGGTCATCTCAGCGACAAAAAAAGTCATCTCACCCACAGTTTCAATCAAATAAAATTCTGAATGTAGGCCTAGTCCTAGGTAACAAAAGTATTACTAGAATGGAATTATAATTATTACCTTGATCATGTTAAATTATTATTATTATAAGTATATATTATTTTAAATGCTGGTGCATACATACCCGAATTCACGGCCAAATAGCCGTAGAAATGTGAAACCGGTTCACGGCAAAATATCCACTACATAAGGTACTAAATAATCACTCAGCACTAATAATACAAAGTTTCCTGACGATGCGCTATAGTGTAAATCTGCAATTACTCCACATAAAACCCTGTTATATTTATGCATTAACAGATCTGTTATTGCCGAGTTATTTGATTAATGTAACCATCCAATTTCTTTCCAGGATATAAGCAAATTGACCCCCCTCACACCAGAAGTAATAAGTAGACAGGCCACAATTAACATAGGTACGTATGATTTTATTTGTGCATGGGTGAGAATGTGATACAGTATAGACTAGAAATAGAATAGAGGTAGCACACTTATTAAATGTTCTAATGTTCAATCTGAAAAACCTTTGCTGTTGGTCAACTTGGTGTGCATATGAATCGCTGTCCTACATATCAGAAACTGGCACCTACTATTACTACCAACTAGGGACAGGGCACTGGTGAAAGGAAGGTGGTAAAACCAAAAGTCTGGGACAATGCCGTTAGAACTATGGTTAACAATTTAACACCGCAGCCGACCTACCTGGTTACAGTCCCGAAGAGTACGGATGTGTTCTGGCACATCGAGGCACTAACTAGGGACAGGGCACAAGTGAAAGGAAAGCTGCAAACAAAACAAACAAATTCTGGGAACACGTCCTCATCCACAAGCCTATTGCCATCTCACTAGATGTACATACTAGACTACGATATTAGTTATATGATAGGAAGTTATACCCCCCACACAAAAAACTAACATAGATACTAACTACTTAAATAAATGCTGGTGGATGTCTCGGATACCGAACCGGAACCCGGGCATACACCATAACATTCCTCACAGCTGTCCAGCATTGAAAAGAAGCACCCTTACGGGAGCTTACACACTATGGGCAGAATAAATACTGTATCAATTTTTTTTAAATGTTTAAAGAACTGACAGCCTTTTAATTAACTCTTTTGTGACATATAGCGAAAACAACTAAAAAGTAAATGAAACCTAATATTGCGTAGCATTGTATGAGACTATGGTGAATATTGTTCCTCCATAGGTACAATTGGTCATGTAGCTCACGGAAAGTCCACAGTCGTAAAAGGTCTATCTGGAGTGCAGGTGAGTGTTCTTATTGTGCTTTTCAATTTTGATGTCAAAGTATACTACTACGGAACGATATTGTTAGGTAAAACTAAAAGTCCTTAACTTGGAACGATGCCGTTGTTTTAGAAGGACTTTTAAAAAAAAGTCCTGGCACTGTTTTATGATTAGTACTGAACTTTTCAAGTATGTCTTTTGGCAAATATTAACTGGGCCTATCAAAACTCAAACAATGTGATATCAAACTTGGGCCAGTCTGATATTGTCATTCACAATGTACTGTCAGCATCATTTAGCATTGGATAAATTCAGTTTTTAATATATATTTTTGTTATACGGGTCTAGACCAAGAGCTTGTCTACACATGATTAAAAAAAACCTGTAAAATTACTAATTATAAAGTCGTGAATACTTGAAATATTCCCCAATGAGGAAGACCAATTCAATTAATAATACATCATATCATAATCTTCATGTATGGTTTACATATGTAATATTTGAAATAACATCAATTTCTTTCAGACTGTTCGTTTTAAGAACGAGCTAGAAAGGAACATCACAATTAAACTTGGCTATGCTAACGCAAAAGTAAGTTATCATATATTCTTTATTGCATCAATTGGTTAATTTTAACTGAATGGGCACTAATAATTAAGGAAACGGTAACAGATTATCTTATTTATCTACGATCTTATGAACAAAAGAACAGGGTGGCTTGGGGAATGACTACTATTACAGGGTTCTCACTGCTGTGGAAGATCGCCAGTGAAATACCACTGAAATCACGCATTTAAGGCAACGTGAGAAAAGCCTGACACAATTTTGTCTACATTATAATGTATAATTTAGACAGGAAATCAAATAAAAATGGCTCCTTATCCCCCATCCCTCGAAAAAAACTCAATAAAAGCCCATATGTTACTGATCCCCGAGATCATACTCATGCAGTCTCCCTCATTGGCCTGTCCGTCCTGGTATCCAGTACAACGTACATGCCGACCGGTTGCTCACTTTTGAATGCTGTGCTTTGCTCAGATTTACAAGTGCGATAGCCCATCAGTTCCCCGGCCACAATGTTACACCTCCCGGGGCAGCGCCCACCCTGACGAGTTTCCGTGTGACATCGGACCGGGAAACTTCCAGCTAGTCAGGTCAGTGCACGAATTAGAAGCCGCCTATGTTTCCCTCGTCATCAGTTGTCACTGTTAATGTGTCAATTTATTAGCAGTGGTCTCAAATTGGAGCGATTTGTTTTCATATATTAAATCAATGTTTTCAAATTTACTAAGAATGACTTTTACCTGGAATTTTATTTTCCTTGACCACAATTTTTTATAATTTTGAGCTTTTTAAATTCATGTGTGTCTTTTGACAGATATTTGATTGTGTGTGCTTTTACCATCTGTGTACAAGTGATGGTTAAACAAAAATGGACAGAACACATGTTAAGCTGTTTTCATTGTGGATATGGCCTTTGTTGTCGACATGGTGTCAAACAACCCTCAATCAATCAATGTATTCATTTCACTGTTCAAACAAACTGGCTACGTCGATATAGGACAATGTATTCCTGTTTTCGGTGCCATAGAAGAGTCGGGTCATAGCCGCTCAAATTCAAAATTCGTGGTTAAAATAAGTTTCATGTAACTAAAATCAGAAATTTCCGGTAAAACAATTCTATTGGATGATAAGCATTTTGCCATTCCTGGTGATCCCACCCGTCCCTTTTGATATTGTTTTATAATTATTTTTGTCAGTTTTACTTCGTGTCACCATCTCGAATCGTCTTCATTTCAGTACGTTTATTTCGTCACTCAAGTTCAAATATGGAATTTTTGTAAATGATGTGCCACGATATTAACCCACGGTGTTGAAATTGATGTTAAGATTGTGGGATTTATTTTCTATGTGCAGGCATGTCTCGTTTGTGGATTGCCCCGGTCATGACATTCTCATGGCAACCATGTTGAACGGTGCTGCTGTCATGGATGCTGCTCTCCTATTGATCGGTAAGCATGCGCGGTAACTACACTTAATAAACCTCAGGTGTACTGTATGGCTTGTCTTCATGTATGCATTGTCTTCATGTTTAATGGGATGGTCGGATGAGTTGAGCATCCGCTTCCGAAATGGCAGGCCATAGATTTCAAGCCTGTGTTCGAACCCAGGTCGAGTCAAACCAATGACATAAAAATCAATGCCCGTTGCTATCTAGCCTGGCTCGCCGTGAATATGGCCTGTGCTGTCGACATGGCAGGGGGGAAAATATCAGCAATCAATCAACCTAGCTTGGCGCCCTGCATTATAGGTATGAGAAAGGAGCAGTGGAATGAGGAAGACCAATTGCCTGGTGTTGAAATTTCGCGTTTACAGTAAAACCTCTCTAAATCGACCGACCATGGGACCGACTTTAAGTGGTCGAATTAGGCAGGTGGTCGGTTTATGGAGTTAGAATATCCTTATAATGGAATTGCTGGGACCCAAATAATGCGATCGATATAGGGGAGTGGTCGGTTAGAGAGGTTTTACTGTATATGTTTCTTAAAAACCTGGCTTGGTCTTGGTGACGACCAACATTGCTCAAACATGGTTCATACTAGGCTTGCAAATCCTTGCATTTCGTTTGAGCCTTTCACTTTACAAAGTAGTCCTGAATTTCATTTTGGTTCATGAAAAATTGGTTAGAGTTAAGCAGCGGCTCCATTAGCACTGATTGGACACCCACATGGACTCTGGGTGTGTGCATCCCAGTCATGTGGTTGTGGTTAGCAGTAACTTCTTAAAATAGCATTTCAGCTTACATAAGAGACAACACGTACTCATATTGCATTTTGGAGAGAAAAAAATTCAACTCACCAGGAAATGTATTTAAAAGTAGTCTAGAATAATCTTGATTTTTACATCTGCGGTCCTGTATAATCCCTGAGTAAATACTTTTTATGCGAAGTTGGTCAATAACGGGGATGAAAGGTTAACGTTAAGCAAAATGCCTTGGAATTAGAATGTACACCTGTATATAACTATTGGTTGGTTTGAATCCCATTTGTATATGACCTTAAATGTTAGTAGTGGGAGCGGGACGTAGGACGGTCGAGTGTCCAGCTATGTAGGTGTGGCTAATCCGATCGATCCTGGTCAGTGGATCCATTTGCAGTTTGAGCTATTTTCCTTTGCAACCAGTGGTCCACAACTGGTTCATCAACTGTAGTCATGTGTGTGGGAAAGTGCATATAAAAGACCCCTTGCTGCTTATCAGAAAGAGTATCCTATGTGGCGGGAGCAGATTTCCTCTAAAGAAATGTGTCAGAATCACCAAATGTTTGACGTCCATTAGCCGATGATAACAATCAATGTGCTGTAGAGGCGTCATTAAATAAAACCAAACTTTTTTTTTCATGTTAGTGCAACATGAAACCCAAACAAGAAAGTTAGGTTTGAGCGATAATATAGTTACAACAAGGATAGTTGAAGCCTGACTTCTGGCATTTTTCCGTGATTCCCTGACAATGCTAATCCTATGGGTGAAAATCTGCATTTTCGCGGAAGTTTGCCGTCCGGTGTAATAATCTCGACTTGATTTCCGTGTCTTTTTGCCAGAGACCACATTGGTTTATTTTTTTAACTGGTTGTCACGTGATCAAAGCTTCTGCTCGATGTTCTAACTGACAATCTGCTGGTGTTGATTGCCTTGTTTAGCGGGTAACGAGTCCTGTCCACAGCCACAGACGTCGGAGCATCTGGCGGCCATTGAAATCATGAAGCTGAAGCACATCCTCATCCTCCAAAACAAGATCGACCTCGTCAAGGAGAGCCAGGCGAAGGAGCAGTACGACCAGATTCTCATGTTTGTGCAAGGTAGGTTTCTGAGCTGGTTGATAATATCTGACTGAATGGGTTTCTCTACTGCTTACATCCAGCGTTCGCGCGCATTGCCGAAAGTCTTGAATCTCGATTTTTGGTATAGGTGTGTCTATATTGTTGCTCACCTAGCCTTTAATTTCCGCTTTAAAATTTAATATATTTTGTTCATTACTTTCACCTCTGAATTTTATTGGCTTTCCCACAATTGCAAGTTAGTTGATAGGTGTTGCTCATACTCAATTCGGACCTCTCCCATCTGTATCTGCAGGTGATCTGCACACACACTAGAGGGTGCGCCTCCAGTGGCCAGCTACTAAGGCTGTTTACTTATGTCCTCTACTTTTCAGTGCATGTGCCTGTGCCTGCTCTCTATTGCTGAACCGTTCGTCCTGCCTGCCCGTGCTCACCTGTGTGCATATATCGATGCTCTTAATACACAAATGCTATTCAACCATACACTGACGGCCCTGATTGTGGCAAAGAGCCCCCTGTCGGGTTAGTTCTCTTGCTGCTTTCGCCGTGACTGACTCACATGGTGCCCTCGTTATGTTGTGTAGGTACGATCGCAGAGGGAGCTCCGATCATTCCCATCTCGGCGCAGCTCAAGTACAACATTGACGCAGTGTGCGAGTACATCACAAAGAAGATCCCCATCCCGGTCAGGGACTTCACCTCCGAACCAAAGCTCATAGGCAAGTCTTTCTGCACCTCATTCTGTTTTGCGCAAGAACCCTCAAGAGTGTTTGGTACCAGCAATTTTGCTGTTTGGGATAAGTCATAATGGACAGATGCTTATTGGGGCCGTACGGGACCTGGTAAGTCTTGAACTTCATTTGCTCGGAATTGGTTGTGTCGCCGTGTGTAGTGGTCTGCACTGACCTCTCAGGCAAGTAACCACATAGACAGGTAGGCGTGGGGAGTGTGTTGATATCAGGGAGCCTAGGTGGTGTAATGTTAGCACACTGGCCCGGAATGCAAAGAGATGTGGGTTCGGTCCTGCTCTAGGCACAGTATTTCCCATTTTCATCACCCCCATGACTCTGGTTGCCGTGATCAGGATCCTGTACAAGCTTTGCGCTGTATGGTTGTTGAACCTACCCTGTGTATGTATGTGTTAGTGCATTGCCTGTATGTATGTAATTGTAAGCATTACAAGACTTACAATTCCAGGGGGACGAGTGTAGTGGTCTGCACTGACCTCTCAGGCAAGTAACCACATAGACAGGTAGGCGTGGGGAGTGTGTTGATATCAGGGAGCCTAGGTGGTGTAATGGTTAGCACACTGGCCCGGAATGCAAAGAGATGTGGGTTCGAGTCCCACTCTAGGCACAATATTTCCCATTTTCATCGCCCCCACGACACGTGTATATAAATTCTGTATATTGTTTCATATTTTGTTGTATTGTACCTTTCCTCCCCCCACCCCCATTCTTCAAATAGACTAATTGGAATTGAGTTGTGTGGCCATTTTTTAATATTTTTTTTTTACCATTTACTTGCTTTTCGCTTCAGTTATCCGGTCCTTTGATGTAAACAAACCTGGCTGTGAGGTTGAGGAGCTGAAAGGAGGCGTGGCTGGTGGCAGTATCATTCGTGGAGTTGTAAAGGTGAGCAGGTGGCAGTCGCTGGCGATGTCCTCAGTTTATTCTCGTTGGTCTCAAATAACTAGTGTACAGAGTAAGTTGTAGCAGAATTGATGTTGGCTGTGGATTGGGCATGTCCTAGTAGCTGCCCGTCCTGTTCTGACCTTAGATGTTGTCAGGATGTAAAAACTCGCACAACTAACCCAACGACGGCTGGGTTTCCGCTGAAACGCAGACACTCTCCTGGCACTGCCGGAGAAACCCAGGAACATTACGGGAAGTCTTTCTTCATATACTACTACTCTTCAAGCACAGTGCTAAGTTTGAACCAGACGGGGTGGCTGAGTCAGTAAGCGCGCTGGCTGGTTTCCCGTGTGGGAGGTTGTGGGTTCGAAACCTGACCGAGTGAACCCAATGACTTAGAAAAATAGTGCTTTTTGCTAGCGCTATGCATTACTAAGACAAAGAAGGGACTGGTTTACTCAGTATCGGGATATTGTGACTGAGTGGGGTATTGGGTCATGGTGCCGGCGACCTGGTCTTCCAGTGGGGCAGCACTGTAAAATCGCCATGAGTACTCGCTGTCACAAGTTTGACCGTCGATTTTTCCAGGACGTAAAACCCCAATAGAATGAATCAGTAAAATACAGACTCTGGTTGGAGAAGTTGTGATGTCGATATGAGCTCGCTCGTTGTGGGGTTCTGTTTTAGTATTTTTGTCAGGGGACCCCTTCCATGACTGTACATGGGATGATGCCGTCTTTGCTGCTGTTGCAGGTTGGACAGGAGATCGAGGTGCGGCCAGGCATCGTGTCGAAGGACCAGGAAGGCAAGCTAACGTGCAGACCCATCTTCTCCAGAATCGTGTCCTTATTCGCCGAACAAAACGACCTGCAATACGCTGTGCCCGGAGGCCTCATAGGTCAGTGTCCACACCCTGTTTAAAAGACCCTAGGTGATGTTACCTCTGTAGGGTCTGTACCGGGCCTAGGAAGTCTTGACCTTCATTTGCTCCATTTCAAGGCCTTGAAAACGGAATTGAACCATTTTGGGTAATTAGTCTTGAAAAGCCTTGAATATCATTCAACTGTCTCCATGGATCTAAATTAGACCGAAATCGCCATTCGTCAGTTTTTTCCTGACATCCAAATGAAAATAGTCTTGAATTCCTATCGAAAATGTCATTGAAATAGCCTTGAATTCAATATCTTCACATGTGTACAGATCCTGCCTCTGTCCACATTGAGTAGCCAAACCCTGTACGGAGTATGTATGCGTGTGGTTGTATTTACAGACATCTGTGACCCCTTTATTAGCATCTGTATAGAGCTGTATTTCCTACAGTAGTAGCTAATGCATTTATTGATTTGTCAGGTCAATCACTCCCTTTCAGTTGAATGAAAATTGACAATACAAGTTAAACACTTCTCTCCATGAATATAGCCTTTGCTAACAACACGCCTTAAAAAACATCAATCAGTCAATCACTCACTCCCTTTGTCACTTGTGTGGGTATGGTAGTAGAGTGGAGGGGTCTATTTGGGGAAATCGACACTGGTTGTGTAAGGGCACTGTGAAAGGCTACAATATATTTCCTACAAATAACTTTGGCTTGTGTTTTTAACAGGGGTGGGTACAAAGATTGACCCGACGCTGTGCCGCGCGGACCGCATGGTGGGGCAGGTTCTTGGTGCAGTTGGTGCTCTGCCCGAGATTTACACTGAACTCGTCATCTCCTACTTCCTTCTCAGACGCCTGCTCGGCGTCAGAACAGAGGGCGACAAGAAGGCTGCGAAAGTAATGCCTGTCACTTGGTTCTCTTCCTAGTTCTCATAATACCATTTTCCATTATTTAAAGTTGATGGTTTTGAGCTTCTGTTATTTTCTGAGATAAATTTATTAGGTTGATTGTTATCATCTACATTACTTTTGTTTGAAATAACTTTTATTTTAAATGGCTAACTTTTTAGATATTTAAAGTGCAAACATGCTAAATTAATTTTGGCAAGCAAAATAGGCTTATGCAGTAACATATTCTATTAAATTGCCCTTCTATGTGGCGACAAATGCTTGATAAGGGCACCTGTATCTAAATAAGTCCACCGGTGTATACTTCGCTGTACCGGTATTTAATTCGCTGTCGATGTAATACTCCCGGCTTGCTTTCCGCGTTTTTTGTCGGATACCACTCATCCCTGATTTAGGTACGTGTTTTTTTGTTTTTTTTAAATTGATGCTTTCATCGGACTATGGCAGTCTTAATAACACAGTTACTCTTCGTCTACCAGGTACAAAAGCTGTCAAAAGATGAAATCCTGATGGTGAACATTGGCTCGCTGTCGAGTGGTGGCCGCGTGCTCGCTGTCAAGGCCGACTTAGCCAAGATCGGCCTGACGACCCCGGTCTGCACAGAGATCGGGGAGAAGATTGCCCTCAGTCGGCGGGTCGAGAAGCATTGGAGGTGAGCAAGTCAAGGGTCACGCGCACAGTCGTGGGGAAAGACTGGTATCTAGGGGTGATGGGGATCACACAGGGTTTGCACAATCTTGAATGAACTATTGTTACGCTCTTGGAAATATTTGAAAGGGACCTGGGAATTGGGACATATTTGTTTTAAAATGTTAAGCCTTTATATTTATTTGGTTGAATGAATTGACTAGTCTAGGACATGTGGATGGTATAGTAAAATGTGGGTTTTCAAAGGGTGGGTGGTCAACCTTACCAAATATATTTCTGATTTGAAAAGGGCCTTAAATTGGTTGATGGAACTATGTGGCGATCTTCTATTTAAGAATGTGGTTCTTAGTAACTTATTGTTTTACAACAATGAGTTTGGTTAATTGGCTAATGAAATAATTCATGCAATGAAGTGCTATTCTGTTGGTTTGTTGAATAACCATTATAAGAGTCACAGAAATGTCGACAGTGTCCTAACACTAACAATATACTTAATAGCAAATGATTGCAAGAATGACAATCCTTACAATTTAAATGATGAGATTGCGATAATTCATGATAAATCTGTTGGTTTTCTCTTTTGTATAGACAATATATAAAAGTTGTGGTTATTCACTGTGAGGCATTCGTTTTGAAGGTGCCATCATTAATGCAATTTATTTGGTGTAACCCGTCTGTCTATGCTGGCTTCTGGGTTAAAATAATTATATATAATCCAATCCATGTATAATTTAATTCACAGCTTAATGTTTTTAAAGCATGTTTTAAATATTGAATCTTTTATTTTCAGGTTGATTGGATGGGGAGAGATCAGAAAAGGCGTTACAATTAAACCCGTTTTGGAGTAATCTGAGTACATGACCATATTTCCTCAATGCTGCCAATCATACAATTTGTGTTAATGAAGAATATGTACATTTTGGATAAATGAAACTTTGTGTTATTTTTAATACTCCTCGCACTAAGTCTGGACATAATATAACCGCGTATATTGCATCCAAGATGGTCTTTCCAGGAGAGAATGACTACATAATTTTATGCGTTTTCAAATCACATTTTTTCCTTGATTTCACCAAAGTACGGTGACGTCTACACACTGTCGATAATATTTAAGGCAATTAGGATCTACCGTTTGATGCAACATAAATACTTCAGAAAAATTAATAGTCCATTGTTATTTATATTTAGTTGGTTAGTTTCATAATCCGATGAAACCATGTACGTTTCTAAATCAAAACTATTGCCTATATTTGTTCCTAAACATCCAACATAGATACGGAATATTACGGTCTAATTTCGTACAACCTATCACGCCTATATTGTGTGGCATTTCACTGTGGCCACCATTATCATTCATATGGCCGGTTTAATTAAAAGTTACTCCAAAGCAAAGTAGATTATATCGATTAACCTAATATATGGCAGAAACCCAAAGCCATCGGATTATGCAGCTTTAATAAGATAAGTGTATAACTACTATGGCATTTAGTGTTGAGATAACTCAATATTCAATGATATTTTGTTAGTTACCATCATGTTAGCGCGCTCAATGTATGTATACTAGTGGTTATTGTATCTCACACAATCAGTCATACATATATACATACACACACACACATACATATACACACAGTCTGGCACACTTTCATAACTGCCATGGTGGTCTGGTACATTTGATGGCATCTGCAATCTGTGCACATACTACAACAATAAATCAAGTCGTGGTGTTCTCTGTGACAGCGTGGCTAGAGTGTCTTGACCTTTTTCTAGGTTATACTCCTAATCTAAAGGTCAGTGGTTTGATTCCCCGTGCCTCCACCTCTGCCAATTTGGACTTCCACCACTTGATAACTTACAGTGTTATCAAAGGCCAGTTGCCATGTCTATGTGGTGTGGGAGGTTTAAAAACCCTTGGGTTGGTAAAAGTGTAGGCACAGGCTTTCCATCGATAAACTTTCTAATGGTGAAAACAGGTCAATTCTAGATCTTCAAGGGGAAAAAAGAAGCCATACCAGTGAGAAAATACTTAATACATGGCGTTTCCTTAAATGTGTATCGGGGACAGAATTGATTAACTAATCGACACTTTCACTTCACAGGCAGAGCCGTCAAATTTGAAATATCTTAAGGATGGACTTTCACCGACTGGACAAACTGGGGTGTCCTTCAATGTCGTGCTCTGCCATCACTACACTGGGGAGGTTGATTATTTATTTGTTTGAGTCACATTATACATTGTTACCAATTTGTCAATTCTACTCGGATTAAAATTATATTCTACTGGTTACCTATTATTTTCTATCTCGTAATTAGTTTGTTTCTTAGTGTTCAGGCAAAATCTAAGGTCATATCAGGAAGTGTACCGACTTGTGACAGTTCACACTCATGCAGAGATGAAAGATCGCGGTTTCGCGGATTTCCGGGATTTCTGATATCCACCGATTAACGTTAAACAACATTCCAAAAGATGGGATGTATATATAACAGTTGGGTGGTTCGAATCCCGTTCTTATATGACCTTAGATGTAGTTAGAACATAAAATCTAAGCAAGAACCTGTTAGATATGGGCGATAATGCAATCACAAGGCTAGTTGAGACCTGACTTCCGGTATTTATCTGCGATTCCTGGACAATGCTAAACCCATAGGAATATCAGCATTTCCGCTTTTTTCCCCAGAGACCACTTTCATCCCTGCTCATGACAATTTTACAGAACTGTCCCACTGGGAGACATGGCTGCTGCCACCATGACCCGATTTCCCGCTCAGTCACATTATCCTGATGCTGCGCTAACCAACCCTTGCCCTATCCTAGTAATGCTGAGCGCCAGGATACGTGGCGAAAAGTGTCAATTTTGTAAGTCATAGGTTTGACTCGAGCGGAACTCCTGACCTTCCCCGCCGGAACCATGCGCTCTACCGATTCGGCCACCACGTCTGATTCTGTAATTAGTTTAAGTCGCAGATATTTTTACGTACCTGGTATTAGGGTAAACAGGAAAATGTAATCCTTCTTAATATTGCCATCAATGATAAAGGTCGATGCCATAGATTATTAAATATACGAATACTTTATTCAATTAGCATCTCTTAGTCAAGTAGACCTATACAAAGTGAAATTGAAAATATGAATAAAATTTGCACGTGATCTCACCCATAAAAGATATTTAGTTAAAATCGGGCTTGAGGTAAAATTCCCTCTGGCAGTTCGGAGGGGGGTTGTTCGCCTTTTCACGGAAATCAGCAAAATGAAATGAAGACGCTCTCAACCAAACATAACGGCATAAATCGCATTCAAGTGAAACAGCGATTAGATACAATCTTGCTTTTAAGCACAAAAACCAAAAGAATTCCTCCGTCTAACTGCAGGACACATAAATTACAGCTGATCCATGATACCTCGATTCCCATTTACTGTGATTTCTGCCTTATTTTTCGAAGTTTAACTGAATCTTATTAGATATTGCATCGCACAGCACTCGATTTTGTACTGCATCTCACTATGCAGTAAAAGATTCTACATTTTTGTATTACATTTGGTTATTGAGCAGTGGAAATTTCAGTTGTGGACAGTTCCTAATTCCCTACCCTATAAATCTGAGAAACCTCCATTTTTTTTTTTTTACTCTGCGGTATTTGAACGCCACGTAGGAAGCTAGCAGTAAACTAATTCATAGTGTTAATTAACTGGAGTGCTCAATAAAATATGATTAAGGGAAATGGATGTTCTATAACACATATTCTTCTTCTAATGATGGCATTTATATGAGCTGTCTCAAAAGGTGATACCTCTTCTTTTTTTTTTGTCCATTGTAATGATTGACACCAAAGAGCAGAGAAACAGTTACACTGAAAACACAAGGAAATTTGCTTCAAATCAATATGTATTCTATTGGGATTATGAAACATCATGTAAAAAACAAATCAGTTTATCCTGAGCAAATGCATAGCAAGATAGTATGTTGATCATTACAATGGACAAAGTTTTGTCCCATTTTGCTTAGCACCTCAGACAGTCTCATACATTTATAATTCATTCATTTTTAAATATTACGCAAATCCAATGCAAATTAAACCAGTAACAATTACATGCGAATTCGTACATAGTTTTAATCTCATTACAACGAGAGCAGACTGAATAATGACTGCCTGTATAACAGACATTTCTGTGCTTAAAAATAGTGATCGTAAGATCAAATCCTGAATTTAGCAACTTACAAGACAAGCCTATTCACATTAAATAAACTACATATACAATATCAATCTAACAAAGCAACTCGGATAAGTTTGTATTACATCAAAAGCCAGGCCTCGGATAATTACATATATACAAGACTGCAACACGAACAGATGCAGCAGCACTCACTAAATAGCCAGTGTGAACGGCAAAGTACATAAACCATCAGCAAACATCTTAACTGACACTGCGACAAACCAGGCTTCATGCAAACACGATACATAGTTGATTGTCATGTGAATTTATGTATGTACTTTTTGTTGTTAATTTATCAGAATAAGTCCCTTTTCAATGCTTGAGGTACCAGTCTAAAAGCTATTTGTGTACTACAGAAATCATTCACAAGCAAGTGTTATATAATATTTCTTAATTTTTAAAGCTGCATAGTCCGATTAAAACCGTTTCGAACCCAAAACAACGTACTTAGATTTGAATGTAAATATGGGCATTTATTCCTGCATTTAGATGGGATACCAAGTCAATTTACTAGAACGTGTCATTGCTGAAGACTATCATATCCAGCACGTCGACGTGCATGCTATAATTAATTTCATGTTAAATGTCCCCAATGTTAACCCTTTAAAATAAAAGTTACTTCATGTAAAGTAGATTAGGTCAGTGGTTCGATTCCCTGTGCCCCCACCTCTGCCTATTTGGATTTCCACCGCTGTGTATAACTTACAGCGTCATCAAAGGCCAGTTGCTCTCATACCATGTCTATGTGGTGTGGGAGGTTAAAAATCCCTTGGGTCGGTAAAAGTGTAGGCTCAGGCTTTCTATCGACAAACTGTCTAATGGTGAAAACAAGCCTACTCAGGCTTATCCATGATACGCAGTATAAATCTTCGACAAAAAAAAATGATCGCCATAACATTTATCTGGGGAAAAAAATACAATAGATACACAAAATCATCGCATTATGCAACTTTAAAATTAAATGTCCACACATAGTGAATATTGGACACACGCCCTTAGTCTGACGTCTCTTTAATTAACTGCTCAAACTATATAACTGCTCAAACTATATGATTTCTAAACGCAGCTATGTGCCGTCTGTGTGGAACGTGTCCCGCCTCGTGCTGCTAGGAAGGGTGCAACTTCGACAGGATCTTGTCCATGTCCATCTTTTCAAGCTTCAGTCTTTTCTGAAATGCATTTTTGTATATAAGTATAGATGCACATAACACTAACACGCACGCACACACACTTTTTTCTGAAATGCATTTTTGTATATAAGTATAGATGAGCGTAACACGCGCACGCACGCACGCACACAGAGGGCATAAGATGGGTTTACTCTCTCAATTTTGTTTCCAATTATTTAACTTAATATTAAATATATTCATTGGTATTTGTTTATCAACCTCCCAGCACAAAACGTAACCATCGGCTATCGGGGGTATTCATTATTATAATAATGACCGATGGGGGAGGAGGGATAATCTGAAATCCACCGAAATGGGAAATGTCTCTCCTTCACTCTCAAGGCTGGAGTATGTTTTCTCTCATTTTACGACCCAGATTAACTTCAAATTGAAATACAAGCACTACACAAGAGAGTAAATTTACTAACCCTGTTTGAAAGCAAGACAAATTTCATGGTTTAACATAGTAACTATTTCTTAAGACTTCCAATGATGAGATTAATTCAATGTCTTTCTCTCCTTGTAAATAAAAAATACAACACAATAATGACATATTTCCACTGACCTGCTTGCTACCTTTGCTGCTGCTGCTAGGTCTCTTTTGGGCAGAGCTGGGAACATCACTGCCATCAACTAGGAACTCTCCAAATCCGTTCACCAATGCCCCGGTCGATACCTGAATCAGCTTGTTGAGCAGCACAGAGCGGTCCGGTGAAACCACGACAGACTGACATGCCTTCCGTTTCTTGGGCGTCCTCAGCAACTGCTCCCCGCTGACGGATGCCGGTTCATCGGCCGTCCCATCCAGGAAGACGCTGCCATCAGCGCCATTAGTCTGACCGCCTGAGGAACCCTTCGGGCTGGTAGCTGGCAAGTGCTGCAGGCGTTCGACAGGGACCTGCTTAACTGGCGTGGCTGCCATCGCCACCATGGTCTCTGCCACTTGCACCTCCTTAGTATGCAGTGGGGTGCTGCTTCCGGTGCACGGTGTCTGCTTCTCAGGTGTAGTGTTTTCCTTAACGGGACTATTCTGGTTTCTGCTTCCTCTTACGGGTACATTTGCTATGGGTGTCAAACTTAACAGTGTTTTTCTCCGGTTTTTGTTGTGTGACCAAATGTATCGTGTGCGAGCAGAGCCAAACTCTTGGGCTGGTGGTTTACTGTTAATCGGCGTTGATGCTCGTCGGTGGGGCTGTAGGCTGGCAGATATGGACGAGTAGGGACTGACAGCAACTGGACTGTTTAATTCGATCACTTCATGGGCGCCCAGACCTGGGGTCTCTACATTACTGTAGAAAGGAGAGCCATCGTTCAATGGGGTGCTTCCACCACTGTCAGCTAGTGGGGTGTGGCAACCACTGTTACGAAGTGGAGTGCATCCACCAGCGGTAACAAGCGGGGTACGGCCACCACTGCTAACTAGTGGTGTGTGACTGCCACTGCTAACTAGTGGTGTGTGACTGCTACTGCTAACTAGTGGTGTGTGACTGCTACTGCTAACTAGTGGTGTGTGACTGCCACTGCTAACTAGTGACGTGTGACTGCCACTGCTAACTACTGGCGTGTGACTGCCACTGCTAACTAGTGGCGTGTGCCCACCACTGCTATCTATTCGTGTGTGACTGTCACTGCTAACTAGTGGTGTGTGACTGCCACTGCCAACTATTGGGGTGTGCCCACCACTGCTATCTATTGATGTGTGACTGCCACTGCCAACTATTGGGGTGTGACTGCCACTGCTATCTATTGGTGTGTGCCCACCACTGCTAACTGGTGTGTGACTGCCACTACCAACTCGTGTGTGACCGCCACTGCTGACTAGTGGTGTGTCACAATCACTGCTAACTTGTGGTTTGTGACCACCACTACTAACCAGTGGTGTGTGACCATCACTGCTAACCAGTGGTGTGTGACCATCACTGCTAACCAGTGGTGTGTGACCATCACTGCTAACCAGTGGGGTGTGGCAACCACTGTTACCCTTTGCTACACTGGGTTGTGTTGCGAGAACTGTACTTGGTGTATGATAGGCTGGCAGCTTGGTTTGTAAAGTATGAAGCGACTGTGATGTTAGTGACACGGCATCCTGTTGCTGCTGCAGAGCTGTTTGCTGCAGATCCGGTTGTTGCTGTTGCTGCTGCAGATCCGGTTGCTGCAGAGCCGTTTGCTGCTGCTGCAGCGTCTGCTGGTGCAAAGCTTTTGACTGCACACTGGTCGCTGTTGAAGTAGCCGGGACCATATAGGAATGTTCAACTGCCCACTGAATAGTTTCCGGGGCTGCAGCTTGGCACTGTGAGAGCGGGAATGGCACGGAGCTGGTACACCCAGTTCCTGGGTCTGCCTGGTAAATCAGCCCCTGACACACCTGCTGTGATACTGCCGGCTGCAAGCCGCCTACCAGCGCCTGTGCATGCGAGATGGGTACTTGCAACAAGCTTGGGTGCTGCGCCTGCGATCTCTGCACCATCATCATCTGCATGTCCGGCTGCTGGAGGTATGCCTGCTGTTGTCCCACACCCGTACTCTGGTAAACCTCTATTGGCTGGGCAATGGGTGCAAAGCCCACCAAGTTCTCTATATGGGGCGGGAGGGATGGACTCACCAGCGTTATTGACGCGGGAATCTGAATGTGGCCCAGGTCCACCACACTGCCTACAACACTTTGCGCTCCCGGCACGCCCAGTGCATCGACACCGGTTGAAGGCACGAGGCCCTGCTTGTTTGGGTGATTGACCCTGTCCCTCTTAGACACGATCCCCAATGGCCGCAGCTTCTTTTTTCGGGAACCGCCTCGTTTTGACGACCCAATGCTGGGCTTCGGCTCCACGACACCTGCCACTGGCTTCTTTGTATTTTCTATTGGTATATAAATGAGGGTTCAATTAGCAGAGGGTTGAGCACAAACACATTTATAGGGATGGCATCGGCTTTTCTACAGAAGTTTGATTTTAAAACTACATAGGTTGTCATGGTTAATTGCATAAATTTGCATTTGAAAGACCAAACATTGAATAATTTAGTCTTTGCAAAGTGATATAACACTGACTGGAAACTGGCATAACAGTCGAAATTGTGTATATACATTTATCAGCAATTATGACCATATTGTAATGGATACTTGCAGGTACGGCAGGCGTCTTTACTTTTGTTGTATGGAACAAACACATAATTTTGGAGGGATTGAAAAACTCACCATCAAATGCCTCTGGACGTGGTGGATCTGGGACTTTGAAAGCAAACTTCGAGTCTGGAATGACAAAAAAAAAGAAGCAATTAACAACGTTCACTGGCAGCAATTAGTAATATAAATGCCTGGTGGTGGCACCACCAGTAGGGTTTGGTGAATAATCTGGAACAATACACAATTTCCGCCACTAGTACGACACCTGGTAATAGGCAATGACACTCATGTTGTGGGTCGACAGTGTGTCACTGTTGTTTTACGCTGACGATCGGGCTTTTCAATCAATCAATCAATCAATCAATCGGATACAGCTATAATTATCAAAAAATGGTACATATGTTTTCTCTATAAATCCACATTTATGCTGAAAACACTATCAGTTGCTCAATATGAAGCCAGTGTTAACAATAACAAGTCTCAATTGCCTCTCCACAGACTATGTGACCCACAAGTCCAGTCTGGATTATGCTCTGCGCATGCGTCATGGAAACCGTGTATTGATGGTATCAAAGAAACTTTTGTTAGTTTATTCGCATGATTTATATATATCTCTAGATAGATAGATACCACCATGTACATCAATTTATACATATATATTCTTACACATCGTCTTTTCACTCCTTTTAAACGATGATGAACACCCCTCACCTCACTCTCACTACTTGAAAATTGATTTCTATTAAATTAAAATTACTTGTTATTCGCACTGTGCGCACAATAAAAAAAGACGGTACATTTGTATGTTACCTTCTATCACAGTGAGATCCACTGTGGATGCTTTTTTCGGGGATGCTTTTTTCGGGGATGCTTTCTTGCTCTTCGCCCTAGACTTCCGTGGCTTCGCAGACTTCTTGACAGCTGCTGCTGAGGTTGAGGTTGGTGTTGAGGTCAAGGTTGGCTTTGAGGCTGCAGTTTTGGTTTTCTTTACTTTGGTAGCGGCTTTCGGCTTCTTGGCTCTCCTACCCTTTTTTAGCGTTCCAATCTTGACAGTCTCTATGTAATCTGTGCTTCCGTCTGGCGATTCGTAGAGCACCTGCACCATGTCCCCAGAGGCGGTGCTATCACCGTCAGCCAGCTTGGAAACCTGGATAACTGGCATGGCATCCTTTGTGGATTCGGACGGCTCAAGTTCATCAATCGTTGATTTGGGGTCTAAAATTAATGAAATTAAGAGAATTCAAATTAAACAGATTAGTGGTGACACATAATAGCACACATGGGATATCGCACCGTGGATGAGACTGGCTGTTATAAATGTACACCGTTGCCCCTAGATACAAGATTCACCCCGTACTGCTGCAGTAGGGGTGCAAACCAACCCTATGTAAAAGCTGTCGAAAATGCGGTCAAAGAATTGAGAGCCTAATTTCACAATCTAAGAAGCAACAATTATTCTTTACATCTGTTTTATTATTAGCCCGCTACCTTTGAATTGAAAAATATAATATAATATCTAGTTTAATAAGATTTAAAAGTGAAATCGACGGCGTTCTACGGCCGCCATCTTGTCTTTTTGCATTCTCTCCCATTTCACCAACTCTGTGCCTATATAAATATCCATTTGATACTGGAGGCAGACATTCTACTCCCTGTTCCATACTAAACCTATTTTCGCCCGTATTTAGACTACGTTGTTGTTCACCCGTGTACTACAAGTACCGGGTGAATCTTTTATTTACTTTGCCCCATGCCACAAAATTGTATTAATACATTAAAGTTGCATAGTCCTATGGTTTTAAGTTAGTCATTTTCTGAGATAAATCGTTATAAACTACCTTACCTTAGTTTGAAGTTGTTATTTTAAATGGCTAACTTTTGAGATATTTGAAGTGCAAAGATGTTAAATTAACTTTTGCAAGTATGCCAAAACTAGGACACCATATGATTATGCAGTAACAGGTTCTATTAAATAGCCCCAAAATTCGCTTCTATGTGACAACAAGTGTTTAATAAATGCACTAGTATCTAAGTTAAATATGTAGAATCAAATTACGTAATTGCTTTGGCTTTGAAAATTTGATGTTTTCATCGGACTATGCAGCTTTAAGATGAAGAAGGCATATTCCTGATAACCCTACGTATAGGTCATGGGGTCCCTTCATCGACACAGTTAACTTAAGTCACTTCCGGTTTACAGGAGATGGAGTAACGGTCTCAAGCATAGTTGTAGTACTTACCACTACTAAACAGGTGGAAGAGAACGTCAAAGTCTGGGTCAGTCTTCGTCATCTCGATGATATTATTTACCACTTCCTGTGTCCTCGCATCATCCTATTTACAACGAACAAGTTTGTATTAGTACAATATCATTTATAATTAGTCTTAACGTTTTTAATTAATTTTTAAAAGAGGAAACAAATCACACCAAATATCATCACTTTAAAATATTTACATGGTTTACTAAACCAGTATGCTATCAACAACAAAAAGAGATGATGAAGAAGCTGTTATTGGAGAGTCAGTTAAAAATGCGGACATATTTCATCCCTGCATGAATAAAACAATCACAGTAATTTCCTTTTGTTATTTTGAGATAGAGACATTGATATTTAGCTAAATACTACTGTAGAAAAAAACCCTGAAATTTATTGGCCATATTATACTGTGGTTAACTATTATTATATATCAATGTAGTTATAGTTGCTTGGTTTTGAGTTTCTGTAATTTTCTGAGATAAATATATTAGGTTGATGGTTATGATCTATCTGCCTTTAGTTTGAAACAACTTCCATTTTAAATGGCTCACTTTGGAGATATTTGAAGTGCAAACATGCTAAATTTATTTTGGCAAACATGCCAAAACACCATAGCCTTCAGCAGTAGCAGATTCAAATAAATTGACTCAGCATTCGCTTCTATATGCCAACAAATGTGCATCAGTATCTAAGTGAGATATGTCGTATAAAATATAGATAATTGTTTTGGTTTTGAACAATTTGATGCTTTTATCAGACTATGCAGCTTTAAATAAAGACTACTATAAATATGTGGTACAAACCTCGAAGGCGACGTTTGCTAAACTGTTGTCCCAGTCTCCCTCGTCGGCTTCAGCGCCAGCAACAAACGACACTCTCCGCTTCTTTCTACTTTTGCTGGTATCTGCAGGGGCAGCCTCCACAGTGTCGACCGGGGCCTCACTCTCCACCGGGTCACTCGGGTCAATGCCCTGCTTCGCTCGGTTTATCGTATTTACCAGTTTGTCCACCAGGTGTGTGTTGTTGATCAGGTCGTCTAGCAGCTGTAAGATGTAAGAGTAACTGGACATGTAAACAATTGCATGCTTTGTTTTAATTCAATTAGCTCAGTCACTGTAGTTATGACAGTTCATAGATTAAGTATTTAGAATATTCTTCATCACCCAGATAATGTCTGCAAAAATTTCGAAAATTTCAATTGTTTAAATATTCAACGCACATTTGATTGTACTGCTGTTGGCCTTAAAAAATAAAAAAATAAAAGGTGATTTGTTTAATACGAGTCTCCTTTATAGAAAGTGATCTATTTATACATTTATTTAATACAAAAACTATGGCAGAAAAAAAAGAAGAAGAAATAGACCTTTTGGAGTCAGGCCATAGGCATCTGATGTAAACACTGAACAACTGTCATATATGGATCATTCCATGAAACCGGGGCCTTAAGTGTGACATGAAAGTGATGGTGGGGGGAGGGGGGGGAAGTGCCAAAATCAGCAACCAGGTGAACAATAATACTGCCGCAACAAGGGCACTCTGCAGGGACAGTCTGTACTGACTGACCAGTGGAATGGAGCTAGGATAGTGCTAGGTGAAAACCGACTTACAGCTTTTGTCCCTGCGACTCCCTGATACTGCTAAGCCTATGAGATGTGTAGAATCCTTTTCCGAAATAACACAAATCGCAAATCACAAAAAATCGCGGAATTCCACAACTGGTATGGCGGAGATCTTTCACCCCTGAAACTTACTGGCATGCTGAGCATTGCATCTGTCGCATTAGGGTTGTTTGTGTTGGTGGGCGCGATGCCCGGGTTCCCGCCCATCTCCTCCTGGCAACCACTCCTCCGCTTTGGTACAGGGCTGCACGCAACAAAGACACACATGATACAGCGTTCGAAATAACAGATTGTCCGCGACAAGTGAAAATTCAGATGGACAAGTGAAAATCACATCACACTTGTCCGGTGGTCAAGTGACAAATTTGGCTTATTTCTATCACTGCATATTATATATAAGAAGTATAAATTGTTAGCCAAGATACATGTGTATATATTTGTATATTTATGAATACAAGGTACATACTGTGGACAAGTAGAAATTCAGATGGACAAGTGAAAAGTCAGACGGGCAAGTGAAAATGACACCAGACGTGTCCGTTGGACGAGTGAATTTGTGTGTGCTTATTTCTACCACTGTGATATATAGATGCCATACTGGTTACTAGCATCATTGTATCAGGTTATGTAATACATTACTAATAGCTTTTGACTCCCGATAACTACTTACCATTTCCGGCGTGGAGACTTCAAATTAGTAGTAGTTGCGGGTAACTCGGTGGTCTTCTTAGGTGTTATGCAGTCTGCGAATTCCAAAAAGGAATGGGAATTTAGTAACTGCCTCATCATATATCCGATTGTACTAAAGCTGCAAAGCCAGAAGAAAACTGTTCAAACCAAAACACATAACCTAGATTTGACCATATAGACCCAACTTAGATACTGGAGCACTCACTGGGCATTTATTGCTGCATGAAGGGAATACTAGTCAATTTAACATAAGTGCTGACGCGTTTTCACATAAGAGTAACCTTAATTTCAAGTAGATTATAACTGTCAAGAGGTATATTTATCAAAACCATGCAATTTTAATGCTAGGAGTAATGTAACAACTTATACTTAGTTAATGTTATGCAATTTGAAATGCTGGAAATAAAATATGACAGTTAAATCGCAGATCAATCGGTACAATAACTTGACAATAAGTTAGAAATTATACTTTTATTTATATGCAATAACAGAACTCTGAGGGGTGTCTGTGTATTGGTAGTACAAATTAAGTACTCCCCATCCGATATCTCGCTAACATGATACGATGTTCCCAGCACCCGTAGTGATTGGGGTCTGATGACTTTTTACCTTGCTATACAGCGATTGATAAATTACATCCTAGCTACATCTCCACTCACATTAGGATTGATAGGGCTTATATACCGGCACAGTGTGCATTCAGAAACGGCTTTATAGTGCTGAAATATTAGGATGGCGTGCGCAGAACAGTCAGTGACATTATCCTTACGCGGAGCCAACGAGTACGTGGTTCCAACAACACAAATTACACAAATGGTTTTATTAACTTGTAATGGCTGCATGGCTTACCGAGTTCCGCTAAAATTATGGAATTACCTGCGTGAGTCTCTGCTACGGCGTGGCAGTCATCAAGTTCTGGAACATTGTCGCCATCCATCTCCATAGTCTCCGCACTCGCCACTTCCTTGGAGTCTTTTCTCCTGGTAGTCTGGCTTCTTTTGGTAGACTTCACTCCTGCTGCTGACTTCATCTTGTTAGCATTCTCAAGGGCTGTCTTTGCAGCCCGAGGTCTCAGCGTCCTCAATTTGACATCAGAATTCCGCTGGTGGTTGGTAAAACTGTTCTCTTGCATTACTACGCTCCTAGCGGAATTTGGAGATACAGCCGAGGCAGGTGCATCCAAGATGGGGGGCTGGTCGGAGCAGGGCTGTGTGCTTGTGGCAGTGGCCGAGCTACAGGGCGAGGAGGAGGCGGAGGTGGTGGTGGTGGTGGTGGTGGTGGTGGTTAGGCAAGTGGCCTTCCCAGTGGACATATCAACCTGCACGCCACCTAGCTGATTAGGCGACATTCTCTTGATCAGCTTACGCTTCACAGTGGATGTTGACACAGGTAGTTTCACCGGAGTCATCTCCATCACCAGAGCATGGGAGTCAGAGTCGGAGTCACCTTCGACACCCCGGGGTGGTGATTGCAGTGTAATCTCAGTTCTTTCGTCGCTAGCTAACACATCACTTCTTGGCAGTGAGCCAGTGCTGGAGTTGACAAAACTGTCCGCAGGCAAGCTGGAGTTGATCTGATTGCTTTTCCTAGACCGGCATGACTGTGCATGCTTGAAGTCATTGCCCATTGCGGCTGAGCAGGATGGATGTTGTTGGGAGAGCAGATACCGCCCTTTAATTTGTGTGATGAGGGAATCATGTTTCAGCCATAGACAGTCAACAGGCTCTAACCGGTGATGCACATCTGGAATTGGATCAACTTTAGTTAGCAACGGAAAAATAAATAAATTAAAGTGACATATTTTTAAAGCAATATTTTCACACAAATAAAATAAAATATGTAGTCATGCAGTACATTAGTGACTTCAAACATTCGAAATGCACGCAAGCGATTTATGATTGGTTGTTACAGTTTTACGTCCTGGCAACATCTATGGTCATATCAGGACATTTATGATACTATATGCATTCACGACAATCACTGGAAACTGATTCAATGTCATTCCCATTAGTGTGAAGCGCATATATTTAGTACTCAATTGAATTTTGAAATAGGTTTATAAAATTCATACCATATAGTGAACGGAGTAATGCAACAACTGACACTTAGTTAATTGCATTTAAAAAAAACCACAAACGACATGCAATATGTAGTCTGTCCTTATACTCTTGTTTGATTTTTAACCTGACAACACCTAAGGTCACATCAGGATGTGTACCGACTTGTGACAGTGCACTTTATATAGTGACGTTCCACTGGGAGACAAGGCCGCCAGTACCATGACCCGAAATGTGAAATGTGTCATAAATATATATATTTTTGATTGAATCTGGTTACCTATCTGTAGGCCATAGTCACTTAGTATATTCTTCAGACTCTTTTCTGCAATAGTCGTAGGAAATTCCCTTCCGCGACGCAAAAGCGTGGCATATTCTCTGAGGTGTACACATTCCCTTAGAAAAGTCTGGTACGAGTCCATGCAGTGTTCTTCCTTCAGGTATCCTATAAGAAAGTAAAAGCGGTTTATTAACCAATTCAAATAATTTCACCACGAATTAGACTTTGTTGGGGGTTTTACGTCCTAGCAACATTAAATTTCATATCGGGCCCCGTACCGACTTGTGACAATGCGCACTCAGCGTAATGAACTCACGCCGCATTGGGATATCGTGCCGTCGAAACAGTGATCCAATATCCCACTCCAATTTAGAGTAAACTGAATGATAAACTGTCTAATGGTGAAAACAAGTCTATTCAGACTTATCCATGATAGGCAATATAAATCTTCAAGAAGAAAAAACCCCATCTTTAGGTTTTCCCTTTTCAAGACAAGAATAAATTGAGGAAACACTCATTTTTCTTTTGAGTGAAAGAGCCACGGAATAGTTTTCAAAACCAAGTGGTTGAAGCACCAACAGTACATGCATTTGAGAGAAGGCTGGATAGACATCGGAGAGGACACCCACAATTACATGACTTCAGGGCTCCATCCATCTCCACATGTGTGCAAAAAAATAGTTCTCTTTTACCATCACAAGTTGGCATTAGAGGCCCAATAGGGCTTAGATCAGCCAGAAGAGGATTGACAAGTTAATATGAAAGTTAAAATTAAACGTTCACATAACGCTTTGCATATGATTTTGGTGGTGGTTAGGGTACATCGAATTAATTTGAGCATCAATTAAAATGCATCTTCATGCCAAATATATCGCTTAAAGTGAACAAATTTTCAGGATTGAAACAGATCTAAAAACACCAGTGACTAAGCAAAAAGGGAATCACTACTCAAGAAACATACAAGTCCTGCTTTAAATTAACGGAACATTTACCTAATGTAAATGCGGCTATAAACTAATGATCCATTTATTTCGAATTTATCGCACAATGTCACAATATTTATTTAATTAAATTCAGCACGAACATTGTCGCCCAATATTTGTTAATCACCACTCAGAAACGAGCACCCCATCTATATCACTATTACTCGCTAGTGAACTGAATAAACTGCATAAAACTGGACAAACAGCGACTTTAACTACAAACCAGACTATAACAAGTTGAGTAAACTGTCATTAGTACATGCAAGGACGGATAGGCCATAGGGACTATGAATAGTATGATATGCCTACTCATTGAATACTTTGGTGTAGCCTGTAGGCAAACACACTATTTATTATGTGCCTAATAGACTGTAATCATGTAATAGCGACTATTAGTATTAGTATTTAATTATATATAATTTGATGTTGGCAAACTCTAACTGTTAATTTGCAATGCAATGATATGGAATATAACTAATCGGCAACATGGAAGGACAATTTAGAAATTACAACGTGCCATTTTTAAGACACTCACTCGAGTCACTGTCTAAGTTACTTAGTCTTAGACCAAGACTAAGACTTAGTCTAAGTCTAAGCTGTCAAACAGTAGCAAATGCAATGTTCCACTACAATAATGTTTCTTCGTGTTATCAAAGTCATGCATCGGTCTTTAAAATGCAATTACTGACACTGATTAGCATGATGTGAAATTAGGAACACAATTATGACCAGTTGTTCACCTACTCACCGATAGCTGTTTGTCACTGCTATTGAGATGGTTAACGATCACAACAAATCCGATTCCATGTGCGTTTGTTTACATATGTTACGAAGTTGATTTACATCACTTTTGTAACCCACAGAACTTCCAAAACAACACATCATATACTGGTGGAACTTTCTAATTAAGCGCCATGCACGTTATATAAATGCATCAACTCGTTTATAAAATAACAGTGAAAATGTTTCATATCAAATACAAGCAACACGAAAAGTGATGAATGAATGAGACTTCTGTTTCTAAAGTTTCCAGCACTCATACACCGTTTAACATGCATATGTGTACTTACCCAGCACAAGCCGTCCTATTTCAGATGGTAAAAAATATCCCATGATTGTAGCCAAGTATTAGAACTCATGATTATCACCACTAAAACAGAAAGTAATGTCGGAATTTCCTTCAAACATAGCAAGCTCTTCGAACTTGAACATGGCGGATTCGGCACTGCGCATGTGCAACAATGTTGAAAAAGCCGCCAAATCCAATCTGATGTTTAGTTACCAACTATCAATACTAAATGTGCGTACACTACGCCTCTGCTTGGAACACATAACTACGTTCGTTGTCGTAATATATTTAAAGTAGCTCGTAGTCCGATGCAGATTCACATCAAGTACTTATATGAATAAAGCACACTCAAAATATATAAATAGATGGACATAAAAATATTAAACGCAATATTTGACGACTTAGGATCCATGGGCGATGATACCAGAATTTAATGGAAAGCAGAAGCACTTGTTATGCTCCTGAATTTGATACTTAAAAAGTAATCTTATTCCCATTTTACAATGACAACATCTTCTTTTCGAAGTAAAGAACGGAGTGGCTATTCTGTGAAGTTTTCGCCATTCTTCGGACGTCGTTTAGCAATCGCTTCAGCACAGCACTTCGGTATTGCTGGTGCGTGTTTTGAATGTAATTTACTAATTACAACTGTCAACTCAGTAGACATAGTAATGTTGAAGAATGTATGAACTTATAATGAAGTATTGAAGTCCGGGGGGAATCTTGCTGACTGCAAAAGGTTGGTTGGGTGTTGGAGCTTTACGTCCTAGCAACATCTAAGGTCATATCAGGATCGGTACCGACTTGTGGCTGCGCACTCATGGCAACTTTATAGTGCTGCTCCAAAGTGCCGGGAAATCAGGCCACTGGCACTGGCACCATGACGCGATATCCCACTCAGTCACATTATCCTGATACTGAGCTAACCAGTACTTGCCCTATCCTATTAATGCCAAACACTAGGTTATGAATAGGAAGTGACAAGTATCAATTTTAAAGTCACTGGTTTGACTTGACCGGGAATCGACCTCCTGACCTTCTGCACGCGAGCATCCCACTCTACCGATTAGACCACCGCGCCCGGTGCTGCAAAAAGTGGTATAGAGGGGGTGTGATGACGTCACAAGACAACTTTCGGTGGCCATACTGGAGTACATACAGAAGGCTTGCAACTGCCTACACTGTGCTTATTTACCGATTTGTTGGTTTATTTGTCACTGTTTTGAGCAGTTTGGCCTCAGAAGTTGTTGCTAAAGTGCTGTAAGTAAACACATTGGATGTGAACTGCCCAGAACATTCCATAACACAAGAAAACTCTTGTTTTACTGCATCTGCATGCATTCAGAACATGGCTAGGGAGGGTGCTCATAATTCAAGATGGCAGCCCGCTGACTGCTGATTGCTAAGTAATGATGTCACATGCACTCCCATCTATATACACCTACTGGTGCGCAGACAAAAGACAAAAACTCACAAGACAAAAGCTCACAAGACAAAAGAGAAAAGCTCACAACAATAATTAACAATAATTGGCAAAACAGATCATAAAATAGACTATAAAGTAAACAAAATAAAAAACATAGAAGTTATGTACACCAACATAGATGTCTTAACTAGCACTAAAAAGTCATTACTGGAAGTTGAAATCAGTTCTTTGAGACCTGACATTATATGCATCAACAAAGTATGTCCGAAAAATAGTTTATATGAGATCACTAAATTATGCTTGGAAATAAATGGATATTATCTACTTACCAACTCATTAGAGAAAAGAGGTACGATAATGTTCGTTGCAAATCATTTGATAGCAACTCATTTCATCCCAAAAACCATTTTTGATGAATCAATTTGGTGCGAAATGCTTACTGATGGAGTCATAACCATTTTAGGATGTATTTACCGTAGCCCATCTAGCAGTGAGCAAAACAATGCTCTTCTAGAGATAAAAGAAATGAAACATGATAACCTGGTTATCGTTGGGGATTTTAACTTAAAAGAAATCGACTGGGCCACTGGCATCTTACATTGCCGTGATGACCATTATGCGCGGATTATTTTCGACCACCTGAATGACTGTTTCCTGCACCAATATATTCAGGAACGAACCAGGTTCCGAGGAAATGATATCCCAAATCCCTTGGACTGGGCCATTTCCAATAAAGATAATCTTATAGATAACATCAGGATAGGCGCCCCGATTGGAAAGAGTGACCATGCTGTCATATCCTTCAAAATTGATGTTGAAACAGGAAATGAGACCATCCCACTAAAGTACTCATATTATAGAAGGGATTACACTGCCATGAGAAAAGATATCATGTCCCAAGACTTGCTAAATAAATTTAAGGGAAAAAATGTGCAAGAGTGCTGGGACCTGTTTCAAAATGTGTTATCAGGTGCTATCAAAAGGCACATGTCACTAAAAATATTTCACAGCGAGGAAACAACCTCTTTGGAATTCCAGGGATATTACCACTGCCAGAAAATTGAAACACAAAGCATGGAATGTCTACTTCAAGAAGACATTGGAAAATTGGGAAAAATACACTATCGCTAGGAATGCTGCAAATGACATTGTCAGTGGACACAAAGAGATTTTTTAGGACAAAGTTGTCCAAGACATTAAAAATAACCCAGAAATTTGGACTCGTAGTCCAGGGAGAAGGAAGCACATCCGGGTCCAGCAATTAGCATAATCTACTCACAACTGGAGGACATTTGTTGAGTAGCTCCGGCAGTTTTCTACATTAACTACTAAACCAACCAGGTTAGTATCGTTTTTGAATGGATGCGTTGGTATAGTTCATGTTAGCATTCACATACATCAAGTTTTTAAAACTTTTGATTGAATATTAACTTATTTACAGGTTAATTGTGATGTGTCATAACATCGTTAAAACAATGCCGCCCTTGTTATTGGTAATGCTGGCCGTTGCCGAATGGAGAGATCTTTGGCAGGACCCACTTACATCGTTAGGATTTATTTCTGGGTTTCCTTGAGATTCCCCAAATGTTTTAGGCGTACCTCCGAGTTCCGTAGTATTTTCTCTAACTTGTTGGCCACAAAAGGCCACAGATGGGAGAACTTTATTGGACAGAGAGTGTGGGAGGCTACCACTAAACTGGTCCCTACCACTCGTTTGGTTTCGGTTGGTTATCCATACCAGTTACCTACGAATGGCGAATTGAATCACACACCTGTGTTAAAAACGGTTTAAATACGGATTTAACACCACTAGATACTTTCGGTTTAATCATTGATTGTTTTTCCAGTGTCATGTTCACCATGAAAGATTCCTAACCTTTTGGTTTTTGGTTTCTTACAGACTCCCAGCTATGGCGTAAGTGCAAGCACAAAAAGAAAATAGAGTCATCCGAAGGGGACGAATTCACCAGGGCGCAGAAGAAGAAGCCGCTGGTAAAAAAAAGTAAGAAGAGGAGGGCCAAAAAGAGCAAGAAGAGCAAGTCTTCTTCCTCGGACTCCTCGTCCGATTCGTCATCCCTGAACACCGATTCGGACACTGAAATGGCGGGTAAATAGCCAGGTTAAGCGGCAAGGTGGTCAAAAAGATCAAGGCACTAAGGATCCAGATCACCACAATGATGAGGAAGACCATACAGGGCCACTTCCACACCTTCAAGCCGACTGAGGTTATAATGAAGCTGGGGGAAAAGTATGTGGGTATCAAGGGCATCCCGGAATCGGCCATCAAAAAGATGGATGCCGATGTCAAATTGAATGATGACCGCAAGAAGTTTGAGGGTGCCCTCCACACAGCACACAAAGGTGTGCTTGCGGCTGTCAGCCAACACTCCTATTGCCAAAAGGATGATGACAGAACAAGTTCTCTTCAGTGTGTGGGGAGATTGACGAGGTAATTGTGCTGCTTACGCCCACCAGCAATTTCCTGTCCAATAGCTGGTCAAGGGCAAGCCACTTGATAAGAGCAAGATGTTCGGGGGCCAGTTGCAACACTTGTTCAAGCAAGTGGAGACGGGCAGCAAGTGTGGTAAGCACATGGAGGCCGACAAGAAGAAGGCTGCAGACAGAAATACTACCCGCTTCAAGAAGACGATACAGGATTTTTGCAGCCGTCGCACCAGACAACGGGGAGGCCGGTTCGGGATGAACTATGGTTACCAGGCCAGGGAAAGGGTCCAGAGGCAATCGCTCGGCTGGAACGACGGGAACAGACCCTTCAAGAGGGAGTTCACCCTGCAGAAACCGTTACCCTGCCTAGGGAACAAGTAGAATTTGCTACGGAAACTCCAGCAAGCGACTTTACCGCGGGTAATTTAATTAATTGCTTACCGGACTGGAGTAACATTACGGAAAATCTAACTATCCCTAGCCTGGCAGAAGGGGTTAGAATACCACTCATGGAGGAGCCGATTCAAAATAGCATCCCCTTTCCTTATCGATTTGATGCTTCTGAGCTTGCCGCTTTAAATGATCAAGTTTTGAAATTTTGTTGAAAAGGCATTATAGAGCCAGCGCTTCATGTGGCTGGAGAATTTATCTCGAATATTTTTTTAGACCCAAACCAAATGGGGATATCAGACTAATTTTGGATTTAACGAGGTTAAGCAAAATAGTAGATGTAAAATGTTTTCACTGGATACAGCTAGAGATTTAGTAACACAAGATGCCTGGCTGGCCAGCGTGGATCTTAGAGATGCATACTATACAGTACCAATTTATAAACCTGACCGTAAATTTCTCAGGCTTTGTTGGAATGAGGAGCTTTACGAGTTCACCTGTATGCCAAACGGGCTAGCTTGTGCCCCATGCATTTTCACAAGGTTATTAAAACCAATATTCTCCCACATGGCTAGGAAAGGACACGTTATGTTTCCTTACATTGATGATTCTTTTATTGTTGCACAAACACAACAACATTGTCAAACAGCAGTAGACAAGCTTTGTGACACATTTAAAAAGTTAGGTTTCTACATACACGAAACTAAATCAGTATTAACACCGACAAAGAAATTAAAGTTTCTGGGTTTTGTTATTGACACAACAGATATGACTATTTAATTAACGAAACAGAAAGTTGATAAATTTACAACAATGGCAAACCAATTATTACATTTGCATAAACCAAAGATAAGACAAGTCACAATTTTGATAGGAATCATGATAGCATATGCCCCTGCTATTTCATATGGCAAGGCCCATATTAAATCGCTAGAAATAGATGAGAACTTAGCTTTGGCTCACACTAAAGGGAAATTTGAAAGGCCCACAACAATTTCGCCTGAAGGCCTACAGGATATTATGTGGTGGCTGGCACACATTGAGAATTCACCCAACCCCATTAGAATGGGCGAACCCAATACGACAGTTAAGTTACGACTGACGCTTCGCCAGAAGGATGGGGGGTTCATAGAGACCAACAGGCAACCGGTGGTCGGTGGATGGAAGATGAAATCTCCGATCACATAAATGTACTGGAGCTCAGAGCTATTTATTTAGGATTACATAGTCTAGTTCACCTGTCTAAAAATCATGTAAGGGTATTAACAGATAATACGACAGCCATGGCTTACATATGTAATATGGGAGGGACTCGTTCCAAACCATGTAACCAATTAGCCAAACTAATTTGGGACTGGGCACAGGAACACAACATATGACTAACAAAGGCAGTCAGAATACTTTGGCTGACAGGAAAAGTTGACATTCCCATGACCATCTAGAATGGTAATTAAATCACAGTATTTTCAATTACATTTGTGATAAATGGGGCAAGCCAGACATTCATTTGTTTGCATCACGAAACAACAAAAAGTTACCCAAATATGTGTCCTGGCATCCAGAGCCAGAAGATTGGATGCATTTTCTCTGATTTGGAATAATAAATTTTATTACATATTCCTACCATTCAGCATTATCAGCACAGTGGCCAGGAAGATCAGGATGGATCGCGCACACGCAGTACTGATAGTACCGGAGTGGGACACACAACCATGGCTAGCGGCAGTGAAATTAGAAGCAAAAGATATGCTCAGGTTTCCACGAGAAAGGAACAACCTACAACATCAAGGACCATTAACAGTCCACAGAGTCGTGTCAACGAAACCCCTTTTGGCATTCCTTTTTTAAGGAAACATTTAAAACAATATGGATTATGTAAAGAACAAGACGTCTCAACACCGCGAGAACTGATTCACAACTGCTTTATTAATAGATTCAGGCTTTACCACGTTGACGACAATGACGTCACTACGGCCAGTTAGTCTCGTACCGCGATACTAACTAACCCACCGGCGATAACATATTCACATATATTACATCTCCCCTCTTTTTTTTCTTTCTTTTAATAGTTATAAATATATTGAATCTTCAAACATCTTAACTAACACAATTGATTACAGTTCATTATTGTTAGTGGGACATTTGACACAATTTTGAAAATTCATTGCTTGCTGAATATGTTTCAATCATTTATCTACATCTCATGTCTGATGTCGTAAGATATCAAATTAGTACAATTTAATTATTACATCAATTTATATGTAACCTTTATATCAATATAACAATTCTTATAGTCTATGTTGATAATTTAACTATGAAGGCTTCGCTTCGTGTGGTTAGTATACACATATTGTAATGTGTGTTTTCAACAATGTGTTTAAATTTGTTTGTGCACTGCTAATCTAAGTGCGTGTTTGTGTCGGCTCTGTTCACTGAGTGCATGTGGTGTTATTGACTGCGATGTGTGCGCGGCCGAGCCTCTATCGGGCTCCCGCTAATTACTGTTTTAGGTCGGTGCTATCCCGAGCCGTTGTGGTCTATGTGACACTCGGCCGTGTCTAGTTGTGCATGTGCTTGCAGCTGATTGTTTTCCTTTAATTGCTAAGTGTTTTGACATTGTGGAGTGTTCTAGTTTGCGGTTTTCTTGTTCTAAGTGCGGGATTTTGAATACGTGAATGCGGTTGCGCTTCAACCTGTTGCCAGTGCTGTTAATTACTTCATAATCTCGTGGCCCTGGATTGTTGGTTTTTGTAATGATGCCATTTGCCCATTTTCCTTAGTGTGTTTTATACTTCATGTTATCGGCAACTTGCAATTGCCTCAGTATTTTGCCTACTCGTTTGTTGTAGTACCTTTGTTGTGTTTCCTGACTTTTAATTATTTGTGTTGTGTTTGACTTTTGAATCATTGGTTTTAATTTCCATTCGGTAGTTAGCAATTTAGAATTTAGCCTGTGGCTCATTAGCTACTGTGCTGGGGAGGCATCCATAGCCAGTAATGGCGTGTTTCTGTAATTTAGCAACGATAAATTATAATCTATGTTGTCAGTATTGGCTTTTATCATTAATTTGTTTATGGTTTGAACATATCTTTCCACTTGCCCGTTAATTTTTGGGTAGTGTGGGCTGGAAAACATGTGTGTAAATGGGTCATTCTCAGAAGTTGTGTACCAATACTGTGACATCAGTACCACAAAATCAAAATGCTGTCAAAGTACTATAAAAAAGCTTCCGCAATGTGTATGGCCTTTTGCATCTGAATAATTGAAAATAAACATTCTCACATTTTTAAGTAGGTCAAATGATGCTCACACCCAATAAATAGCAGTATAGTATGGAAACCAATCTGACTCCAAAAGTAAATATTTTCCACACAAAGCTTGACATTTTTAGGACATTTCAAGTGCCACTTGTTCTATAAACAGTAGTAATAATAATTTAAAACCTCATTGCTATGGTTTTGTCTTATTTGTGAAATTTAGAGAAATAATCGATGACGATAATGTAGGTTTTGTTATCAGTTTGGAATAAATCGGAACCTACTTTGTTGAAAGGATGTTCGGTATGTCGAGTGATAATAGCGGTTCTGAGTGTGGTGTGTTTCTGTGTTGCAGCACCCTACCTTGTCTTCTATTTGTGAATTCATTCCCGGCCAGAACACGTGGTCTCTTGCTAGATGTTTGCATTTTATGATTCCCATGTGTGTTTCATGTATGAGCTGCAACATTTCATTTTGTAAGGGTTTTGGTACAATCATTTGACTACCTCTAAATAATATATCATTATCAATGGTTATTTCATCTTTGAATTTGAAGAAATGGAATGTCTTTATTTTTTGGCAGCCATCCTGCCTGCACCAATCGTGTTACCTCTTGGAATGTGGGTTCAGTCGGTGTTCATGTTTTGCACCATATCAATGGTCGCTACTGATATTTTGCTGTCGAAGAGATCATGTGGCGCGGTGTTAGTAGTGTGCGCCCGGGACAGTGCATCTGCAAAATACATGTTGCAACCACTAATATGTATGACAGATAGGTTGTAATTTTGTAAACGTATTCTCATACATTGCATGCATGCAGACAACGTATGTAATGGTTTCGACATGATGTTAACCAATGGTTTATGGTCCGTTTCGACAGTTATTTGTTTACCATATACGTACTCGTGAAACTTTACACACCCAAAACAAATTGCAAGTAGCTCTTTCTCAATGACAGCATAATTGGACTGCATATCGTCTAGCGCTTTAGAAGCCATTGCAACTGGTTTACCTTTTTGAAATAAAGTGGCACCCAGGCCAGATTTCGAGGCATCCACTTGGATTATAACACTTTCATTAACATCATAGTATTGCAAAACTGGTGCCGTAATTAACAACTGTTTAAGTAGAACAAATGCGAACTACTGCTCGTGTTGCCAATGCCACGCTGTCCGTTTACCTAGCACATTTCTTAGAGGTTTAGTTATTTCGGAAAATTTAGGGATAAATTTGCTGACATACCCCACCATGCCCAGGAAGCACTGAATACAGGCTTTATCAGTTGGTTGAGGCATTACTGTTATGGCTTGTGTGTGTTCTGGGCTTGGTTTTAACCCATTTTGGGTTAACACATGACCAACATATTTTACACTTGTTCGACAAATTTTAGATTTCTTCGGATTTAGTTTTAAATTTGCCTCTCTTGCCCTAATGAACACTTGTTCTAGGTTCTTGTTATGTTCAGTGATTGTTGCTCCATAAACTAGAATATCGTCAGTAACGACATTCACACCTTCTAAGTCACTCAAAATATCATACATTTCATTAATGAAAATATCACCCGCTGTTTTAATCCCAAATGGGAGATGGGAATAGCAGAACCTACCCCATGGGGTGTTAAAGGTGCATAGCTCTGAACTCTTTTTGTTTAATTCAATCTGCCAATAACCGCTGTTGGCATCTAGGACTGAAAAATATTTCGCATTAGTTGTCTTTGCAATTACTTCTTCAATAGTTCTTGTTGGATAAGGTGTACGTAAAATCACTTTGTTTAATTTGGTTGGGTCAAGGCAGACTCAAATTTTATTCGGCTTTTTCACTATGGTTATTGAGCTAACCCATGGCATAGGGTTCAACCTGTGGCACTACTACCCCTAAACTCCACATTTTGTCAATTTCATCTTTTACTTTTACTGAAACAGCATGTGGAACGCCACGTGGTGGGTCAACGGAGGGTCTTACATTTTTCTCAATGAATATATTAGTATTAGTTTTGATATTTCCTAACCCTTCAAATATGTCACTATATTTATTTACCATGATTTTCGCCTCTCTCGACATGCATTCGTCATCATGATTCATCACGAGTTGTTCGTCTCTCCTGGCGGTTGCACGTCTGCTACCCTCACACATGCTCTTGGTTCGTCTCGTCTCGACTTCGTTGACTCGCTTTATCAGCTGCAGCTGCACGCAGGCATCCTGGCCCAAGTCCTGGCCCTCCGTCGTGACTTGGAAACACATCGGGAATCTTCCCACGACGATGTGAATTTCTCCTTCTGGTAGAATACACTGTCCTGAGTATGTAATCAGGCAGTATTTTGTCGGTTGCAATATGATGTTGTGCAACTTACGGTAGATGCCAATTGGTATGATGTTCGCCTGGGAACCAGTGTCTAATTTAAACTTCACGGGTTCATTTTGCAACATTATAGTATCATACCACAGTCCACGTTTGGCATTATTGGTAGTTGATAGCTCACCGATGAATAGTTCATCTTTGTCAAGCTCTAGGTCTTCTGGCTCTTCCTCTGCGTCTTGAATTTCAATTGCATTAACTACCACCGGGCTGTTTTTACGAGATCGACAAACTTTCTGGAAATGCCCTATGCGTTTGCAAAAAAGACATTGTTTGACTTTTGCAGGACATTGGTTGGTTGCATGAGTGTACCCATAATGAGTGCAGACGGAGCGCAGTGAGCTGAAATGTCCGCGCCGATCCGACCACTTGCGCGCACGTGGTTGCAGTGGCGCGCGGCATGCCTGACTTGCGCTGCTGCCTGTGCTGAGTGTGTCCACACACTCAGCGGTTACTTCGGCGTTGCTGCTTAGTTGAGCGTGACAATTTTCACTCTCTACACATGTCTTTGCATTGCTCCAATTTTAAGTTTGGTGTTTGTAGAAGACTGTCTCTTAGCTTATTGTCTCCGACACCACGCACCAACCTATCACACAACATAGAATCTTCTAACTGTTCATAATCACACAATGCAATCCGATGTTCCAACTCACGAATGTACACGTCGATAGTTTGTCGTTTGATTGTACGAGTTGAACTTGTATTGCACGACGGTGATGTTTGTGTGTCTATAGCAATATTGTTCAAATATGTCAATCAGCGGTTATGTCTTGTCCTTATTTTCACTTTCCACCTTGAATGTTTGGTACAACTTCTGGGCCTCAATGCCCGCAACGTGCAGAAAAACACAGCTTTGTATCTTGTCTGTTTTGATTGCTGCTCCTGATGCTACCGAATATATTTGGTAGGATTGTAGCCACGAACGCCAGTTTAGTGCTAAATTCCCCTCTAGACTCAAGGGACTTAGTGGTTTCAAGCCTGTGAGCGCCATACCTGTCGAGTCCGTTTGTATCTGACAACATGTAAAGAATAAGACGTCTCAACACCGTGAGGACTGATTCAGACTGCTTCATTAATAGATTTGGGCTTTACCACGTTGACTACAATGACATCACTATGGCCAGTTAGTCTCGTACCGCGATGCTAACCAACCCACCGGCGATACCATATTCACATATATTACAGATTAGACAAAATTACAAAAGAAAGACTTATTCCACACGCCTGGAGAAAAGGAACGGTGAAATTATATACAAGCTATTTAAAGAAATGGGGATTCACTGTTTAACCATTAAAACCTACAATATTTCAGATTGTAAGATTTCTAAGAATGTTAGAAGATGAAGGCTTAGGATTTAGTGCAATTAATGCAGCACGATGTGCACTTTCAATCATTCTACTGAGGATAGATGGCCAAACGATTGGAAAGCATCAGTTGTTTTTGTTTGTTGTTGTTTTACATCCTAGCAACATCTATGGTCATCTCAGGATGGGGAAAGCATCAGGTAGTGCACTGGTTTATTAGGTCGGTGTATGAGAGAAACCCACCCAAACCCAAATATAGGTTTTGGGATGTGTCAGTAGTATTTAAGTTATTCAAGTCATGGCCTAGTAATAAACATTTAGCAATGAAGGAACTAGGATTTAAGTTAGCAGTGCTCTTACTGCTAGTGATGGGGCATAGAGGCCAAACAATTGTGGCATTGTCTCTGGATGGACTAGAGATAGACAACCATGAGGCAACGTTCGATTTGGAGACATTACTAAAGTCGAACCGTACAGGGGGTCCACGGTACATATAAATAGTTTTCCAGATAATCGACGTATTTGTGTAGTGTCAGCCATTAGGGCGTATATATCTAAGTCACATGGAATAAGGAATTCTGAATTCCAGACAGGTTTTGATAAGCTTTATTAAACCGCATAAGGCTATCTCGAGAGACACACAAGCAAGATGGGCCATCAAGGTGCTTAAAGAGGTGGGCGTCAATACTGGACGCTATGCATCCCACTCAATGCGGGGGGCCATGGTCTCTAAAGCAAGACAATTAGGAATCTCAATGAAGAGAATCCTGGTGCACGCCGGCTGGAAGATGGCTAGATCGTTTACAAAACATTACAACAAACGACTAGAAAAGTCAAGCAGCCTGGCGACTCGATTGATCACCAACTAAAAGACTGGTGAGAAACACAAAATTCTATTTTTGTATTGAAACATTTTATGTTAAAGAATAGTATAAAAAAGGATAAAAGATGAGATTTTGTAAAGTTCTCCCTGGACTACGAGTAGCCAGAGGCGTAGTATTGAGGTAAAATAGTATAGTTATATGAGTCTTACCTAGGTACAGATGATGGATAACTGTTGTTTTCCCGAGGTACGGGCCTTGGATAGTCGTGGGTCAGGGCCCGCCCACCTTACCCTACCACAACTATGATGTTGGCTTGTGCCGAAATGAAAACATTAGTATCCATAGAATTTTAAGATAATTTTTTATCCTATTAAGTATGTAAAAGATTGATGGACCTGGAAACCAGACGGGATGGCTGAATGGGTTAGAGCGTCCGTCTCCCGTGCTGGTAGATCGTGGGTTCGAACCCCGGTCGAGTCAAACCAATGACTTAGAAATTGATACTTGTTGCTTCCTAGCCAGGCGCTCGGCATTATTAGGACAGGGCAAGGACTGGTGTGCTCAGTGTCAGGATAATGTGACTGAGTGGGATACCAGGTCATGGTGCCGGTGGCCTGGTTTCCCAGTGGGACAGCACTATAAAGTTGCCATGAGTGCGCACTCTCACAAGTCGGTACCCGTCCTGATATGACAACAACATACAAGCTGGACCCGGATGTGCTTCCTTCTCCCAGACCCACGACTATTCGAGACTCATACCTCGGGAAAATAACAGTTATCCATCATCTGTACCTAGGTAAGACTCGTATAACTATCATATATATATATGATAGTTATATGTAATGGCCCACGGTCTTCCCCCACACCGCCACGCACTCACGGAAGAACTCCAAGATTCAGTATCAGTACGCTTCAACTTGGTTTATTACAAAACCTCTCCGCTCTCCACGTCATCAACAGTCTACTGCCCCACCTCCTAACTCGCCAGGTCCCACGTCGCCTCTCTAGGTGGGTGGGGGTGGGGGTGGGGGGGAGCTAGCCACACGCAGTAGAGGGCAGCCCCGTCGGGGGTCTGCCCGGTGGCTAGTCTGCTGCCACCTAGCGCAGTTCAGTGTAACTGTAGGTGTGCGGCGTAGTCTCTGCCGCCACCGCGTGGTAGTGGGGCTCATGTACAGACTACTACATATATATATATATATATATATATATGTATATATATATATGTATATATATATAATATAAACCAAACACACACAAACAAACAATAACTGAGCAACATTTATGCAGTATTATTATTTTTCGTTTTGTTAAAATCCATTTAAGGATGTGGAACTTTGTTCATACTGGACCACACACCGACGGGCCTATTGGAGATACGTCGCTTTGATTGGAACGATGCTCTCTTTGATGTCACTTGGAGCGAGAACAATGAACACATCGCTGTGACTGGCAGTGGCGATGGGGCTTTACAGGTCTGGGATATTGCGCAAGTCAAGGTATTAGAGACTTCTTTATTATACCTTAGAATTTCAACAACAAACAAAATATTTAATTACTTATATTTGGCAAATTGAATGTTGATTTAAAAAATAGGTTTTACGTTTCAAGTAAGGTTCAATCAGTTATATTAATTATAAAAAAACCACCAAGCATTTGTTGCTACTTTTGCATGTGGTGTATATCAACGAACACCCACATCAGTATCTTCCTCAAATTGAAGGTTATGGTTAAAGTGCAGGTAGACTACACGCTAAAGTGTAAATGGCCAGTTAAACCGCAAGCTAAAGTGGCACCCAGCATTTTACATGTAAGCTAATTAACAATGTACTTAAAGAATATATTAAATTTTCTCTACAACAATGATTACAGTTGGGGAAAAGTAATTTAAAAAATGAATCTTCACATCTAGTTTATTGTTGTTATAAATCTTAAGGTTACGAATCATGCAAGAACAAACATATTACATTTTATTTTTAAGGGTCCCATCTCTTCATTAAAAGAACATACAAAAGAGGTAGGTGCAGATTTAAGGATATGTCTTGTGAAGTACGTGAAGATGGAGTACTAATGCATTATAATAATATCGATGTCCTGCACGAATTTTTCAAATGAATTAATATTACTATTATTAGACTATATTAACAGTGCCACGGAATTAGTTAAAGGAATTTTCCACCGTTCGATTGGTTTTGATCATTCAGACTGGAGCCTAGAGAATACAGAGCGTCAAGATAATTGATTATTTTTTGTACTAGTGTGGTATTTTATTTTATTGAATGTAAAACGCAAGATACACAGTGGTTTAAATGTTGAGTCCCGGAACTCCTGGAGCAGCTTCAGGTTCAGACATATCTTGTTGAGAAATTGGTATGGCTAGATATGAACTCAAATTCAACAAGCAAAGATGTACTTATTCTGCAGTCTGCAAATAAGATTTTGTTTTCAGAACAAATGACATGTTTTTTTTAAACGAAATAACAAACCACCACAAATATATATTTAATCTTGCTTCAGGTCTATACGGTCGACTGGAGCTTAACTCGTGAAACCCAACTGGTGTTGTCTGCATCGTGGGACAAAACCATAAAGCTAGTGAGTATTATTAATGAATATGCCATTCAGACACGAGAGTACTCATACATATCCTTTCAATGCACAGCCTCATTTCCCATATAATACTGTTAAACTAGTGCAGTTGTCCAATATACGATTGCCACAACCACATGGTGGGAGTCTCGGTTACACTGACCTTTACTAGGACCGGTGTAAAGATTTCAAATTCCCCCCATATTCAAGTTCCCCCCCAGGAACTTGAAAACGTTTTCAAATTCCTCCCAGGGGAATTTGAAAACGTTTTCAAATTCCCTCCCTCGTTTTAACTTTCCCTCCCCCCCCATTTTTGGGGAATTTTCTTTATTTTTGTTATTTTTTTTATTTTTCATGACAAATATTATAATATACAGAGAATAGCATAATGGAAATTATTACTAGTACAATAAAACATATTTAACCACAAATGACACAAAAAGTCTCCAAGATGGTTAAGAAAAAAATATTATAGGTCTGAAATTTAAAACGTTTTTTAAACAATTTTAAATTCCCGGAGGGGGGAATTTGAAAATAGGGGGAGGAATCTGAAAACTGTTTTTAAGTTCCCCCCCAGGAATCTGAAAACGTTTTTAATTTCCCCGGAGGGAAGTTAAAAACGTTTTCAGATTCCTGGGGGGGAACTTGGGAAGGGGGGGAAGTTGAAATCGTTACACCGGTAGATGGCAGCTAGTTGGACTGGAGTGGGGTTGGGGCACCATACTGGGCTGTTTCACTCACTTACCAGCCATCCCACACACATGCAGGGTTGTAGCTACATTATCACACTAAAAGCACATGCAAACAATTTCTCTCAGCATGTTTCTTTTTTACATACTAAATTTGATTTCATACTCTTTTATAATATGGATTAAAAAAACAAATTGTGTTTGCAATTTTTTAATTTCTTCTAAGCACATGTGAACAATTTTGTGCTCACAAGTGTTTTAAATTTCTGGCTTCGCCCCTGATATGGTTATATAGTACCTGGCTGTGCAGTAGTAAGTCATTCTTCTACCGGGCGGACTTAAATGCAGGGTGACTGCGGGATTGAAGTAACTTAAAGTGATCTATTAGTATTACACTAGTTATAAGTTGCATAGTCCGATGGTGTTGAGTTTCTATCATTTTCTGAGATAAGTATATGAGGTTGATCGTTATAAACTACCTTACATAAACTCGAAATAACTAATTTAAAATGGCTAACTTTGAAGATATTTGAAGTGCAAACATGCTAAATAGCCAAAGTTCTGACTCAATAGGCTCCAACAGTAAGAGGTTCAATTAAATTTACTTAGTATTCCCTTATATATATAGCAACAAATACTTGTATAGTTCGATGGTTTTGAGATTCTGAAATTTTCTGAGATAAATACATTAGGTTGATCATTATTATGTACCTTACTTTAGCTTGAAGTACCTTTTATTTTAAGTGGCTAACTTCTGAGATATTTGAAGTGGAACCATGCAAAATTAATTTTGGCAAGCTTGTCAAAACTCTGACTCCATAGGCTTCTGCAGTAACAGGTTCTATTCAATTGCCTCGGTATTCGTTTCTGTGTGGTGACAAATGTTTAATAAGTGCACCAGTATCTAAGTTAGATATGTAGAATACAATTTAGATAATTGTTTTGGTTTTGAAAATATGATATTTTCATCGGACTATCTAGCTTTAATAACTACACCAGTAATTAAGTTGGAAATGTAGGTTCAAATCTAGATCAGTGTCTTGCTTTCGAAAATTTGATGCTTTATCGGACTTTGCAACTTTAATACTGGCTTTTAAAGTTTTTAAAGATAGGCGGTTATTTACAGTGGGATGTGTTGCGGCCAACGTCACTAATGACGTATACTGGTCACGAGGCCATGGTTTACAGCGCCACCTGGTCACCACTAGTCCCCAACTGTTTCGCAACAACTTCAGGTAAGCATTTACTTATCCACTGCTGATTTGCTAAGCTATAAACTTATATGTCTGTGGTACCTTATGTTCTCAGGCATTCACTCATCCCAGCACTGATGAGACCCGATGTTATTTATCATCGGTGATCAGAAGAGAACTGGGGCCATATGCATGAAGCAGTGTTAGTGGTCCAAACCTGTGGTTAGCGGCGATCTCCGGGTTAGTGGCGAAAAGTCGGTATGTATGTGGCTCCTTTACGGAAACGCCGCGAGTTTAAAGGCGTCTACGCTAACCCCAACCCATATCAAGTTTACCGTCGGGGTTAGGGACCGATTAGGCCCAAATGTATTCAATGCGATCATATTTAACAGAATTACATACTGTAAAAGTGATATTTTAGCAAATTAACTGCAAAAACGAACTGAAAGTAACGCTGCCGCTACAACGGCAGCGACATTAATATTGTCAAATCGACGAATGTACACAAAACAAATCGCCGCCGCATCGACGTCGCTATCCATACTGTCAAACATCAACAAAACATCGCCGCCGCCGCATCGCAGAGGGATTTCCCAAATCTATAGATAGCTAAAAGGTTAACTAACGCCACCGTGCTTTGTACCCATACATGCCCCATGACACATCTGGAACACCGGCGTTAGATAACCCGGGACCCGCCGTTAACACCGGAGGCGATAAAACTTTGTCCATGCACATGGGCCCTGGTGTTTCCAACATGATATTGGCAATACAACTCTTTAGCTCATCATCATCATCATCATCATGCTGTCGGTCGCGATGCGACAAAGACTGCTTTCATTACTTGACTGCCGCTCTCCATTTAGCTAAGTACATTTCATGAAAGCTGCCTGCAAAAGTGTTGAAGTGCTGCTGGCTTTTGCAAGTTACCAGCGGCACTCTCTCGGGGAGCAAGTACAGGTTTCACACCGGCAAGAACATGTCCAGACAGGCGCAAAACTATTTGTCCCTGCACTGGCTGGTCGGGAGATGTTGGGAGTTCCATACATCAACCGCCCTTGATGCTGCCACAGTGACATGGTTTTCTGTTCAGGGTTTGCTCCCTTAGCCTTCAGTTCTGTCAAGAACCTGTACCACAAGGCAGTGGTTTGCAACTCTGCAGGGCAGGGGCGTCAAACTCCCTGAGTTATTGCAATACCTGCATACCCGTGAACCTGCAAATTCTGATGAAGGCATCACATTTTCGAATCCAAAACATTTAATAAGATTTGATCCCATATATCCAAGTTAGCTATTGCTGCCCTTGTTAAGATTTTGTCTTTTGCATAGAAGGGAATTCTAAATAAATTTAATCGAACTTATTACTGCTGAAGCATTTAGACGTGCACAAATTAATTTGGCATGTTTTCAAATATTCCCAAAGTTTGCCATTTATAATAAAAGTTACTTTAAGCTAAAGTAAGATAGATTACAGCGATCAACCGAATATATTTCTCTAAAAACCTATGCTAGAAACTCAGAACCATCGGACTCTGCAATTTTAACAATTGATCAAACGGAAAACTCCACTTCTTTCTTCTCATATGGACATCCATAGAATCTGATCCAGATCTATTGATACCGATCTTACTAACATGACTACCACTACAGAAAGGCAATGGTAACAACCTCAACACTTACACACTAGCTGTTATCACCAATATGTTGGTCTGCTATAACAGTGATAATAACCCAAGCTATGAAATTAACAAATAAAACAATTCCAAGTGAAAGTGAATTTCAAAATGAAGATGACTTTCTTAAAACCAAACTTTAGTGAATGTCTTCGAAAGCAGATGCCCGTGATTTAACAGCTCTTAGAATAATGCCTGTTGTGCTATTATGCTATTGTTTCAGCTGATAACACGTTGCGGGTGTGGGATGTTAAGAAGGCCCACATGGCACAGATCGTGATTCCCGCCCACAAGGCAGAGGTCCTTAGCTGTGACTGGTCCAAGTATGATCAGGTAGGTGTGTCATGTAGACATTTGAAACTGGTTGGCACTACTGCGGCGCCGCCTGTTTGTGGGCGGAACTCTCCTATCTCCTCCACTGTAATTTTGTTTGTAATCAGTAAGGGTGGGTGGAACTCTCCTATCTCCTCCACTGTAGGTTTGTCTGTAATCACTAAGTGGCTGGTTTTGCGGCAGCAGCATTCAATGAAGCAATCGGAACATTCCCGTTGATTTCAGTTGGATATTTGTTGGCCGGATTCGATATTGATAATTTATAATTAATCATGTCTAAAAAAAAACCAACGCAACTCTGATGATGGCACCTTGGCTGAGCGGTAGTGTATGTAATGCAATATAATCGAAAGATACGATTTTACATACACAGGGATGAAAGATCTCCGCGATTTCGCGGATTTCCGGGATTCTTCCTGTAGGCCCCTACTGCAATCCCGCAGCACAATCAACGTATGCTACTAATAAATGCTTCAAACGGCGCAGCACTATCAGCGTATACCAATATATATGAAACCCGACTACCGTGAATTTTCCGCGATTCCCTGACAATGTTAAACCTATAGAAGAAAATCAGCATTTCCGCTTTTTTTCACGGAGACCACTTTCATCCCTGCATACATAAGCATATACATAATAGTTCGAATCGGTGGCGAGGTGAATTAACATGGCTCGCCGCTGAAGGCTGAAGCCCATTTGAAATAAATCTGTTAACCCACAATGACTATTATGCCTATAAATGTGTACAGATGTGCATTTCATTTTTTTTTAAAGATTAAATGTTTACGAATATATTTTTCTGTGTAAATATGTTGCAGTGACTTCGTATGGCACTAGTGCTGTTCGGCTGAGTAGAAAGAGCTCCTGTATCACAATGACGCGTGTAATTGAATGCCTTTTCACCCACAGAACATACTTGTGACCGGCTCGGTAGACTGCACCGCTAGAGGATGGGACCTCAGGAACCCACGCACTCCCATCTTTGAACTAGTCGGACACAACTATGCCATTCGCAGAGTGAAGGTAGCCATTGATAAAGATATATAATAAAATAATATGGATTCTGATAATCCCATTATCGTATGTAATAAGCTCTGCATACATAAGAATTATAATCTATATATATACAAATACACACATGTAGTATATAGAAAAAGCAGGGTCGGGCTAAAGGGGGGGGGGGTTAGTTTACTGAATTACCTTTAAATTAGCGCGCGCGCACGCACGCACACACACACACACACACGCACGCACGCACATACACACATACACACACACACACACACACACACACGTCTGACGTCATTGAAAGAACTAGGTTGAAAGAACTAGTGTTGTAGGTAGCAGCTCACCGTGCAGCCTGCTCTGTGGATAATGTCTTATAGAGGAATTAAACTCAACCCACCCTCTGGTGGCAGTGTGTAGAACTGAAGAATCTCAGTAATACGTCAACTTACAAGTAAGTCTAGTATAACTATCATATAGCGGCTCACTGCTTTCTTCAAGTGAAGCGATATCTGTCGTTGTGACCTATATGGTCTTTGAAATAGTTAACTCGTTATGAATATGACCTTTATTGCCGACACAAATGACCGCTCTTCATTCCTTTAAATAGTTCATTTAAAATTTAATTTTTTTTTTAATTTTGTAGTATCGATGGCAGATAAATAAAATTGCATATGAACATGGCCTACCTTTACTGACCTTTCCTAACCTTTATTGACCTTTACTGACCTCTGGTCTCCGTTTCAGTTCTCTCCGTTCCACGCCAGTGTGATAGGAACGTGCTCATATGACTTCACAGTCAGGTAGTTACTACTTTCTATCTAGATATTTATCTACACCTGCCGTTTACAAATCAAGAAAGGAATCCACTAAATTGAAAGAAACATCTGCGTTCCTCACTTCTTATGTAGATTATGCGAGGATATTTATAGATCATAGAGATGAACGCCACATCATAGGGCCACGAATGTTTACTTAAAAACCGTTAGCCATTGTTTCTTATAATTTCTTGTTTTTACCATTCTTTATAAAGGAAACGAAGGAGGTAATTATTGCTAGCACATGGGAGTGTCAAAAATACATATTAATGTGGTTTTTCTTTATGGCTGATTCAGTTTAGGCTCACAGTTGCTGTTGTTTTCTTTTTGTGTTAGGTTTTGGGATTACCTTCGGCAACAGTCACCATTGGAGACGATAGAACACCACACAGAATTTGTCTACGGGTTGGACTTCAACATTCATAATTCCCATGAGGTATGTACATGCGAGAGCTCAAATAGGCCTGTAGCTTAGATTTTCCCCAAACCTTTCAAGTATGCATGTATGTGCCCTTTTATGTGGCGACAAATGTTTGAATAAATGCACCAGCATCTAAGTTGCACATTTGGAATCAAATCGAGATAATTGCTTTGGCTTTGAAAATTTGACGTTTTCATCGCATTATGCAGCTTTAATGTTGCTTCCTACTGTGTCGCTCTAGGTTGCTGACTGTGGCTGGGATCAGACGACCTATGTTTACTCCCCGAGCTGCCTCGCCTCCACGCCGCCCACCTAGCCCCACGGTACCGCGCCCACCCACACACCTATCGCAAGAGGACATTGCCTTATAATAACTGAATGTCGAGCAGTTTGTGTCATGTACAACGCCGATATTATTATAAATGCCTGGATTGCCCCCAATAGCTGATGTCTACTTTTATGCTGGGGGGGTCGTTAAACAAAGGCTCGATTGTATGACTGGCTCCGTAAGCTTAATAGCAACAACCTAAAGGCCCTGTCACACTACGATGTATGGCGCCGGCGTGTGCATAATGTGTTGAAATAAATTTCAAATCAAAGTAGGACGGCATATGCCAAACTTTTCATGCTGCAAGGGATAAAAATGGGCGTACACACAATGTACACACAATGTATGTAATCTATGCAGAACGTATCTCTGACCTATTGAGAGCATTCATGTGCCTCACAAAACGTTTGCATAACGGTTTGAACGTACGGCTAACATGCAGCAATGCATTCCAACGTATCCCTAATGTACACCCAACGTACGCTGACGTATCCTGAATGTTCACGCAGCGTATGTTCAATGTACGAGGCATACGTTGACATACGTTGACAATTTTGAACATGCACAACAATTTTTGAGCGGCTCGACGCACGCCAACGTAAGACGACCTATGATGCCGTATCCCGAGCGTACCCAACGTATGACCAACGTATACGTAACATATGATGCCGTATGCCGACGTGTTGGTCGAAAATCACATTCGTCGTCATAATCTAAGGCCATACGTCGTAGTGTGACAGCCCCTTAAACTGGCGTGCTACCAGTTGCTAGTACCGTAGGTACACACTAGGGGGGGGGCCACCAGCGGTGTTAGACTAAGGAACAAGGTGTACAATACAGATACATTTTTAATTCTCATTTATTTATTGAACTAAAAATATAAACACGTACAAAAAAAAACAAGAGAGCGGAAAAATAAAAAAGTGACAGGTTTCACAATTTAATATTTAATTATAGAATAGAACATATTTTTTATTTTGTCACACATCTGTGTAATAAATAAAATGGTACACCTCGTGAATATATGCTCATTTAGGGAACATTTCTGTCAGGTTCAGAGGACAACAGAAAAGCAACGGTAATCGGTATGGGGCTATGATCGGATAACCAAGAGTCTTGTCGGAGCCATTTAGATTCTTTTTAAAACAACAACCAACCCAATTATTTAAATAAGTTTATTCCTGACATATTAGTATTGAAGTTGTGCTCGTATAATGGTTACAGATTCAAATTCTAGAGTATGGTGTTAAATACTCCCCATTACCTCTTAAATGATATTGACTGGTAATATTTGAATATACCTACAAACATCCTGATATGGCATTAGATATGACCGTCCTGATATGACCTTAGATGTTGCCAGGACGTAAAACTCCAACAAACCAGTAACTAATGTCTAGGATCGCTACATATACATATCTGTTAGTTGTGTGTGGAAAGATGAAGGACATGCTATAAGATTGTTTATTCAGCAATAGTTATTGAGTTGAATGAATCGATGCAAATTGAATGTTTGAACACAATACAAGCTTATTTACTGGTTTTGTTTGTATTATTTTGTCAGTATTGTAGGCGAGTTACCTATCATGTCGTTTAGAAATGTTTCACTAATAAATTGATATTGGGTGTGCGCGCTTCCTATGTGGCAGGTCGTGGGATCAATTCCCGGCCGAGTCAAAGCTAAAGCGGCTGTCACACCTCGCCGGATTGAGCAACGGACAAAATTGTCTAGTCCGGTGGTGATAAGTTTCAAAATGTATTAAAATGTGTCAAAATGTTGCGCTATCGGGTAAATGGCTGCTGGACGAACGGACATGAAACGGACATGAACAGATAGCCAACAGACGAAACAAACTCAAACCGGACAAGAACCATAGATGTCAATCCAGCAGCATCCGTTCCTAGTTTTGTGCATGTTCAAAACTTTTACGGACACAAACCGGACTTTGTTCGGTTTCTGTCTTGTTTCCCCCAATCTGGTGAGGTGTGACAGGGCCTTAAGGCTTACACAATTTACACTTGATACTACCTTGCCTAATACTTTGCATTACTAGGATAAGAGAAAGCCTGGCTGGTTCAGTGTCAGGATAATGATTTTGTTTGTTGGGCTGTTACACCATAGCAACATCTATGGTCATATCAGGATGGCTACCGACATGTGACAGTGCACACTCATGATTGTATATTGCTGCCGCACTGGGAGACCAGGCCACTGGCACCATAACCTGATATTCCACTCAATCACATTATCCTGGTACAGAGCTAACCAGTCCTTTCTATATCCTGGTAATGCTGAGTGCCAGGATAGGCGGGAAATCTTTGAAGTCATTGGTATTTGTTTGACTCGGCCGGAATTCGAACTTCCGACCTTCTGCACAAGAAGCATACGCTCCTACTGATTCAGTCATCGCGTCCTCTATCTGGATAATGTGATTGGTTCGGATACTGTCACAAATCGGTACTTATCCACAAGTGACAAATCAACAAAATCAGCTTTAACATTTCAGATTATACTTGTTGGGACAACCGAACATCGGTAATATCTAATGGGCATGTGAGGGAAGGGAGGTCAAGGCGATTTATTTCGGATAGCTTACTCCTTAGTTCGCATGTTTCAAGTAGTATTTTGTTCTATTTATATTTGATTTAGATGTTTTTTTAAAGTTTGGTGAAGAGGCAACGTTTGTTTCATGAAAAAGTTAACTTTTAATATTAGGAGTTGTGGAATTGTTCCCACCTTCCAGTACCTCAGGCATCCGGGAATCAGCTCAGCCGGCTGCCAGACTGATTGACGCATTGTGGTTTTATTTTGGATCAGGCTATAGAACTCTAGGCTATATTTAGAATATTGTGCGTCACAAATAGAGGCGGGCCATATCCGTGAGAAGGCATGATGTGGCTATCTTTAGTGACTGGTGCTATTTTTGAGTAGGGGGACAGGTTCTGCTACTGAGTGTTAAAACTGGTCCTTACGTCATTACTTGTTTGAATATTTATGCAATTTATTTTTAGTAATTATACTTAGTCGGTGTCTTTTAATAAGACTATCCGTTCATGTTAAAAAAAGAAAATTGGTAGTATCAAATATAGTAGTGGAAACATGGTCCCTTGGTCTTTGTGTTAAAATCTCCGTGAATATGGCCTATGCTGCCGACACGGTGTAAAGAAATCACCAATCAATCAATCAATCAAAACCTTTGTGTTAAAACCAAAACCAGTGTTGTATAAATGCTGAGATAATGATTTAAATTTAATAGAGCACTTTACTAGCAAGAGCCATTCTAAGGCATTGTACAGTAAAACCAAATGATATATTTAGAAGTTGGTTACACTAGTTGAAGGAGAGATATTTAATTTATGATAAATAAAACTACATTAAACAGGTGAGCCTTTAGGAGAGATTAAAAATTGACCAATATATGCTGCTTTTCTTACATCCTCTGTGATCCCGTAAACTATTCGATAAAGTGGGACCTCTCACTGCAGACGGCACAAGCACCATATGATTTAATGTCACTGTGATATGTAATATCTGACTGCGCTGGTTGTTTGGGGGACAGAATTGCACTTATATTGTGGTGATTTACCATTGATAACTTCATAGGCAGTTAATAAAATCTTAAACCTAAACTTTCTGAAGAACTGCTGTGACATGATCATTTTGTTGATTATTTGTTACTATGTGAGCAGCACTGGTTTGGATTCACTGAAGGTGAAGGATGTTATATTCAGATATGCCATACAAGCCATAACATAGGGTCCATCCTGATATGACCTTATATGTTGCCAGGATGTAAACTCCAGCAACCAACCATACAATAAGGAGTTGCATTCGTCGATATGTGATGTAATGAAGGCGTGAATTATTGTTAAAAGTGCTTTTAATAGCAATGGCTTTATGATGACATTCTGAGGTTATTACTCCGTCTACCTAGGTATCACAGTGCTAGTCAGCTGTTTGCCAATATTGATGTGCCAGCCTTCCAGGCTGTTATCGGGAACCTAATATTCAAATTTATTACTACATTTGACAAGTCAGAAAATGTTATAATACAGGGACTTGTAAAAATTGAAGAGAGTGCTCTCAGATTTACGTCTGCCATATGGAGGCATTGGTACAGACTACTGTATGTAGACCAACATTTTGATATTGGTTAGTATGGTAGTATTCATACTATTACTTACATCCTATTCAGATTAATCTTTATATCTACCTACTATGGACTAAAACTACCATAGTCCTGAGTCTGAAATAAAGAATTGAATTGAAATTGAAATGAAATTGAAATGTTCCTAATGTTCCTAAGAAGATGATGGGCTGCCTGATACACATATGTGACATTCATATTACTCTGCTTGTGTATTCTTTTTAAAAGCTACTGGGTCTGGTATATAATTCACCAATGTACAACCCTGTTGCTTTTCGAGATTTGACACAATGACCTGAAGCCATATACATTTGTTTCCCACACGAGAGTAGCATCACCGTGTAGGCTATGTGCAATGGTAGATGCATACATGAACCAATACAACAGTTGTTTTGTTCATATTTACAAAATGCATTGTGATATTGATCATTGGTAATTTGAAATTTCATGTTTATTCAGTCGGCATGCAGATTCTTTTTCGGCTTCGGCATATAATGGAGGAGGTTTCAAATACTTTTCATCATTAACATTCTGAAGAATTGCAAATAAAGTGTGAATATAATTAAAAGATAATAAAAATATATAATATCAGGGATGAGAATTTCCCGCCGATCGTCGGTTTTTCCACTTTTGAAGGATGACCTGTTCTCATCCCTGCTATATACAGGGGTGAGAAGTTCCCGCCATTCGGTGGTTTCTCGACTTTTGGGCGATGACGTGCCTTTTTAGGTCTGACCTGTTCTTATCCCTGATGTATGTATATTATAATATATATATATATATATCGAACCTTATATATTATATATCAATTTTCTCCGATGCGACTGACATTTGTCAACATCCGGTGGAGGTGAAGAGGGCCACAGATGGTGCCACCAGAACAGTATTGAGTCTTAGTGTATCAATGTAATAATAATTCCATTAGGTATCTTTATACTTGTATAATGCGTTATACATCACATATGCTTCAAAGGGTGATCATTGTATGTGTGTATATATGCCATGGGTTCAGCTGATGAGCTTTGATAAAATTGTAAAATATGTACATAATGTATAGTTTGTACATTATATATATAGGTACATCTAATGCCATTCTTGTTTTTATTGATTCAATAAATTTGCTCCTATCATATCCGTGTTCATTTTTTTTCTTCTTTAAAAAAATAACAGAAGAAAATGAATTGTAAATAGGGATTCAACATTTCACACCAAGTTTCCGTCGCCGAGACCTATCCCAAACCCAACCGTCATCTAACAGTGATATTTAGCACTTCTCTACCAAGAGCTATTTCGATATCACTACTAATATTAAGTCTTCTGAGAAGGAAATCCAACTGACAACGTTTAGCCTGCACGAAAAGGAACATGGAATTAATGTTTCTAATTGCCTTAAAATATATTATCAGGTATTAACTAATGACATTGAAATGCTAAATAAAAACAGTAGTTGTACTGAAATTAATCTGAATTGTCTACTATTGGGATTACTAATTGACTCCACATCCCACTTAACCCAAATAGGTCATATCACCAATACCATTTTCCATAGACTACTTACAGATCTGTGACGCACTTTTAACAGCGTACTGGCAAACTCTTCATACAGAAAAAGTGAAATATCTCTAAAGCCACACAACCTAGAAATAAACTGCTTGGAACACAAACAGAAAACATGTTTACCAAACAGATTATGTTAAATTAATACGGTTAGGGTTCTGCATTTCTATTAATTTTGAATAAAACTGATGTTTTGCACTGCGTGTGTGGCAAACTCAATGGCAGTGTGCATTCATTCTGCAGCCAAGCTGCGCGCTTTTACACGATGATTATAAACATTGAAAGGGTCTATTCATACTTCTGACCAACTTGTGTGTTGGGGCTTTGTCCTAGTAACATCTACGGTTATCTGGATGGGTACCGACTTGCAGCTGCACACTTATGGATACTTTATAGTGCTGCCCCACTGGGTGACCAAACCGCTGGCATGAACCAATATTTCACTCAATCACATTATCCTGATATTGAGCTAACCAGTCCTTGCCCTATCCTAGTAATGCAGGGTGCCAGGCTTAGTAGCAATAAGTACCAATTTTGCAAGTCATTGGTTTGACTCAGGATTTGACACTCAGTCAGGGTTCGACATCTCGTCCATGCACATGGAAAGCCTGCGCTCTTACCAATTCGGCCACCGTGTCCGGTCTTTTATCAAAAGCTTACTCAGCATATTATGGATCTCCACTTTCTATAGACTATTCATGCGGTTCGTGAGCAAATTTAAAGCTTCAAATATACCGCATTGTAAATATCAGCATCAAATGCACAGCTGTACTACATTATACATATTATATACACACACATATATATACAGATATATATATATATATTCATTCACTTCGCTTTATAATGAAATAGCTCTTTATTTCCATTTGATAGTGATATCAACATAAGGTAGGGATGCCAAACTAAGACCATCAACATTTTCTCCAGCTTTTACATAGGGTTGTTATTCACCTCTGAACTGAGCCAGAGGGAAATCTTTTATCTAGGGTGTGTAATGTGTTGTAAAGAAGATGTGTGACGATAGTGGCACAGGACCGAGTTTGCATTCGTGCCTAGACATGGTTTATTGGCCACTATTTGTTTGGTTAAATTCCAATAGCTACAATTTGATTGTATATGTTTTCCCTCCATGTAGGCCCATATGCCTACTGTCCAGAGTGTTCAAATCACCTAAAATCAAGGCATAATGACACAACATCAGTTAAAATTGCTAATCTACTAATCAGTTTAAAAGTTGCGGGTAAATATAAAAAGGTATTTAAAGAATATATATATATATTTTACCTCGGTATACCGCCTCTGGCTAGCCGCAGACTAGGGAGAAGGAAGCACATCCGGGTCCAGCAATTAGCATAAGTGACTCACAACGGGAGGACGTTTGTGAGTTGCTCCAACAGGTTCCCTGCTGTAAAGCGTTGCTTGGATACGTCAATTGTGACTATCCTAGCAACGATAGAAGGTCGGGCGTTCGGACCCAGACCCATCGGACGTGTTTTTGCATGCTCCGATGTTTTAGCCGATATTTAGGCTTTTATTGTCTAAATTCCAAACTTATTTAACTTAATTATATGGGAGGGGATGTGGCTTATAACATACATTCCACTGTTGAACTATATTTAACTAAGAACATAGGTTTTATTGATCAATTCATTCTGTTAGTAAGAGGTAAGAATAAAATGGTGAGCTCCTAAGAAGTGACATGAACGTTCCTTGCATTCCTTACTGTCCTCCAGACGGCACCAGTTTAACCGTCGGGCTATTCCACCCCCGCTTAAGGCGACCCTACGTGTTAATATAAATAATTGTTTCCATGTGAATGTCTTGTGCCTCCTGCCGCCGGTTGTCTGTCACCCTGCCAGCCTGACCCTTGACTAGCATTGCCCGAGGTGGAGAGTTCGACTCCTGACAGACCATGGGCAGAAGGCCCTTAATTAAATAAGATTATAGAGCAATCCAAATAGCAATCTGAAGTTGACCATAGCGGTTAATAATATAAGTCTGGAGGACAGTAAGGAATGCAAGGAACGTTCATGTCACTTAGGAGCTCACCATTTTATTCTTACCTCTTACTAACAGAATGAATTGATCAATAAAACCTATGTTCTTAGTCAAATATAGTTCAACAGTGGAATGTATGTTATAAGCCAAATCCTCTCCCATATAATTAAGTTAAATAAGTTTGGAATTTCCATAATAAAGGCCTAAATCTCGGCTAAAACATCGGAGCGTGCAAAAACACGTCCGATGGGTCTGGCTCCGAAGGCCCGACCTTCTATCGTTGCTAGGATAGTCACAATTGACGTATCCAAGCAACGCTTTACAGCAGGGAACCCTGCCTCGCAAAATGCACGCCTGTGCAAAATGCGACCCTGCGCAAAATGCACGCCTGTGCAAAATGCGCCGCACCGCGCAATATGCTACGCCCCGCGCAAAATGAGGTCGAGCAGTCTCGCCCACTTCATATATATATATTTTACCTCGGTATACCGCCTCTGGCTAGCCGCAGACTAGGGAGAAGGAAGCACATCCGGGTCCAGCAATTAGCATAAGTGACTCACAACGGGAGGACGTTTGTGAGTTGCTCCAACAGGATTTATCTACTAAGACTACTTATTCACGAAGTAAGTAATGGAAACTTAGTTTGAATTGTTTATGATGCATTATAGCATCACATTATGAAAGTTCAGAACTTTCTCAGGTCCCTTTTGGACTTTGTACGTGTTTTTTAACTTGAGGATAGAACACTGGGTGCCGCTGGCACAAACGAAACCGATAGTCCTTTGTTCTATCGAAACCTGTTTTTGAGACAGGGAGAAATGGTAACCCGAGTTGCTCATTTCCTAAGAAAATTCTCCCGGATCCTAATAGAGGATGATGTTGGGGATGCTTCTGGGTGTCTTTTATAGACACCCCAGACCGGTTTTAAGGCGAACCTCCGAGTTTCGTAATATTTTCTCCAACTTGCTGGCGTGGTAGCCGCGGGTGGGAGAAGTGTACGGAACAGAGAGAGTGGGCGATCTAAGGATCGACTCCCCCCGTTTGGTTGGTTTCGTTACCATGCACCTACGGCAAACTTTAGCTTCACGCCTGTACTGAAACGTTGTAATACACGTAGCTCTGTACCTTATACCTCAACCCAGTTTACTGGTTTACACATTGTGTAGTTGAGATGATTCCGGTTTAAGTAACACCCTTTTGTCGTTACAGAAACCGATGGCCACTCGGCGGAATAAGCCGCCCGCGGCAGCCGTGGGCATTGCCCCTCCGGATTACTATTCGTCACCAGCTGCTACGGCTCCGCCGTCCCCACAGCCCGGGGCCCAGACGTCCGACCGGGACAGTGACCAACCACCTCAACCTAAAGGTTGGGAGGAAAAGATGGCACAAATGATGGAAGAAAAGATGCAAAAATCCCAGGCTCATTCCTTTTCGGGCCCTTCCCAAATCCCTGATGAGGATTGGGAAGATTTTTCCGACGATGAGGAAGATACGCTTTCGGCCACTGAGGTTACGAAACCGAAAGCGCGCAGCAAGAAACGCCACACAGTGAGCAGCTCGGGTGATGAATTCACCAAGGAGTCTAACGCTAAAAGAGCCAAGAAATCTAAGAAAAAGAAAAAGAAGAAAGACTCGTCCTCGGACTCGTCAGATGACTCGTCATCCACAGAATCAGATTCCGACACGGAACGCGCGGGGGTTTACGCCAAAATAGGTGCTAAGGTCGGTAAGAAAATTACCAAAAAGAAGGCAAAGAAGGTTCGTACTACAACCATGATGAGAAAAACTGTTAATGGCCACTTTACCACCTTCAAACCGGCTGAGGTCATTAACAAATTGACCGAACAGATTTCCGGGATCAAAGGTATCCCCGCAACGGTTAGTAAGGAGATGGATGCTGGCATCCATCTTTCAGACGAACGTCGCCGCTACGAAACTGCCCTAAGTTTAATCCATAAGGCAGTTTTGGGGTCTTTGACTTCGATTATGCCGGTTGCTAACCGCATGCAAACCGAGAATAAATTCTCGTCTTTGGTCCGTGTCATGGACAGGGGCATTGCCTTGCTCGCTGCGGCGAGCAACTACATGACGCATCACAGGTTCGAAAACGTGTTCAAATCCGTCACTACAGACGCTGGGAAAGAAGTCGCCAGGTCAAAGAAAGTGACGGATAATGACGGCAAGGAATACACTGTGTATTCGGGACCAACCCCCATCAAAGGCAAACCTCTGGACAAGTCCAAAATGTTCGGGGGTCAGTTCGCCTACCTTTACAAGCAAGTAGAAGTAGACAATAAGAGTGCCAAGAACACGGAACAGAAAGGCCGTAACTTCCAAAACCCCCTCGGGTTCAGGCGAACCCGGACGGATTTTCGCTACAGAAGAGGAGGAAGGCCGTTCAGGGGAGGACCATCCTTCGGATACAGCCAGAGGGGAAGAGGGCGAGGCGACAGACAACCCTCAAACTGGAACGACAACCGCGGTTACAGAAGGGATTTTGTTCCCAAACCACAGTTCCCAAAGCCAGGGAACAAGTAGAAAACGCCACACAAACAATTCAGCCTCCTGGCCCTGAAATGGTCACCGAGGAAACACAAACTTACGTAAGCATGTTTAAAGCTGGCAACATTGCTAATTATTTACATCAATGGCAAGAAATAACTACAAATCCAGAGGTTCTTGGAATAATTAAAGGCATTAAAATTCCTTTCACACAATTACCTGTCCAGAAAAGAGCCCCTTTTCCATATAAATTCAATTCGGAAGAAAGAGATAAACTTAATGAACAAGTAATTATTTTTGAAGCCAAAGGCATTATCAAAAGAGTAAAACATACTAAAGGTGAATTCATTTCAAATATTTTCTCCACACCTAAACCCGATGGGACCATAAGAATGATCTTAGATTTAACTAAATTAAATGAAATCATTGAATACAAACATTTCAAAATGTTTTCCTTAGAAACAGCTCGAGATTTGATTACCCCAGATTGTTGGCTAGCGAGTGTAGATTTAAGAGATGCGTACTATACCGTACCTATTCAGGAATTAGATCGCAAATATTTAAGATTTGTCTGGAATGGGCAGCTTTTTTAATTTACCTGCCTACCAAATGGTTTGGCGTGTGCACCACGCCTTTTTACTAAATTATTGAAACCAGTTTTTTCAGGAATGGCAAAACTTGGTCATTGCATGTTTCCATACATTGATGATTCTTTCATTATGGGACAATCTTTCACACAATGCGAGCTCGCCGTTCAAGATTTATGTCAACTTTTTTCAAAGTTGGGTTTTTTCATACATGATAAGAAATCCGTTTTTTCTCCTACAAAGGAGCTTAAGTGTCTAGGTTTCATTTTAAACACAACGGCTATGACCGTGTCACTTACACAGCAAAAGAAAGATAAGTTTCGGGACACAGCGATACAGCTGTTAGACACATCTAGGCCAAAGATAAGAGAGGTGGCAGTGTTAATCGGTATAATGATTTCGTACACCCCCGCTATTTTATATGGCGGCGCACACGTTAAGTCCCTGGAAATTGATAAAAATCTAGCTTTGGCCAGAGCAAAGGGTAATTTTGAAAAGAAAATGTTTTTTCTGAAAACGGACTAGCCGACATTACTTGGTGGCTAAGTCACTTTGATAAGTCTCCCAATCCCATTAGAATGGGTGAACCCAACACTACAGTTACAACTGACGCGTCACTGCAAGGTTGGGGGGCACATCGCAATGATGTAGCAACAGGAGGAAGATGGCTAGAATCTGAAATTTCTGATCATATTAATGTTTTAGAATTAAGAGCTATTTACTTAGGTTTAACAAGCCTTGTTAAAGTACCGAAACATAATGTACGTATCCTTACGGATAACACCACAGCGATGGCTTATGTCAGAAATATGGGAGGTACAAAATCAATACAGTGTAACGAAATGGCACTACTCATTTGGAATTGGGCTCAAAAGTTTAACAATAACACACATACCCGGTACGCAGAATATTCTAGCAGACAAGATGAGTCGCCAATTCCATGACCACTTAGAGTGGTCACTAAACGGATCAATTTTCAAAGAAATCTGTTCCACATGGGGTTTGCCGGATATAGATTTATTTACTTCACGTAATAACTTTAAACTGGACAAATTTGTTTCGTGGCACCCCGAACCAAATGCATGGCACATAGATGCCTTCTCACTAAATTGGCAACATCATTTCTTTTACATTTTTCCCCCTTTTACCATTATTAGCAAAGTCGCCAGAAAGATACAAATGGACAAAACACACGCCATCCTCATCGTCCCCGAATGGGACACTCAACTGTGGCTAGCCAGACTAGTCTCGATGGCCAAAAGCAGCCTACGCTTCCCAAGATGCCGAGGAAACCTGAAGCATCAGGGACCATTAGCGCACCATGGAAACAGGTCGACGACTCCTTTGGTAGCATTCCTTTTTTAAACAAGTACTTGGAACAATTCGGCTTAGACAAGATAACACAACAACGGTTGGTATCTCACGCGTGGAGGAAGGGAACAGTGAAAATGTATACAACCTATTTAAAGAAATGGGGCATATATTGCTTACTTAAGAAAGTTAAGCCAATGAACCTGACAGTATCCCAGGTAGGACGATTTCTACGTTTCTTAGAAGACGAAGGTTTAGGTTACGGCGCTATCAATGCAGCCAGATGTGCGCTATCAATAATCCTACCTAGGATTAACGGACAAACAATGGGAAAACACCATGTTATTTGCTGGATCGTACAATCAATTTATCAGAGGAACCCTCCCAAACCCAGATATAATAGGTTTTGGGACGTATCTCTTGTTTTTAAACTCTTCAAACAATGGCCAGAGAATAAGTTCCTGGACATTAAACTATTAGGGTTCAAAGTAGCATTGCTTCTTCTGCTGGTGACAGGACACAGGGGCCAAACTATAGTCGCCCTGTCGCTCAATGGTCTTGAAATTGATAACAAGGAAGCAACGTTTGATTTAACAACTTTGTTGAAATCAAATCGTTTAGGTGATCCCCTGTCGACAATCAGTGTCACTAGTTTCACAGAGGATCGCAAATTATGTGTAGTCTCCGCAATACGGACATATATATCCAAGACAAGAACAATAAGAAACTCAAGGCAGCTTTTGGTGAGCTATATTAAGCCACACAAGGGTATTTCGAGGGACACCCTCGCCAGATGGACCATGACGGTGTTGAAACTATCAGGAGTCAACACAAACAGATATACATCGCACTCTACACGTGGAGCGATGGTCTCTAAGGCCAGATTACTAGGCATCTCCGTGAAACGGATCCTGGCTCACGCAGGATGGAAAACCGCTAGATCGTTTGCAAAACATTATCACAAGTGACTAGAAAAGCCTCAACCAATCGCACAGAGATTACTCACCAACTAAAGACAAAGGTGAGACAAAGTCAACATTTTCGCTTTATTGTCATACCAATTGTACACTACATACATGAATAGCACTATAATAATTAGAATAAATAATAACAAACAGGAATATCAGGATAAAAATGATATTACGTAAAGGTCTCCCTAGCCTGCGGCTAGCCAGAGGCGGTATACCGAGGTAAAATAGATTAGTTAGACGAATCTTACCTGGGTATAGATGATGGATAACTATTGTTTTACCGAGGTAGGAGCCTTGGATAGACGTGGGTGAGGGCCCACCCACCACGCCCTTCCACGTCTATTCAATAACTTGTACCAAGAAAAGGTCAGATGACTATAGTTTTTGTTCATTAGAATCATTTTTTATCCTGAATTAGTAGGTAAAGATTGCTGGACCCGGATGTGCTTCCTTCTCCCTCGCCCACGTCTATCCGAGGCTCCTACCTCGGTAAAACAATAGTTACCCATCATCTATACCCAGGTAAGATTCGTCTAACTAATCTATATTACTTCTGAGGTTAAGAATGTATATCGCTTCCTAGCCTGGCGCTCAGCATTATTAGGACAGGGCAAGGACTGGTGTGCTCAGTGTCAGGATAATGTGACTGAGTGGGATATCAGATCATGGTGCCGGCGGCCTGGTTTCCCAGTGGGACAGCACTATAAAGTCACCAGGAGTGCGCACTGTTACAAGTTGGTACCCTTCCTAATATGACCTTAGATGTTGGTAGAACGTAAAACAACAACAAACAAACATTTCATTTACCCACAATTTCTCCACCTTTTCTCCACTAATGGGTTGCTCTTCACAACTAGATCTACTCAGGCTACTGTAGTCCAGGGTGGATCTTTTCTTTATATACACACACCCCTTCTCTTAACACCCTACGTCTCCATAAACTGACCTACCTAGTTGTTTACCCATATCAGATAGCTATATGTTATCCCATATCTCAGACACCATCCACTGCCACTCATACCTTCAGCTGCCCTACTGTAAAGCCCATGAACGCACTGGCTCGGCGGCCAAAATGTCAACACAAACTCAGTAATAAGGACTACCGGAAGTAGCTCTCCTCAAAAGGAGGCGCCGTTCCAGGGACACGCCGGTTATATCGGGCCGCGCTCCTTAAACAGCCGGCCCGCTTTAGGAGCGCAGACGTCGGTGCGTCCTTTTGGCGCCCGGCCGGAAGTCGGGCATGGCGGCGGAAGGCGGCTGGGTGACGCCCACTGTGACATCACAGTGCACCGAGTATAAGAAGGGCGGCGCAGGCAGCAGGAGCAGCAGGTGGTACCTTTTGTTGTGTGTGTGTGCGGGCACAAGCAGGTACAGCGGGGGTGACTATGGCGACGAAGCAGACAACGGTCAAACCTCGGGAAGGAGGAAGAGCCCGGGACTGGCGGCATCGGCATCGGCGGTGTAGTGACACTGACAGGCGGGGGATCTCACGGTGTTATTGTTGTTGTTCACGGTGCTTTCTCCACGCCCTCAACCACCACAATCGAACGTCTGAGAATCCCCCCCCAAACCAGCTGATCAGCGGCTCTCAATAGAAGGGAGCTTTCCTTCTGTTTCTTCACCGGATTGGCCGCCTCAGGGAGACGGGCGACCAAACCCTAAACTACACGCACGCAGCCCAGGTAAGCTGGAACCACTGCTGTCTCCCACACACACAGAGGCCACCAGGTGGCGCCACCTGATACATCACACGGCAAAGCACTGGCGGTGACACCTTGGTCTACCACCATAGCGGTTACAGGCAATCCCGGTTCTAGATCAAAAGGCTGCCGGCGGGTTCTACCATGACGACCACTCCAGGGCACCGAGTAGGCATACCCTACCTACCCACACTGTCAACACTTTCAGAAACTCGTCGCTTGACTCAGAGCTGTTTTCTGGATCGAACATTTAATTATTTCTTTTCAGAATTATCGTGCCAACGCTAATGGGATTTAAATCATAACCAAGTCAACACATCCTAGGACGCCGTCGACTGGCAAACCGACGTGGTTTTTGAACAAGCAAAACAAAAGAAGGACCCCACGAAAACAAAGAAAAACAAAAATGAATTTTTATTCTTTTGCAGCTTATGATAATATGTTCAAGCGAAGACGACCCCCGCCTCCGTAAAACCCTGCAAAACACTTAAGCCAATTTTACATTTTATGATTGTTTTTAATATTTTCCGTTCCATTTTCAGAAATAAACTGAAGTTTCTTATGTTGCCCACATTTTCCCACTTTCAGATGATCAATTACTGGTATGTGTGTTTATATATATGATGAGCCATCTTCAATTAACCTTAGCACCTTTAGCCTACTAGTTATCACCTTCAATCTCCAGGGTTCCGGCCTGATATTGAATAAGCCCCCCCCCCCCCCCACCCCCGGGTAAATATAAACCATCAATTACCATAGGAGATACAGACATGACTGTAGAGTTCTATCACATCTCATTTAGTGTAGGGTCACCTCACATAAACACTGAGATAGTCACTATGCATCTTATTCGATAGATGATTTGAAAGTAGTGCGGTTTATCTTCAGGTAACAATCATCAATTAGGGTCAGACACAGGCATAGCAACGTACACGTGTAATGGTTTGATAGATTAGTGCAGTGCACATATACCCTCAGCTGCCCGGTGTTGCGGTTTCCGCGGCACACAAGTTTGCCAGGGACACATCCATTCAAATGCATTGTCAATGGCCGTGAGCAAATCTTCATACAGAAAAAGTCAAATATCTCTCAAATTACACCACCTAGAAACAAATCGCTTGGTACACATATAAAAAAACATGTTTACCAAAAAGACTATATTAAATCGATAAGGTTGGGGTTCTGGATTTCTATTAATTTTGAATAAAACTAACGTTTTACACTGCGCATACCGTCAAACTCAAGGCATTGTCAATGGTCGTGAGCAATGTTCATACAGAAAATACAGAAAAGGTGAATATCTCTAAAACCACACCACCTAGAAACAAATCGTTTGGTACACATATAGAAAACATGTTTACCAAAAACATTATATTAAATTTATAAGGTTAGTGACGATGCTGTTCGATTTTGACGCATGCGCAGAAGCGATGTGTCCCTCACAAACTGGTGTGCCGCGGAAACTGCAACAGGGATGCCAAACTAAGACCATCAATAGTGAAACACATTTTCTCCAACTTTTACATAGGGTTGTTATTCAGCTCTGAACAGAGCCAAAGGGGATTCTTTTATTGAGGGTGTGTAATGTGTTGTAAACAATTGACTTTGTGCAATAAGCTTTCACTGAGTGCAGTAACTGTTCACTTACATACATACGTTCATATACATATTTAGTAACTAGGCCTACAAGATAGTGCAAATATTGGTTTAGTTCAATAGCAAAGCATATTTACTTCATTCGGACAGAGGGTCAAAAGACAAATGTGGGTAAAAAAAACAACGCAACTTTATTCACGCGAGTGATAGCGATTTCAAGATCAGTGTGAAGTCGAGATTGTGGGGGTTGAGGCCCACAGTAGGTGGACGGTGACAAAAACTGCCACTGAGTCGGTGTCGTGGGTGTTGGCTGGTCGGCTGCTTGGCGGTATGGCGACAGCCAGAGAGTGTGTTTCGCTGGTTCGTGGGTTCCACAGTAGGGGTCGCCACGACACTCCCCGAACCACCCACAATTTGACAATACAGTATAGGCCTAGATCTCCATGTTCAATTAAAACTGCCTAGTCTAATACAAATATAAAACTTTCAAAACCAAAACAATTATCTAGATTTTATCCTATATATCTAACTTTACTACTAGTGCACTTATTGAGCATTTGTTGCCACATGGAAGGGAACACTGAGTCAATTTAATAGAACCTGTTACTGCAGAAGTCTATGGTGTCAGAGCTTTGGTGTGCTTGCCAAAACTAATTTGGCATGTTTGCACTTCAAGTATCTCCAAAGTTAGCCATTTAAAATAAAAGTTCCTTCAAACTAAAGTAAGGTAGATTATAACCATCAGCCTAATATATTTATCTCAGACTAGAGCCCTGTTTACACGGGCGATTTAAAACGCCTCATATAAAACGACTTGCCTAGATCGATTCACATTTGCCGTGTTAATGCGACGCTGTGGCGTTTTAGGGTTGAATCGATTCATATGAAACACTTCATGTATACCGGGTCGCGAGGTGGTTTATGTGACTAAACAAATAGCAGTACTCGCCGGCTACAGTCTCACTAAGGCTGCTGGTTCCCGGCGCTGACACACTTTCAAACTCGGTCCGTGTAAACGCGCCACTACATCGCTTCATATAAATCGATTTGTCTAGATCGTTTTAAATTTGCCCGTGTAAACACAGCTAATGACAGAAACTCAAAACCATCGGACTATGCAGCTTTAAAGTTGCATAGTCCAATGTTTTTATGGTTATACCATTTAGAAAAAAAGTGATAAATATATTAGGTTGATAGTTATAATCTACTTTACTTCATCTTGAAGTAACTTATTTTAAATGGCCAACTTTGGATCTAATTGAAGTGAAAACGCGCAACGTTAATTTTGACATACGAGTAAACATTCCAACACAATAGGTTTCAACAGTGACAGGTTCTGTTAAATTGAATTAGTATGTTATGCAGTAACCAATGCTTTAATAAATATCCCTGTTGGATATATAAAATAATATCTAGATAAGTGTTTTGGTTTAGAAAATTTGATGCTTTCATCAGACAATGCAAATTTAATGCAAAACACATTCCCTGAGGGCAGTAAGCATTAGCTGACGGCAACACTCATGTTTACACTTGAGAACATATGATGCATTTATTTAATATATTAACAAATTCATCTAGCTCAGTATGCATGGTCACTTAACAAAAACCACCACTCAATTAATACAATAGGTATTCACGGTGTATTTGATCAAGTTTAAATTAGTGCATCATAACGCAACTTCTCTTAAAACAATACACAAATTCTCTTATCGCGATACCAAAATTCACTTCATGTAAATTAGCGAAGTTGACTAAATATTCATCTAGTGCAGTACTCATTCATTACGTGTAGTATTAGTGTAGTGTGGACATTTACTAGTGCAATAACATGATTTAGGGCAGTTAATATGTATATCTTACTGTAAAATACACACATTTGATGAAATGTTATATTTATTTAGTTAAATACACCTGCTCATTTATTGCAGTATAAACTCACTTAGGACAGTTCTCATAGTTAGTTAGGATATTGTTAATTCGGGCAGTATTTCTGCTGCATGCACACTTCCTAGTGTAATAGCATCTTTATTTAGTTCAGCAAGCATATTGTTGTGTACTACACATTCGGTTAGCACAGAACATAATGCATTCACTTAATGCAATCCGCATTCATTTAGTATACTTCTGTAAGGACAGTGCATATTCACATAGTGTAGAATTAACGCAATGTGCATTTTAATTTATTGTAGCTAGAGCCTGTCTCAAAAGGTGCTAACTAATTATCTTTTTTGTCTGCGTAACGATTGACACAAAACAGCACAGAAACGGTTACACTGAAAACACAAGGACATTTACTTCAAATCAATATGTATTCTATTGGGATTATGAAACACCATAAATCAGTTTATCCTGAGCAAATGCGTAAGCAGATAGTATGTTGATCGTTACAATGGACAAAGTTTTGTCCCATATTACTTATCACCTTTTGGGATATATATTATAAATCCTCTGGTGCGACTGACACTGGTCTACATCTGGTGGAGGCGAGGAGGAGAAGGTGGAGCCACTGGTACAGTGTTGGTCTTACGGAGTATAATAATAATTAACCCTTATGTATCTTTATACTCGCATAATTCTCTATACATCACATATATATTGAAATAACTCATTTACTGCAATACGGGGATTCATTTAGTGCAGCGTGTAGTACTTATTCATTATGCAATATTTATATTTAAGTGCAAGACACATATTCCCTCAGTGCAGTTCATATTCATTTAGTTCAGTATTCATATTCACTTATTTCTGAATACACAAGTCCACTTAATGCTATATATACTTAGTGATATGCCTGCATTTAGTGCAGTATGCATATTCATTAAGTGCAGTGCTGATATCCAATTAGTGCAGTACTAGTACAATACTCATATCATCACAGTGAAGCACTAACAAGTTAGTCACCGTCATTGGGTGCAGTATACATACTCATGCCAGGGGCGTAGCTAGACCTTTAACGATGTGTACTCCTAATTTCGGCAGGGGGTTTAGGGGGCCGCTTAAGCTTAAGCTGGCGGATTTTACACATTTTAGACTTGAGATTTCGACACTCAGGACTACTACATGCCTTCTCTCTCTCTCTCTCTCTCTCTTTATTATTTTATAATTTAATTTTTTTTGGACAAAACGATGTGGACGTTTTGGCATACATGCGTACGCCTAGATACAAGATTCACCCCATACTGTTGCAGTAGGGGTGAAAACCAACCCTATGTAAAAGCTGTCGAAAAAACGGGTCAATGAATTGAGAGCCTAAATTCACAATCTAAGAAGCAACATTTATTCTTTACATATGTCTTATTGATAGCCCGCTACCTTTGAGTTGAAAAATATAATATAATATCTAGTTTAATGCAATTTAAAAGTGAAATCGACGGCGTTCTGCGGCCGCCATCTTGTCTTTTTGCATTCTCTCCCATTTCACCAACTCTGTGCCTATATGTGCCTATATGTGCCTATATTTGATACTGGAGCCACAGTTTCTAGGTCATGTTCCATACTAAAGCTATTTTCGCCCGTATTTAGACTACGTTGTCGTTCACCCGTGTACTACAAGTACCGGGTGAATCTTTTATCTAGCGTATGCCTAGCTATGCCCCTGCATGCTCATGTCCAATTAGTACGGAATTAGCTGAAACTCTTGCATTCCCATCGTGAAGCATTTAATGCACGGCCCATATTGATTCAACGCAGTACATCTTAACACTTATTAATTTATTTACTTAGCGATTTAGCTATCGACAGAATGGGGTATGGTTTAGAGTAAGGTATACATATCTATTGGTGCATTGTGACAGGGCAAAGCGGATAAGTATTTGACAGATGTTGACTGGAAAAGGTAGGGGAAATTAACAGCTAGCAGTATATTAATGAAGTGTCAATCATAAGCAAATAACGTAGATACATGAGAGGGTCAACCTCCATGAAACCCAGTTACACGGGCTCTGGTGGCGCCTCTGCCGGGCATTGTTGAGCACCTGAGACTGTGATGGAGAAACTACACAGTATATGCCACCTACGTAGGTAGTAAGTAGTATTATAAAATGTAGTGCGTTATGACAAAGGAGTGTATGAAAAGTAGGATTTCGGAGAAGGGAAAAGTAGTATAATGAAAAGTCAGATTTTGGAGAAGGACGAAACAGTAAGCCTATATATATATATATATGAAAAATAGGATTTTGGAGAGGGACAAAGTAGTATATGAAAAGTAAGATCTTGGAGAAGGACAGAATAGCATGTGAAAAGTAGGATTTTGAAGGAGAAAATATGATGTGAAAAGTAAGTAGGATTTCGGAGAAGAACACATTGTGTATGAAAAGTCGGATTTTGGAGAAGAACAAAGTAGTATATGAAAAGTAGGATTTCTGGTAAGTATGAAACAATAAACACTCCATGGAGAGGTTTGAAAATATTTGTTCTTGAAGGTAGTGATTTGCAGATCACGATGCTTTATGGGACTCCATTATACGTACAGTCAGTACTAGATAGGAGGAAGGGGCGTATATGGGTTTGATGTGCAGCAGGCTTGAAAACATACAGAAAGGGAATATTATGTTCTCGCCAAAATAGGGAAGCTGACTTATTATTTGGAGAATAAGATTGAAGTCATTTAGATCTCTACGCTAATTGTTTTATTGTATATTAGGGTATAGGAGTTTGATACACGCCATGCGGGGGTTGCTATCTATCTATTTCCAGCGTGTTACCGCATTGAGATGGCGTGGAATTGCTGAACACAGTGGAGCCCAGACGAGGTGTGTGCGCATGTGTGTGTGGGTGGGAATGTTGGCGCAGAAAAGCAGTCATAATTAGGTTAATTGGAAACATAGAAACAGAATCATTGTATTATTGTCGGCAATTTAAGCTTTTTTTTCTCCAGTGGGTGTTAGGTGGGACGTGGTGGTCCAGAATAGGCGCAGATGTTTATTAAACTGGCACTCGCAGCTTCCGCCGGAACCTATCTACTGTGGGTGGGTCAGTGGTGGAGACATCAGGAGCTTGAGCTTGGCTTCATCAGCACTACTTCAGTTGACACAGGGAACCTCTGGTAGCCCATATATGGAATGTCCCATATATAGTCTCCTAAATATGGAATATTCCATATATGGAGTCTCCTAAATGTGGAATGTCCCATATATATGGAATGTCCAATATATGGTCCGGCCATATTTGGTGCACCATTTCCCACCGCAAGGCAGACTTCAACGCAGCTGCTAAACTTGCACCGGAAATGCACTGCCTTTCACGGACTGGCCGCCTTCGGTCTTCTCTTAAGGCTAGCGCACGAGTTATTTCGGGTCGGACTCCCATCTGCTGTACCAATTGATCCGAGTAGTGCAGAGGGAGGATGGTGTTGTTGTAGCAATGCTGCTGCTGCTGCTGGTGCTGCTACTGCAGAAGGTCATGTTGTTTACATGTTGCGAGCAGCAGCTGGGTATACAAGTGGGGCTTGTTATGAACAGGGCTGCAAAGATACAGTGAGATTGCGCGGGTGCAACATCTCCAGCGGCAGGGCCCGGGATCTCCCTGAACAGCTCCCGGGGTGCGAGCATGAGAGTCCGGGGCATCCCCCAACAACTCCCGGGGCGTTAGTCAGAGGGACCCGGAGGGGGGAGGGCTCCAATGAAGAGCTCCCGGGGAACGGGCGGGAAAGCCCGGGGACTCCTCGAAGAGCACCCGGGGCACGGCACGTCCAGCTCCCAGCACGGTGAGCAGCCACCTGTTGTATGAACATAGCTGTCTGATGTACTGCATAACAGGAGAGGGCCTAGGAACATGAGGGGGGGGGGAGAAGACAAGGGAGAGGAGGGAGAGGAGGAGGAAGAGGTAGAGCAGGAGGGATAGGGAAAGAGGGAGGGTGAATACAAGGGAGAGAGGAAGGAGAGGAGGAGGGAGGAGAGATAGGGAAAGAGGGAGGGTGAATACAATGGAGAAGAGGAAGGAGAGGGCCAGGAAGAGGGAGGAGGGACAGGGAAAGAGCGATGGAAAAAGACAAGAGAGAGGAGGGAGAGGAAGGGGAGGAGGGATAGGGAGAGAGGCAGGGAAAATACAAGGGGGAGGACGAGGGAGAGGAGAAGGGAGGAGGGATATGGAAAGCAGGAGGAGGAAAAAATACCTTGTTGGTGTAGATAAAGGGCAGCCGAAAAGTGCATTTGCCAAAAGTCATCAAAAGCAAGATGTGAAGCTAGGTGTAGCTGAATAACATAAATAAGGCCTTATATATGGATCCCCTTTGATATCACCAGCAGGTTTGATAGCGTGAGGTGGACGGGCAGTGGAGACGGCAGCTAAAGTAGGACAAGAGAACCAATTCGAATGGTTTAGTTAGAGTAAACAGATTGTGGGATTAGAGGAGTGCTTTGCCCTTTGGGCTAAATTCACGTTGCAATCATTGGTTATTTCTAGTCCAAATGGCTGAACACAACAAACGCCTGTTCTCGTCGGATCATAAAAATCTTTGATTCGAGTAATGTAGAGGGAGGGCCAGACACCACTAGCACCACCAAACCAGTGTTATGGGCGGCCAAATGAGTAATGTATAAATCAGTGAGTAGTTGTATGAAGACGGGAGGGGGTGTTATAACTATAGGTTTCGTGGGGCACGAGCAGAAGTCGGGTGTGCCGGCCGAGCAGCTCAGCGTTCCCCGGGGGAACTGCGTCGGCCGGCCGACCGGTCTGCCACCCGTGTGGAACTCGGTAAGCATCCGGCTCAGATCAGAACGAACAAGGCCCATGAATATAGCGTTTGCCCAGCATTATCTACTGAGGGCGTATATTAAAGTTGCTGGCGCGAAAGTGTGGGTTTATCTTCAAAGCAGAATAAATTAGGGATGTTGCTAGTGTGGGGCAGTTTCCAGTTCGTTACCAATCCCCCCCCCCCCCCCCCGCCGCCATTTTGGCGACTACAGGTCTGTCGGAATAATACATATATTAAATAGGATACAGGCCGTGCTGGGTCTAATTATTACCTTCTCCAATAGTGCTACAGAAATGCAATTTACTATAAAACTGCTCAGCAATCGTGGTTCTAAGACAGTGCAGCAAAAAACATCTATGAATAGTTAGGAAACCAGCATATAATTTTAGAAGAAAAAAAACATATTGGGCGATCAACTGTTCAAATTAGGTTGTCTCAAAATAGGTATAGTGGGGCATGAGTACCGCTCCAATACTGCTTTTGATTATTTACAAAAGGGCAATAGCTTCTATTTTGATTAAATATGTGTCAAGTAGGCAGATGGCATGGTGAATGCAGGAAGGCTTAAGTTGCAGCGAGGTCTGGATATCAAGTGTGACGAACAGATTTTAGGTCAAGTTTTCAGGTTTTGTGCTCTGAACCACCTGCTTATTCCACCCAAGAACTGTGTCAATATGATGAGTGACCTTTCCGGTTGACATGTTTGTTCGAAACGAGGTTAGTAGGTGGCTTCGCCAGGGGTGGATTATCGGGTCACTGTTCTGGGACATGTCAACATTACTGTCACTGTCACTGTCACCCGGCTGCTACCCTGGTCACTGTCACTGTCACAGTAGGCCCTCATACATTGGAATATTGACTCATGACAGCAGATGGCAGTGGGGCAATAGCTATGGAATACGATACGGATTGACTTCTGTGGGGGTTCGTAACCTTACGACAGTTTCTGGCTGCAGAACTGCAGCAATATAGAGAGGCGCCGATAAATCGGTCCAATTTTTTGTTGAAGATTAATCTTCTGGTGGGGCAGTTGTAGAATCTGGGCACATCTTTACAATCTATAACAACTGTGATACCTTTGTAGGTTTTTGTACCATTCATGTATTATCTTAGCATATTTAGTTAGTTTTGAGATAGAAGTTAGATGTACATTCACGTTGATACTTCACACATCGATGGTGTGATGAACGACTTTGTATCTTGTCATTGGTTTTGTTCATTACAGCTGCGTATATACTACACCACCCAGACACAAGTGAACAGATATGGACTTGGAGATTGGGGATTCACCTTATCTACTTTTATTTTCATTGTTTCTTTTCTTTTCAGGTAAAACCCTTCTTTCAGTCAGTACATTCAGGTTGGCACTTCACACATCGATGGTGTGATGGACGACTGTTGTATCTTGTCATTGGTTTTCTCCATTACAGCTGCGTATATACTACACCACCCAGACACAAGTGAACATATATGGACTTGGAGATTGGAGATTCACCTTATCTACTTTTATTTGACCAGACGGGATGGCCGAATGAATTAGAGCGTCCATCTCCCATGTTGGTAGATCGTGGGGTCGAACCCTGGTCCAGTCAAACCGATGACTTAAAAATTGATACTTGTTGCTTCCTAGCCTGGTGCTCGGCATTATTAGGATAGGGCAAGGACTGGTTGGCTCAGTGTCAGGGTAATGTGACTGAGTGGGATATCAGGTCATGGTGCTGGCAGCCTGGTCTTCCAGTGGGGCAGCACTATAAAGTCGCCATGAGTGCGCACTGTCACAAGTCGGTACCCGTCCTGATATGACCTTAGATGTTGCTAGGATGTAAAACAAACAAACAATCTACTTTTATTTCATTGTTTATTTTCTTTTCAGGTAAAACCCTTCTTTCAGTCAGTACATTCCTGTCGACACTTTACATATCAATGGTGTGATGGATGACTGTTGTATCTTGTCATTGGTTTTCTCCATTACAGCTGCTTATAACTACACCACCCAGACACAAGTGAACAGATATGGACTTAGGGATCACCTTATATACTTGTATTTTCATTGTATGTTTTCTTTTCAGCTAAATACCTTTCTTTCAGTCTTATATTTTCTATTTCAGGTGTCTGGATCATGCTATAACATTTTCAGATATATAGTGTTTATTGTATAGGAAACTACTAATACTCACTGTTGACTTCATTACCTTGATAAAGATAGAAACTAGTTAAGTTAAATCTAGGGTTATAATATTTTCACGGGTGTAGTGTATGTTCACACACCTAAACAACAATCGTTCAAAGATTCAATACATGTAGGCCTATTTATTGCACATGTCTTAGCTTGACACAGAGATCATGCATTTGTACTCAAAGGAGACCCTCACCCCACCTCCCCCGAATTCATTGGGTGTCCACTGACACTCGGACACTTTTGGCCTTCCACAAACAGTATTTTAATGTAAATAATATGTGAGGTCTGTTTTCTTTACCAATGTAAAGCACAAACAAACTTTAGAGTTCTTGAGAGCAACTACACTGTATCGACTCCTGTAATTTTGCCATTGTTTTGTGAGTAAAACTTTGCTGTCATTTGACATAAATTTATCTACTTCGAAATTCTATCTAAGATCATTTTGTTGTTGTCAATTAACACAAAGCTGACCATTTAAAATTTCCATGTCAATTTCAATTTAAGCATATAAATGTGATTAACAAACCTCACAGAATAAATTCCGCTAACCTTTTGCTGTGGAAATTACCCTTGCTGCCAAAATGGCATTAAACCATCAGCAATCAATCAATCAAAACAAGTTGCTTGGCTTAATGACACTATTCCTATATATAAAGGCACCATAATGTAGCTATATAGCAAATATCAGATTAGTTCTGCACATGTGCAATAAAAGAAACCCTGAAAGACATGGTTATGCATTCTTGTTGGCATCATAATAGTCCTCATGGTTGGGCTTTAGTCTTCGGTGTCGACCCCTTTGAACTCACTTAGCTCAACAACTGAGATTATTTCATATGCCTACACATATTTAAGTCACGTCTTTCGCTGATTGGATTTTGAGAGCTGAGAGAGAAAAGAGGCATTAACTTACACTGATATCTGTTTTAGAAGTTATGCTAACTCTACAAGTAGACACATTCAAAATGCATTAATTTGAGTTTTCCAAACATAATGCAGTATACTCCGACGGTATTGAGCTTCTGCCACATTTCTTAGACACATATGTTAAGTTGATGATTATAATCTACTTCACTTCATTTTCAAGTAACAATTATTTTAAACGGTAAATATTGGAGATATTTAGAGTGAAACAAAGGAAAATTAATGTTGGTGTACCTACCAGAAAGCTGGGCATATGCTTTGCTTAACAGTCCTTTAGTATAGCAGTGTAGAACAGTGCATCTAATTTGGGTCAAATCTACATAAGTGTTTTGGTTACGAAAAGTGGATGTTTTTTAATCGGATTATGCAGCTCACTCTACCACCACTTATATCTAACCCAGGAAATATATATCTTATCCACTACTGATTTGGCAGGCTATATATAAGCCTTATCAGGGTGTCTATATCACCTTGCATTCTGATCACCCATCAGAATGCTGATGAGATTCAATGTTGCTTAAAGTTGCATCGTCCAATGCAAACATCAAATTTTCAAAACCAAAACAATGATCTAGATTTGATTCTACATATCTAACTTAGATACTGGTGCACTTATTAAACATTTGTCACAAATGGAACTCTGAGCCAACTTAATAGAACCTGCTACTGCAGAAGCCTGTGGTGTCAGAGTTTTGGCGTGCTTGCCAAAATTAATTTTGTACTTTGCACTTCAAATATCTCAAAAGTTAACTATTTAAAATAAAAGTTACTTCAAACTAAAGTAAGGTAGATTATAACGATCAACCTAATATATTTATCTCAGAAAATGACAAAAACTCAAAACCATCGGACTATGCAACTTTAACCTAGCTGATCAGATGAGAACCAGCGTTTCCAATGTGAGTTTGTGTGTTCTCATCTTTTACTATTTCAGGTCGGCATTCCTCCCAGTAGGCTAACCCAGACCTCTAAACCAGTGCTTACGAAGAATTCCTTCAAACCATTTCCCTTAATTGATTCAATGCACAGCCTATCAACATATATCCGTTTGCCTATATTTCATAACGATAGTTGCTATGCTACCAACCATGCCTATGTGATTAATTTGATTTCTTGATAAAGGGAATCAATTCTTCGAAATCAATGCTTGTGATTTCAACATTTCTCAATCAATCAATGTTATTACAAAGAATCGCTTTATATATCATTAATCCCTGACCTAACTGCTTGACTATTTATACTTGTGTAAGATGAGTTTTAACATTCCGATTGCATGCTTGTACCTGCAGCTATCATTATTGAACTAATGCTGCTGTAACCAACCAATGCCAGTTGCTACGCAACAGTTTGTCTAACCGTCAGCAGATGACATCTAGGAATTTGCATCCTGGATTGGAAATGAACCTATTCAGATAACTAGTGTGGTTGACAAACATATGCATTAATTGTCGTTATTCGCAATACCCAAGGAACATCTATGCACAATTATGCAGATCTAAACATATTTATGCAAATCTAGGCAATTTAGGCAATTTTAGGCAATTTATGTAAATATAGGCTAATTTATCCAAATCTATGCGAGCTTAGGCAGCATTCAATGTGGGGAGGGTTTGAAAATGGAACCTGAAAATAGTTATAACGATCGGTTCTAATATTACCTGATATTTGCATATATTTGTAATCGTGAAAGCAAAAGGATATTCCAGAAAAGCGTGTATTTTTATTAACCCTGTCCCTGCTAAGAGATTTAATGCATAAAGTGCACTTTATTAACACTATAGTGCATCTTTTCAATTTATTTCTTGAATCTTGTTATTACTTTGTTTGTGTTTGTTTTTTTAACACGATTTCTAATGTCTGATTTTGTCACAGTAATCAAATTATTTGGTGATTTCTAGTTACTAGCCTACTTTGTTTGTATTTGCCTACCACTACCATATCTAATGCTTCTCTCCATTTGATTTTGTTACAGGAAGATGGGGAACGGATTGCAATGGCAATGCCCCTGTAGGAAAAAAGCAATCCTGAGCTGTATTTGCAACTTCTCACTTCTTGAACGTTAGATTTGAACAAAAAGTGAAAAAAAGGCAAACTGGTGGTGACCTAGCCTGTCTGCAGAATACAACCTGGCAGCCTAATCTCTTTGTGCAATACCCGAAAACAACCTGTGGCCCACTCTCTGTGTGAAATACATGAAGAAAACATCGTGATGGCCTCATCTGTATGTGAAATACATGAAGACAACATCATGGTGGCCTTCTCTGTATGTAAAATAAAGATAGACAACTTGTGACCCAGACTCTCTGGGCTACAGGTTGTGTTCATGATCGTCAACATCGTGATGGCCCAGTCTGTATGTGAAATACATGAAGACAATCTGGAGGCCTAATCTGTGTGTGAAATACATGAAGATAACCTGGTGATGGCCTTGTAGATATGTGAAGTACATGAAGACAACCTGATGGTCAAGTCTCTATTTGAAATACATGAAGACAATCTGACAGCCGAATCTCTGCAAAATACATGAAGATAACCTAGTGATGGCCTTGTAGATATGTGAAGTACATGAAGACAACCTGATGGTCAAGTCTCTATTTGAAATACATGAAGACAATCTGACAGTCGAATCTCTGCAAAATACATGAAGACAACCTCGCGGCTAATCTCTATATGAAATACATGAAGACAACCTGACAGTCTCTGTGTGAAATACATAAAGAGAACCTGGTGGCCTCATCTCTACTTGAAGTACATGAAGACAACCTGGTGGCCTAATCTCTATATGTGAGGTACATAAAAACAACCTGGTGGCCTAATCTCTACTTGAAGTACATGAAGACAACCTGGTGGCCTAATCTCCATATGAAGTACATAAAGACAAACTGACAGCATAATCTCTGTGTGAAATACATAAAGACAACCTGGTGGCCTAATCTTTATATGAAGTACATGAAGACAACTTGACAGCCTAGTCTCTTTTTAAAATTCATGAAGACAACCTGGCGGCCTAATCTCTATGTGAAATACATTAAGACAAACTGACAACATAATCTCTACATGAAATACATTAAAACAACCTGGTGGCCTAATCTCTATATGAAGTACATGAAGACAACCCAGGAGCTGAATCTGTGTGTGAAATAATGAAGACAACCTGGTGGCCTAATCTCTATTTGAAATATATGAAGACAATCAGACAGCCTAATCTGTGTGTGAAATAAATTAAGACAACCTGACAGCCTAACCTGTGTGTGAAATACACGAAGACAACGTGATGATGGCATGGTCTCTATGTGAAATACACGAGTTACTCAGGAATCAGAAATGTCGGCCACAACAGCGAGGTGTGTGGAAGCCTATGTGTGTAATTAGGCTTACTAACCAACAGGCAAGAGCTGAAGCCGTCGTCTCACAAAGCACATCGACAGCTGCTGTCAGAGTGAAACATGAAGAGATCATGTAGGAGGAAAAAAAACACTGCAGCCAGAACAGGATGCTCATTATGTCATGCAGGTGAGCGCGATATAAATAGATGTAAATTGTTTGTTCACCGTGCTGAAAGGTCAGTGCAGTGGGCGAATGGCGGAGTTCATGAGCCACTCGATAGGTGGCGCCACCGCCACGGCGCAGTGGATAAGTTGTTGCGCGCGGAGGCTAGGCAGATCAGATTGGGAGAGAGGAGAGGAAGGAAACTGAACTGGTGGGACGATGTGCACACAGAAGTGGCCATGGAGAAGCACAAGATGGCGGCAGAAACAGTGAGTACTCACGATTATTTAACAAATATATACTTTGCAGTTCAATTCAAGAAAATCAGAATGTTACGTTATGTTATAGGCCTGTCACACTATGATGTAACGAGCTAACGTGAGCTGACATAGGTGAATTTTGGTCATTACGTTGAGGTACGGCGGGTTACGTCATGCTTACGTTAGGCAGAGGTCGAGTTACGTCGAGATACATCAGGTTACATCGAGTTACGGCAGCGCGTGTCAAGGTTTTGGACATGTCCAAAACTTTCGACGTAGCTCGATGTAATGCAGTTGCGTTGGAATGACGTTACACTCACATTACGCCGACGTTAGGCGTGTGATAGAGCTGCATCGGCTAGGTTAGATCAACGTTGCCTTACGTCAGAGTGATGCTCAGGCGAGAGAACCTGCGGCCCGCGGTAAGACAAAGTGGGGTTAACGTATCTCAACATAGGTCAAACGTGTCTGTGATGCGTGCCTAACGTAGCTCAGGCATTTCGCAAATGTGTCCTGACATAGTTGATGAACATCTAGTGTGCGCGTAACGTCTGTGACATTCTTCGAACGTTGTCAAACTGCAAATACGCGAGTATATAAAGACCTACGATGTCCTTACGCTGGTCACGTTGGACTCACATCAGCCCAACGCTATTCTCTCAGCGGGGCGATGTCGACTCACATTGGGAAAAACAGTTGAGTCGGACGTGGCAACGTTAGAGCTGGTGTGATCACACCAGCCTGCCGCTAATGTCACGCTAGACTGGCGTCATGCGCGCTGCAGTTTCGCTAGCCTCACATTGTCATAATTAATAATTCCTTTGTCCTTACTCGTTGAACCACGTTATCACTACGATATACCAATGTTACGCTCACATCAACTACGTGGCATTGATGTCCAACTTGGCCCCGTATTACATACTGCATATTACGCTGAGAAATTCGACGCGTAAAATTTATTTTCACTTTGTCCCTACGCTGGCGCATTACGTCGTAGTGTGACAGGGCTATTAACTTTCGCACTTATTTCATACTGGCATGCACTGAGTCAGTCGTGTTTTTGTATATATATATTTCTTATTCCATTTATTGAGTAAGCATGGGAAATTTCAATCACAGACAATTGGGCTTCCCCATTCTACTGTTCGCCGTTCTAATCTAGTAATGGTGAGTGCCAGGCTACGTAGCAACCAGTATACATTTTCAAGTCGTTGGTTTCACTTGGACAGGGTTTGAATCACATACATTCGGATCACATAACCTGTCACATGGAAGGCAGATGCTCAACTCATTTGGCCATCTCATCTGTTAATTATTACATGTATATACAGGTTGTTTTTGTTTTACGTCATAGCAACACATAAGGTCATATCAGGACAGATACCGACTTGTGACAATGCACATTAATGGCGACTTTATAGTGCTGCCTCACTGGGAAGGGATGGCCGAATGAGTTAGAGCGTCCGTCTCCCGTGTTGGTAGACCATGGGATCGTGTGTTCGAACCCTGGTCGAGTCAAACCAATGAATTAAGAATTGATACTTGTCGCTTCCTAGCTAGGCGCTCAGCATTATTAGGATAGGGCAAGGACTGGTTGGCTCAGTGTCAGGATAATGTGACTGAGTGGGATATCAGGTTATGGTGCTGGCAGCCTGGTCTCCCAGTGGGGCAACACTATAAAGTTGCCATGAGTGCGCACTGTCACAAGTCGGTACCCATCCTGATATGACCTTAGATGTTGCTAGGGCATAAAAAAACAACAAACAAACAAACAAACTCAGTCACATTATCCTGATACTGAGCTAATCAGTCCATGCCCTATCCCATTAATGCTGAGCGAAAGGCTAGGAAGTGACAGGTACCAATTTTTAAGTCATTGGTTTGACTCGACTGGGAACTGAACTCTCGACCGTCCACAAGCGAGGCCAGCGCTCTCCCGATTCGGCCACCGCACCCGGTCTATACAATATATTATGTATACAATATATATATTGTATTACTAAATATATATAATTGCAATATATATTTATGCAATATATATATATGGATAGTGATAAGCCCCTTATCGCCTGGACTAAACTCTGTTGTGCTTCCTCTCCTATGCCCTTCCCCCGGGATTGGGGGGCGGGCGGTATGCACCGCTCTACCTCCTGCGCGGGGCTTGACACTACACTCGCTCGGAAGTTTTGTGCGGAATATATTGCATATACACATATATATTACATATATCGTATATGCAAATATATATTGTATATACACATGCAATATATCACATGTCACATTTATATATCACATGTGTATACAATCCAGAGAGTGTTATGTTATGTATATCCACACCCGAAAGTATCGACGTGCGAAGCCCATTAGAAACCTTCCGAATTCTCTTTTTCAAATTTCAGAGTCTAGCAATGCTGTTCATTTCGAAAATGCGATCCATTTATTTCAATTTCTAGGTTGCTCATATGAAAGTTGGGAGGAAATCGTAGTCTTTGGAATATGAATCGCATTGTCCTACGGAAATATTCTGTTCAGAATACGAGAGCCGGCAGGTGTTAACAATTCAAAGTGTGCGTTTTTCGCATTAATTAAATAGAGGTGCATTTTATGTGCTACTAACTATGAGTATGAACCCCCATCATTTCATTTTCAGATTTCATGCAGGGATATGAAATTTAATTATTTGCACATGTATTTGTATTTAATTGAATTATCCTTCGTTATTACTAAGGAAGACTAAAGCCTGGTACACACCTCCCGTATATGAATCACGCGCTAAAACTGACTGCCCGACACGGCCCATCACAACCCGACCCATCCCGTTTCCTGACTAATGCCCCGTACACACCTCCTGTATAAAACCTAAAACTGCCCGATTCATTTTTCGGATCTTATACTTAAGCCATAAAACTGAGTTTTAAGTCACGAATCGGAAGGCTCAGGTGTGTTAGGGGGTCACACACCTAAAGACTGAAACCGACTAAAACTCAAACTTAGTCGTGAAATGGGCAGTTTTAGGTTTTATACGGGAGGTGTGTACCGGGCATTAGCCTACAAAGTTAGCAACAATCTCGATGGTCACATGGCATTACAATGATGACATGTTTAGAGCTACAGCAGGTCAATTTCAGCTCAATTTACCCGCGCACATGTCAATAGTGAGAGAAAAACCCAACCCTCCATGACTATTATAGGTCATATATTTAGAAACTATATTATAGGTCATATATTATTATTAAGGGAGCGGGAAGCAGCTCAGGCGGTAGAGTGTCCACCTGTGAATCTGTCGGCCATCAGATCGATCCTTCTCAATGGATCCATTTGCAGTTTGGTCTATTTTCTGTGGACCATATACGAGGAATATTCTCACCAGTTTTGTTGTCACGTGACCAGAATAACACATTGTTAGAGAAGTACATTTCTTTCTCTGCTGGAATGTCTTTACTCCAAGATATTCCCTTCAACTTTTAATATGCCTTACCAGAACCCATAGTGGGTAGGTTCACGAAGAACAGGCATTGTTTTGCATTCCTCAGACACTGTGAAATAACTGCATCTAGATGGAGCTTTAGTTGGTAACACATACAAAGAATGGAGAATAATATAGTGGAGATATCGCAATTCCTGGCCCGAAACCCATCAGCTGTTTACAGATAACCTGGTCATGAATGAATCATAGTGCACTGCTAAATTAGTTTCTTTTCCTTCCAGAGAACTTGTCAGAAAGTTTTCATATTTACATAATTTCCATGATGTGATGTTCTCGTATCCGATTTAAGGAGAACAAACTAGACAGGCTATGTTTGGAATATAGTTATTTATTTAATTATTGACTGATTGTTCGAAAAATTCCCACCCCCACATTTAATCAAACTTTAAAATTACAGATTATTCATAACGAATATGCTTCAGTTATTGCCCACCCATCCACTCATCTATGTTGACCTTACAATAGGAAAGGTCAATGGTGGCATCTACAGGTAATCTAGAAACGAATCTTGTTTATGTTAATCAGGGTAACAGATAATCAGAACGTTATCTCCGCTTGTATCCGTAATGCCTGGTACACACCTACCGTTTGTGCGCACCCACCTACCGTATATGATCTAAAACTGCCCCGTTTCGCACACAAAAATCGCTAGGTGTGCGCTCCCCGCGCACACCTAGCGATTGCGATTCCCGACTAAAAACTCAGTTTTAGGGCTAAAATGGGCCGATTACGATTGCGATTCGCGATTCGAAAAATGAATCAGCCCGTTTTCAGTTTTAAGCTGGTCGGGTCGAGTCGCGAGTTTTAGTGCGCAAATCGTAAATGGTAGGTGTGTACTCGGCATTACAATGGCATTGAATACGTCACTTCCAAGCTGCCAAATTCGGTGTCCTCTCAGTCACTATTCAAACCCACAGCTATGATGCTATGTTGGGGATAAACCACGCCCAGCTACAGTACACGCTGCTACACATACCGGAAGTGACATTTGATTTAAAATAGAGCAATTCTTTTAGCACAATTTCACACCGACCCAACTCGGAAACAAAATAGGCCAAGGACTCTTGTAAATTTGGTCACCAAGAACCATATGTTTATGGCTGAAAATTGACTTTAAGAACAGGGCTGGGAAGGACAACCCTCGCACTTCCAGGCATGTAAACAAGCCATCCCCCACTTCCGGTCCTTCCTTAGCAACCATCGGACAGTACCTGAGAACACACCTATTGAAGTGCTAGTGTTGAACAACTCATGTTAAAGGGGCACTAACAAGACCAACACAACTTGACTTATTCACAATTGTCATGATCTAATGAGATGAGACTAGTCATACTTTGTATACCATGAACCAATCTAGTTTTTGAGTGATATTGACAGCACAATCATAGTCTGAGGGTCTCTCTGGTCAACCTGTGGCTATTAGTGTCATTCAGCCTACTGTCTCTCCTCATCTCTTAGAGTGACCTGGTGCTAGGTATTACTAGGATAGGGCAAGGACTGGTTAGCTCAGTGTCAGGATAATGTGACTGAATGAGGAATTGGGTCATGGTACCAGTGGGCTAGTCTCCCAGTTGGGCAGCACTATAGAGTTGCCATGAGTGCCCACTGTCACAAGTTGGTACTTGTCATGGTATGACCTAGATGTTGCCAGGATGTAAAGCCCCAAGAAACAAAGCAAAATCATATTGCTTTTTATTTTATGAAGTAATTTTATTCTTTGTCCTCCCATGAAATGTCCATGGTCTTACGGTCATATCAATTTCATGCGATTTTCTTTTACACACAATTTTCTCATTGCTTTATATTAACGTAAACAGCTGAACATAAACATCGGATGCGATAGGTACTGTAGTCTTCATGATTAGTAATTTCATTTTGAATTTCAGAAAGATTTTTGAAGCAAAATGAGTGAGGTGTGAAGCACAATCATCTGAAGGACCATTAAGCTCTGACGACGAGAATGTAGTCTCCCCACTAATTGACATAGTCTACCATCGGCAGAGCGCGGGCCTCACGCGCGGGAGGTCGGGAGTTCGGTTCCATGTCTAGTCAAACCAACTTATACAATTGATACGTGTCACTTCCTAGCCTGGCACTCAACATTAATAGGATAGGGCAAGGACTGGTTAGCTCAGTGTCAGGATAATGTGACTGTGTGGGATATCGAGTCACCATGAGTGCACACTGTCACAAGTTGGGATGCATCCTGATATCACCGTAGAAGTTGCCAGGACGTAAATCTCCAACAAAGAACGAACACAATCTTGAATGATTTAATACTAAATAGATCACCTGCACCACTGAGCAACGTTATGGCACTAGACAAGGAGGAATTATCATGTATTAAATGGTACATGCATTACGTCCTGGCAACACTTAAGGTCATATCAGGACGGGTACACTCATGGTGACTTTATAGTGCTGCTCCACTGGGAGACCAGGCCGCTAGCATCATCCTGCTCAGTCACATTATGCTGACAGTGAGCCAACCAACCTTGTCCTATCCTAATAATGCCGAGCACCTGGTTAGGTACTGCAGGTATTGCAATACCTCAGCGAGTTCGACGCACCTGCCCTGCACAGTTGTAAACCACTGCCTTGTGATACAGGTTCTTGACAGAACCGAAGGCTAAGGATGCAAACCCTAAACCGAAAACCATGTACTGTGGAAGCATCAAGGGCGGTTGATGTATGGAACTCCCAACATCTCCCGACCAGCCACTGCAGGGACAAATAGTTTTCCGCCTGTCTGGACATGTTCTTGCCGGTGTGAGACCTCTAGTTGCTCCCTGAGGGAGTGCTGCTGGTAACTTGCAAAAGCCAGCAGCACTTCAACACTTTTGCAGGAGGCTTTCATGAAATGTCACCATCAAGAGAAACCTGAAGCTGAGAGACATTAAGACCGACTCATGGACATCACTCTCACAGCAGAGAGCTAAATGGAGAGCGACAGTCAAGTAATGAAAGCAGTCTTTGTTGCATCGCGACCGACAGCATGAAGATGATGATGATGATGACCTGGTTAGGAAGCGAAAAGTATAATATTTTAAGTCATTGGTTTAACTCGACCTAGGTCGACCCGTGTGTTCGAATCCCACGATCTACCAAAACGGGAGACGGACGCTCAACTTATTCGGCCATCCCATCTCGTCAGGATAACACGAACAATGCACAAACTGTATGAGTTTCATTTACTCGTGACAGGACACCGACTGTGTCAGGATATTATTGGTTTGATGCGTCTCAATTGATTCTATGTAATTCCAAGTTCCTTCAAGCATATGTCATACAATCCCTCAGAATTCTTCCACGACTGGCCGCAAAGTAAAGAACCACTTCTCTCTCCATCATTCAGGGAGTGGTTTAAAATATGACCACAAAAAGAATCCATCTTGTTAGCCTTCTGACGATAACCACCACAACTAAAGGAGTATTTCGGCCTTCCGATAGCAAATTGGTGGAAAGCAAACTTCCATTTTCACTTGGAAAAGGTTGAATCAAAAGTGCAGTGGGGTTCTATATTTAGATTAGCAACACCACCACTGCTATTACCACCATCCGGGAACCAGCGACCCCTGCTGCGAGTTGGCCGACCAATCACGACATACCTCGTAGTGGTGGGGTTCGGAAACCACTTCCGGTCCGTTAGAACGGGTTATTACTTCCCAATCAGGGCCAGTTTCACTTTCGGAAAGCGGCGTTGGAGCATGTGCTTCAATCAGAACACGTATCTCAAAGGCTTAAGGCGAAAACATCCGTGTCCGTATGGCCATCCGCATCCGTGTCCACATCCGTGTCCGCATAACTATGCTGTAATTGTACAGCCGAGCAATGTACAGTCTTTTTTCTCCACCGTGTAAGGACACAACTATTTTTACGCATCAGACTCAGTGGATTCAGATACGGGTGAAAAAAATCCTTGGAAAGTATGTATTTCTGGTTATATATTGGTTCCAACATATATATATATATATGTATATACAGAATATATATACGGATATGTATATGTATATCGCGACCCATAGATCGTCCCCCCCCTCCTCCCCCCTGTGCCCTTGAGGTGTAGGTTAAGTGAGCTGAGATATCAGTGGATAGAAGCGTAGCACATCGATTTTGCTAGCCAGGTGATGTATAGGGAGACTTGCCAAGAACTGCAGGGGGAAGGGGAACGACCGTAGTGTTCACAGAATGTCATGTATTTCCTGAGCCTCGAGCTGGCGCAGAGTCTGGCCCATTAGCTCATCACAATACTTCTCGAGGGAGTGGGTATCTGTAAAGAGGATGTCATTGGAATATATGGCCGCAACACATGTGGTCTGGGGTGATAGCTTCAGCCAGGTGCGCCTTCGCGTCGTGCTCATTTAGATGGGATAGGATATCACACACCGTATTGTCACTGCTCTTAATGTAAACTGAGCTAATATCAAAGTTAAATTTTACTACTAAACAGAACAAGTCGTACAACCAATTCATTATCTGCGTCTTCTTCGATCTACCCGAATTGAGAGCGTGCATGACCGTGGTGTTGTCGGTTACCATTATCACATTACGGTCCGCCTACCCATGCGCCCAACAGTTCACGGCACAGAGGATAGGCCAGAACTCGAGCATGTCAATGTGTGCTAATTTGCCAGTGTTATCAAAACAGCCATCAAAAGGCTGTTCCTCGTGGTGGCCCAGGTGTGGGACGTCGCCCGGCGCCTAGCTGCCATCCCCCCAACATCCCGCCAGCCAGTCTCCCGCATGGAAGGCTGCGAAGCCGAAGTGGCTAGAATCACTGTATGAACAGAGAGCCTGGGAGTGGCGGGAGCAGATGTTGGCAGAACCATTGAAGGTGGTGGCAAATTTTAGCCACCAGCGGAGGTCTGCCTTGAACTCCTGGTTTAAGCGGATTTTGTAGTGAGAGCGTTTAACTGAGCCACAAAGGTTGTATATGCGCCTGGCGAATGTGCGGCCACCTCTAACAACTTTAGCGCAGTGCGACACTAATCCCGCCAGGCTTTTGATTTCGCTGTGGGTGGCGCACTTCCTGTCGTAAAGGCTGCATATACACGCTAAAAGCATCACTAATTTGTCTTCAGGAAGGCTCAGATAAAAAAAATTCGAATTAATCATGATCCCAAGAAATCGACATAGTGTGCTTGGCGAGGCTAGCTTTTTGAAACTGATAAAGAAACCCAGCAGCCGGAGGACTGGCACCAGGTCTGACTGGGCTATGACACCTTCATCGAAGGTGCTAGTTAGGGAACAGAAATCGTCAAGATAGTTAGTTACTCTACTATGCCCCCTGCGTACCATGCAGCACCCTACAAAATCTGATAATTTTGAAAATACAAAAGGGCTTGAACTGAGCCCCATGCACAGCCTGTTATCCCTGAGAAAAGTAGTAACCCCTTCCTCAAATTCCCAAGATAAGCCCTGTAGGCGTCGGAGATCTCTACGACCGACATGCACTCACTTGGGAGCATGTCATCAGTTACATCATCTATGCTTTTATATGCAAATTTTGTGGCGCATTGGTCGGTGTGGAGGTTGACGCAGGTATCTTTTGGAGAGCTACAATCAATTATAGTCCTGAAATCTACAGAGTCAGGTCTTGGCACCATGCCAATGGGGTGGGTGCAGAGCTCGGGCGTCGCCCTGACCATTAATATACCCCTATCAATCTAGCGCTGCAGCTTTTAGGACATTGCGGTGCGGGTGAGCTCGCCCATGCTCGACCCACAGTTGCACTCGCTGTAGGTGGAGTCGCAGCTGTCATTTATCATGTGAAAACCAAATATGATCCCCCTCATGACATAATCCCAATTGGGGTCATTGTCGCCACGCAAAAAGGCTTCCGCAAAAAAGCAGCAGGGAGGAGCTGATTGATTGCGTCACCCATGCGGTGGGAACAGCTACAAGCCCCATTCGCGCAGTCGTTAAAGACCGTGAATTTTACGGTCCCACCCCCCCAATGTCTTTTGCTACAACATTATAGAGGGAGCCGGCCTCGTCGCTATGAACAAACGAGAGCCAGGGTTCACCCTCCCCTTTACCATCATTAATTAATGCGCCAGTTGGCCGACTGGTCGCCCCGCTATTTTCTTCTACTACTACTGCTTCGCAGTGGGGAATGGGATAGGAACCTGTGTCAATGTTACCACCAACACAAGCATCTCTGCCCCGGTTACATTGCTTACATGTATTGTGAATATCACTGTCAATCCAGACGACACCAGCTGTACTATGGTCATAATGAGATTTATTTACCGACAATGTGAGAACAATATACAATGGGTTGAACACTTGGATCATCATTATCAGGGCAGGCAGTGCTGAAATCAACATCAGTGCAAATACTGGGTTCATCGTGACTAGCAACGTTAACAGTGCCCGCATCAATGTTCACAACAATATCGACAGTCTCAATGTTATCATCAATGGTCTCGACCGAACAAGCAATATGACAATTAACAGCATCATCAACAGAATTAACATTATCAGAATTAGCATCAGTGGCATAGACAGAGTGAGCAGCATTGACAATATTGACGTTATCAAGAACATGAACCTTGTCAATATTCCCCCCGTCGTGATATGCGATAACCTCGCTGCAGTCACTGGCACAGACATCAGCCATATCACGGGCAGCAACCTTTTTATCGCCCACGTTTTTAATGTCATTGTTTGTGTGCACCCCCGTCAACGGGAGTGCCCTCACCATAACCGCCATCACTGATTCCATGTGATAGCCATTCCCACAGCCTGACTAATTCACCCCCTCTAGGCCCCGGGCGGGCCCATGGCAGGGCGGGCCGGGAGCTGGCTGCTATCGCTGGGCTGGCTTGAAGGTGCCCGAGTCCCAGTTCTGGCAGTCCCGGCCTTGGTGAGCCGGGTTCCAGCAGTGCCTGCAGATATGGTGATCCTCACAGCTGGAACCTTTGTTGCAGCCAGCTGCACTATTCCAGGTGTCGCACGGGCCTTTGCGCCTGCATCCGGGCCTTCGCACCTGCGTCCCGGCCTGTGCCTGGCTGGGTGGCTGCCGGACCTGGCCGTGGTGTGTTGGGATTGTTTCTCAGCTGCGAAGTGTTCCATGGATATGTTCACGTTACCCCCCACAAAGGCACGCATCCCCTTGTTGACTGCTATGCGCCTGATGTCTTTGTCATAGCCTTGGTAAGCCTTGTTCAGATAGGAAACTGCTGAGGCCTTCATGATCATGTAGCCCACATATTTCATGACCCCATCCTTATCTGATGCAGACATAGATTTGGACACCATCGCCCACTTCAGATTAGCTAGTACAATGTCATGCAGTGTCATATCTTTTGCAGCCTGGTCCGAGAAATTCTTAAGGCTGTACTTACGGCGTAGCCGCCTCTCATGACTGGAACTCCTCGACCTGCTGTTGCTGCTGCTGCACGAGCGGCAGTGGTGGTGGCGATGGGATGATTTTTTCCTCCTCTGGCGAGAGCGGTGCTTGGAGTCCCGGGCTGTCCAGGCCTCCACCGCGTCATCCTCCAAGCGTTCCGACTCACCTGAGCCGGAGCCATCCTCACTGGCGACGTCCGGGCTGTGGCGGCATGCCCCACTCTTCTCACGGCTGTGGTGGTGGTGGTGTGCCTCGCCCCTCTCCCGGCCGCGGTGGCCCGAACCACTCTTGTCCTGGCCAGTGCTGCTGGTGCATCCGTTGAGGCTCAAGGCCTCGACCTCCACCTTTATCTCCACCATCTGGTTCTGGAGGACATGCTCTCGTTTGCGTGCATTGGCGGCTGCAAACTTCCTGAGGAGCTCCCTCTCTGCCCAGCTCAGTTCACGCTGCTCCTCCTTTGACTGCTCCTCCGTGAATGGGTCCAGGCTTAAAGATGCCTCCTGACCAGCACTGGCCATGCTCTGATTCCTGTCCTTGCTTGAGGCACGAGTTTGGTGCTGGTCCACCATGTCCGTCTCGTGTGTGGTGCGGCTTCGCTTGCAATCTTCCCCCAGTGGGCCGGTGTGGGACTCAGTGCAGGCTGCGCAAAACTTTGCCGGCAATGGCATGGGGGTGAGGAGGTGTGTCATGCGGTGTGGCGTGGTGTGGCATGGCCAGCAACAGCAACACGAGACACAGCTCGGGGGTGGGGAAGGCGGAGAACATGTCCGTCACGTCCAATTCCTCCGAGCATATATATATGTAAGTTACACACTAGGAAACACATGATATGATTGACATATATTTTATTCACACATCCGACACAACAATATATATATCTGGCTGTGCAACCCACCCTGCCCCAATACTTAGAGAATAACAACAACAAAAAACGCCCAAAAAACACAATTCATGAGTTCACACAGCAGTGAGGCAGGCAGTGGTGCACAAATTATGGCACCCAGCATTTATAGCCCGATCGAAGCGCCCAATTCCCCTGGCGGCAATTCGAACCCGCACCCCCTTAGGGTTAAATGGCCATATGGCAGGAACACCACCACGCTGCACCTACACGGGCATATACGTAGTGTAGTGGTCTGCACTGACCTCTCAGGCAAGGAGCTGCATAGACAGGTAGGCGTGGTTAGTGTGTTGATATCAGGGAGCCTAGGTGGTGTAATGGTTAGCACACTGGCCCGGAATGCAAAGAGATGTGGGTTCGAGTCCCGCTCTAGGCACAATATTTCCCATTTTCATCACCCCCACGACACTGGTGCTGTGACCAGGATCCTGTACAAGCTACGCACTGTATAGTTGTTGAACCTACCCTGTGTATGTAAGTGTGTTGCATTGCCTGTATGTATGTAATTGTAAGCATTACAAGACTTACAATTCCAGGGGGACGAGTGTAGTGGTCTGCACTGACCTCTCAGGCAAGGAGCTGCATAGACAGGTAGGAGTGGGTAGTGTGTTGATATCAGGGAGCCTAGGTGGTGTAATGGTTAGCACACTGGCCCGGAATGCAAAGAGATGTGGGTTCGAGTCCCGCTCTAGGCACAATATTTCACATTTTCATCACCCCCACGACAGTAGTATATACGTCGTGTATATATATATATATATATATATAGTAACCTATATGAAGCCCGAAATGCATACTGTCCAAGGACAGGTATATATATATATATAAATATATATATATATATATACACACACCACCACGCAGTACCACACATTAGACCAAACCTAATCCTGTTAGTTGAAGGGTCAAACCACCGCCGGACTTGATGCTTATTTGCAATGAGCCCCGTTTATCGGGGATCGGGAACAGTTCTAAATTCGCTCATACATCTACCTAATTTGTGACCCACATCTTAGATATGTTTGAACATACCCCCTGTGTCCTCTGTACACCCAAACCCCAATACCTCATTGTTAATGTATCGATTCAATCAGCAAATCAGTAGAAAGGAAGAGGAAGGGATATTCTGATAAGTTGGCTTTTATTCTCTTCAGATCATGGAAGAGGGAACAATCTGAATGTTTCTGGCCTCATAATTTATATATATATATGTATATATATATATATATACACCACAGCGCAAATGTTGACTTTTTCACCTTTTCAATCATCTTTTTATTTCGTCAATATGATATCAGGTAAAATCAAAAAGAACCGACACAAACACTTAAACCAATGTCCTTTCCAATTTCAGTGCAGCCACATCCGGTAACTTTGATTCATTAATACATGCGTGCCATATTTACTGGCAGGCAATTTCCATAGCCGAATACATCAACATATTTCCAATTCAAATGGCGATGACGACAATTCTTCTGTTATTTCGAGAATCCACATAATTAATGGGCGATAAATATGTTTGACACATGTACCCCTTTTCCCACCCAACGACTAATTGCTCTGTATTATTAACGGACCTGATGAAATTAGTAAACAACTTGAAGTTAAACTTTGATTGCTCTTCTGAAAAGGTGACGGTGGCTGATAATAATATCCTAACCGTTGCTTTGTTTTTAGATATTTTTGTCCTCCATGCCCTGATTACCTACATCAGCATTCACACCGGCCAGGAACCAGCCAATATCCGGGATCGATCACGATTGCTTTATTGATCGGGAAATTGCATTTTGTTTCTAGGTTCTATGCAGTGGATATGTCGACGATGCACCGTGAAATCCCGTTATAACGAGATCATTGGGGTTCATACAATGTCATCGTGAAAACAGCGAGGTTGCGTTAAATTGGGGTTCAGTTGACTAAATTACCTTTGAATTAAAGAATTCTGGGTCCAGTGAATCATCACGTTTTATCCGAATTCACGTTAAATCAGGCCATAAATGGGGTTTCACAGTACTTTTATTAATTTGATTTAATACCTAAATAGTATTGTTGATGCATTCAGTACGATGATAAATGGAGTTCAAATTGTTCCGGGAATTGGGAAATTAAATTTCTAAGTTCAGGCAATCTCTCTGTCCTTTTCTTGATTATTTTATTCAAGGTCTAGATGGTATTGATGACAGCACATTCTCTACGGTAATGTTAATTTGAATATGCTGGTCAATTACTTCAGTCAGTTAAACCTTACTGTTTGTTCCCAGCTGGTCAATTATAATGGTAACACATTTGAAGTAGGGACTACATATTTGAAATTTTACTTACAGAAGATTTCCAGATGAATTTGATTTAATCAATACCAAGTCAACCTCGGTTAATTCCTAACCAGATGCCTTCGGACCATAAATTCCATGTCTGGAAAATATCCACTTATTGGCTGCACCATGTGTGATATTTGCAACAGGTCAAATTTAAGACATAATTATGTTTCTTCAACCTTCAAACGGGAACCGTCATCATCCTTTAACGGGGTTTCACCGCTCGTATTGGTTAGTGTACGCCAGACTAAGCACAGTTCAATATATTTCCATCCTAAAAATAGCATCAGAATTAAGCGGCTTATTACAATATCCGCTTTTAGTTTCTTGAGATCGGAATATTCTTCGTCATTCCATCAAATTAAAAGAAGAGAATAAAAGACAAGAAGCTTAGATATTCATTCTAAGAGCTGTAATATATCATCTACATCTTGAGTTTGGTGACTTAATCAAATGTACCTTCTTTCTCTCTTTTTTTTAGAGCCAGTGACATGGATAATTACATCGTTCCGTTAATCCTATCTTCTCTATTTAGTTTCAGACACCCCAAGAACACTTCCAAACATTGTTTATTTCCAATCCTTGCATTTTTTTAATAGTTATTTATTTATACCCAACATGATCGAAAATAATGACGGTGCGTCTGTTCAAATTGCACTCAGCATGCTTGTGGCTGACTGACTGCATTAACAGATTACAACTCTACATATAAAATTATTAAGGGTGTCACTGAAAATAACCCATCCAGATTTAGCTCACAACCCTATAGAGGGCGCTATTCCTGGCATAGTTTCCCAGAAAGCTCATTCGGCGTCCACAAATAGAACAGTAAGAGCGCCGTGATTTCCACCCGTCTCACCTTCCCGATCTCCTTTCTCCCTTCCCGCAACTTCCCCATTTAGAACACAACGTCTGTCCATAAATAGAACCCTCATCTGAAACTTTCCACACTCTTTTGCTGATGCGGCTTGCCGTAAAAGGCAGTACGCAAGCTCGTCTCCCTCCTGGCCCACCCGCCCAGCCACTTCCGGTCGGCTGCCTCTGTCCTTAGCTAGCCACCTGCTCCGCAAAAGGCCCGCTGACGTCAACGCCCGGGCGGGCCAATGGCGGAGCAGCTGGCTCTGCGGATCGTTTATTAGAACCGACCTCCCTGCACCTGCTCAGACAACGTGAGGAGTCCACAGCCGAGCAACACCTCGAGGAGCACACGGAAGCAACACACTGAACCAACCAACACGCCGAGCAACTCAGGGCAGCACTCATGGCGCGTTTAGCTCAGCGAGCAGTGGGCCTATGCCTATGCGGGACGGCAGCGGGAAGTCCAAGCTGGGTACTCAGCCGGCTTGCTCCCAGTGCATCATACTGACAGCACCATGACTTGCACTTTTCGCGGCGGCTGCGGCTGCGGCTGCGGCGGGCGACCGACCGACAGACCGATGGACCGACCGGAAGTATTACATTGCGCAGCAGCGTCCGCCCCGATTGCACTGCTTTCCCGGCCTCCATGGCCGCCTGCTGCAACGCTGGGGCCATGGAGGAGAAGGAGGAGGAGGAGCGGTGCGCGGTAGTGAGCTGCCATTCTATTGGAAGCCACAGGGACGCGCTGTTGCCGGGCACCAGGTGGCGCCTAATAAGGCCATCGCAGCGCGTCACGTAAGCCTTACGAGCGCCACCTGTCGGAGTCTCCCACCGCCGGCACCTTCCTGCCGCCTACTCCCCCCCCCCGCCTAACCCCTCCCCCCCCCCCCCCAAGAGTGGCCCTACCGACTACGAATTTCTAAAAGCAGCTCTTTAAGAAAAAGAGTACAATTCCGCACTGTTTAGTTAAGCGATTCTTGACTATTCCAAACTGTGTGGTACAAGTGAAATTCAGGACCGATAGTTTCATCCACGTATATCATCCACAGAGAAATTATTAGCATTTTTTTATGAGTTTAATTCTGGCTTCAAATCACATTTAAATTTGATCTATCAATCACCACCACTACACACTTTTGTCTACCTCACTCTAATTTAAAAAAAACCACAAAAAAACAAATTCATTTGTTCTTTAACATTCCCACATATCGATGAGGTTGTTTCTTTGCTCTAAAAATCTTTCGACATCTTTAAGAGAAAAATAATCTCTGAAAAATCTCTGTGGGTTTTGCGGAATCAAAGATGGCGTCTGCAGGTGCCCCGGACGTTGGCCGACTCTGCCCCGATCTATTACATATTAACAATGCAGTGTCGTCTGCAAGTTTGGCTCGGCGCCAACGTAGATCCGGAGTAAGTCTAAATGTCGTCTGCTGTTCTTTAACGAGTTCACCGTGGAAAGTGAATGTCGTCTGCTGCTAATCACTGAAGCTTCTCTTTCAGTCCTGAATGACGTCTGCTGCTCTATCCACTTTGAAGTATTCCCTGTCATTCTTTCCTGCATACTTGTGCTATGTCTTTAACACGTCTCTTTCAATTGGCTGATCCGAAAACAAACAACTCACACACATTGCACTCTTCGCAAAGTGTGTGATGCGTTAAGCAGATCTCGTCTTGTGTTGTCATTACTCCAACTGTGGAGGCGATGATGGCTAAGACCAATCATGCAAAACCTCTCCGCTAACTCTCCACTGACTCTTCTTCCTTCCATAGATTCACTACCCGAGAGGGCTCACTCCACACACGACTGCTATTTCAACAGACACTTCAGAGGGTTTATGTGATGTGAGGAAGAAGTATGAAGGTCCGGTGAAGAAATAAAGAAAGGAAGAAAAGAAAATAAAGAAAAATAAAGCAGAAAAAGAAGGTCTACATGAAGTAGGAGCTTCAGCTTGGGAAATGAACAATCGAACACAACTCTGAACTCAGTCTGAAGAAGTGTGAAGCATGGATTCCGAAGTCGGACACTGTGAGTAGTGCTGCTGTCACTGGTTCCCGTCGATGGTTGTGTTGTTTTTATTACAAAGTGATGTACATGCGGTTATCCCTCAACCCAACTCCCAACGATTGTCGATGGTGTGTAGAATGTAGTGTGTGCTCCCTCCTTCCCACAGTATCCCAATTACATGTTTGTTTATACCAACCCACCAATCAAGTCAACCCTCATTTTGACTATGGACCTGCGTCTCAACAATCACCGCCTTCCCAGACACACCTATACGCACGCACAGTTTATTCAAAGCAGTGAAGATACATCCATGGTTTTATCTATTGACACGATAAACAACAGTGCATATAGCAGGGTCCGTACACATGTGAGGATATGGAATTCAAGGCTATTTCAATGCTTTTCAAGGCCCACCACTACCAAGTTCACCCTTAACGTCCATTGGTTCCTTGGAACTTCATAGTTCCTCTTGCGATCTAGATTTACTTCACTTCTTCAAATTTCCCCCCTAAGCCCGATCCTCATTTAGCAACGGAAACCAAAACTATTTTATACAAAAGCAAGAGCTATGTTCCATCGTTGTCAAATGACAGCCGAAACTCTGGCCATTTATCAAGACTACCGTTCTGACTTAGGTTAATTTCAACACAAGTTGGCTTAATACCCAGCAAGGCATAGTTAATACCAACAATAACATTTGTAAACAGACTTAAGTTAATTTGAATACAGTTTGGCTTAATAGCCAGTATAATATAGGTAATACCAACAACGATAGTTGTATATCGAGTTACTTTAGTTTAAACACAAGTTGTTTAATAACCATCAGGTCATATCTAATAGCAACAACAATAGTTGTGTATCGAGTTAGTTTAGGTTAAGTACAAGTTGTTTAATAACCAATAGAGAATTTCTAATACCAAGTTAGGTTAAATTGAATACACACTATTAAATACAAAACAGCATAGAACATCTCTAATACAAACGATAATATTTGTGTGTCGAGTTAGTTTAGTTTGAATACAAGTTATTTAATATCCAACAGGATATATCCATTCCCAACAACACTATTTGTGTGTCGAGTTCGGTTAATTTGAATACAAGTTATTTAATACCCTACACGACATATCCACTACCGACACAATAGTTGTGTATCGAGTTAGGTTAAAGCTGCATAGTCCGATGAAATGTCACATTTTCAAAACCAAACTAATTATGTAGATTTGATTTTACATATCTAACTTAGATACTGATGCACTTATTAAGCATTTGATTCTGCATAGAAGGCACTACTGAGTCAATTTAACAGAACCTGTTACAGAAGAAGTCTATGGTGTCAGAGTTTTGGCAAGCTTATATTTATCTCAGAAAAAATACAGAAATTCAAAACCATTGGACTATACAACTTTAATTTGAATACAAGTTATTTAATATCCAACATGACATCTCCACTACCAACACAATAGTTGTGTATCGAGTTACCCAACAGGACATATCAAATGCAAATGACAATATATTTGTGTCGAATTAGGTTCAGTCAAATACAAAGCATCTTAACAGCTAACACAGCCTATTCCATACCTACACACATCTTCGTGAATTGCGCACCCTGGTGGCAGATTTTGGAAGTCTAAGCGAAATTATGAGAATCACATGAACACGACATCAGATGACTACAAGTTACAACATACAATTAGACGTCCGTATGCCTTCAGCTAAGCCTACAATGTGAAACATTAAGGTACCACATTCCGACACGCAGCCTTGGTAAGCCTATGTGGCGGTGTCAGCCTATGTGGCAGTGTCAGCCTATGTGGCCGTCTCAGCCTATGTGGAGGTGGCGGCCTATGTGGCGGCCTATGTGGCGGTGTGAGCCTATGTGGCAGTGTCAGCCTATGTAGCGGTGTCAGCTTATGTGGCAGTGTCAGCCTATGTAGCAGTGTCAGCCTATGTGGCGGTGGCAGCCTATGTGGCGGTGTGAGCCTATGTGGCAGTAGCAGCCTATGTGGCAGTGTCAGCCTTTGTGGCAGTGTCAGCCTATGTGGCAGTGTCAGCCTATGTTGCAGTGTCAGCCTATGTGGCGGTGTCAGCCTATGTGGCTTACACCATTATTGCCCCCTGGTGTCAGCCCCTGAAAGCAGTTCAACCCAGGTTGGCCCACAATGCAACCAAGTCCAACAAAGACATATCTTTACTTCTTTGTCCTGGTTACTTTTATATCCATCGTGTATCTATGTGACCACAAGTCTTACCGTTCCTTATGCATGCATGGATTAAGATATGCTGTGAAATATGTGTACAATAGGAAAATATCACAACAAAATAACTCAGTCACATAAATCCATCCTATGCAATTAACGAACCTAAAAGAAAACAATAATCAAACAAATATTGAAGATGTGATACAAATATACAAGCTAGCCACACTAACTGCCTAATCTGGAATGGGAAACAAGGCTTAGCCACTTGTGTACATGCTTAGTAAGCGCTGTCAATTATCGTCCTGCTATGACTTTAGATTTTGCCAGGACGTAAAACTCCAACAACCAACCAACCAATTACTGTAATTCTTGTTTCACTGGCAATTAGGACACGTGTCTTAAACCATAGTATCAGTGGTTTAGCATCCCTCTCCGGAATATCGCTGTAGTCGTAATTACCTATTTTATTCGGGATTTAGATGTACTCATAGTTACCTATTTTATCCCCGAAGTGATTGTAATTGTAATTTCCCCTTTTATCTGGGATATCATTGCAGTCATAGTTAATCTGTTTATCCTGGATATGACTCTAGCCGGTGCTACTCATTTTATCTGGGATTGTAGTCAAGTTTTGGTAGATCGTAGGATTCGAACCCACATGTTTGAACCCTGGTCGAGTCAAACCAATGAGTTAAAAATTGATACTTGTCGCTTCCTAACCAGGCACTCGGCATTATTAAGATACGGAAAGGACTGGTTCGCTCAGTGTTAGGATAATGTGACTGAGTGAGATAACAGGTCATGGTTCTGGCAGTCTGGTCTCCCCGTGGGGCAACACTATAAAGTCACCATGAGTGTTCACTGTTACAAGTTGGTACCCATCCTGATATGACCTTAGACGTTGCCAGGACATAAAACTCCAACAATCAACCACCCCTTTTTATCGAGGATATAACTCTTGTCATAGTTACTAATTTTATCAGGATATGACTGTAGTCATAGTTACCCATTTTATACGGCATATGTTTGAAGTTGTAGTGACCATTTAAAAAAGAAATCAAGGCTGCAATTCTGATCATAGTTCACCATTGCAGAGACGCCCTCTGTTATTAGCATATCGCAGTTTTATTGGAAGCTTCAGATATAATTAGTTTAAAGGTAACTAGTAGACATAAATAACTCTCTAATGGTGATATTTTTATCACTAGTGCTCATCTGCTGTGATTGAAAGTGGACATCTTGAATTTCCTCAAGAACTGTCTGCAGCTTGTCTATAGAAGCTTCAGGGTTAAAAATAATAGACTTAGTTAGGTGACTCACCCTTTCTAATTCCATAACACCTGTTTGGTCATGGCCATTAATAGTCAATAGTTAGGGGGGAACAATATTTCCAGAGTAGAGTCATCTTCAATAGTTCTAATTTTCACAGCGTGATTATGTTCAGAGTCAAGTCGCCAGACCGTGTCCTCAGACTGTGGCCTCAATCTAGGTTTGGTTACGGTCCGGTAGCAGGGTCACGGTGTAGCGATTTGATTTGCTTGTTTCAGTTGATTCACCTGTAGTCTTGCATAGTTGACCAATTGCTAGAATTTCCTTGGATGTGTTCCCTCCCACCTCCAACCCCATATTCCATTGTCCGAACTGACCCTAGCCACCAATAACCTGGCTGGAAATCACTGATCAAATGGATTCAAGACAACTTATCGTGTATTATACACTGGCTTTCTGGGTTATGGAAGTAGTGTACATCTAAAGTCAGGGAAAGGGGATTGTATGTGAATAATCTATGATTAACCTAAAGATTGTGTAGAAGAAAGGTTGATTAATTCTTCTTGGGTTGATAATGGTATTGCAGTTGTATTTATTTGAGTAATTTGTCATTGACAGGTGAGTGATGTCACTAACCGGATGCTGTGACACAGTCGTCAGCGTCTCCAAACTGTCCGAGAACAGAGCTAAAATGTGAGTACATAATTTTATTTTACTTTTCCTTTCGTTACAGCAGGTTTCCGTTGCTTAGATTTTCTTCTGTTGCTTAGCTGGTAGCAAGCATACAACATGACCAAACAAAAATCAGGTTTCAGAGACACGACTACAGATAAACAACAAAACTAGAAGCACAGACAGGTCGGCCTACAATAAAAGAAAAGAAACAGATAAAACACGCAAACTAAATAGAAAATAACAACACAGGCAGCATAAAGTATTAATCTTAGCTAATCAATAGGCAGGTGTTATTAATAGAGTTAATCCAACATGTTCTTTTAAAGGACAAAAATCTCGAAAAGGAAATTTAGGAAAGAGCGTTGGTATTAAATCTTTATGAATAGATTGAGAAAGATGAAACTTGATCAATGAATTAGAAAAATAAAGCTACCTGAGCAAAATAAGACTTGGAAGTTTATATCACCAATAATAAGTCTTAGGAGCTAGTGCATATGCATGCACAACGTTAAAGAAAGATGAAATGCAACATTAAATTAGGAGATCAGAACCAAAGATTGAAGTCTGAAAAACACGTCAATTCAGAAGAATGATATCGGATGATTAAATAGTCTTAAGAAGAAAAGACGAATGAAGAGAAGTCTGAATGATGAAGGAAAAGGTTTAAAGAATGACACCTGGGGCCAAATGTAAGAGTCAGGGTTAGGGCTCGTAACCCACGCGTCGTGCGGATTTCCCGGGTTAGCGGCCAAAGTTTCAATGTATCAGGGCGGGTTAGGCTACCGCCTCGAGGGTTAACGTCGCCGTCACTAACTCCCACGTGAGCCAGGGATAACGTGCAGGTTAGGGACCGATTCGGGCCAAATCTATTCAATGTGACCATATTTAACAGAATTAGATCCAGAATAAGTGAAATTTGATCAATTTAACCCTAAATTAGAAGCATTATTAAGGCTACCGCCGCATTGGCGGCGATATTAATAGTTATATTTTCGAATCGACGAACGTAATGTAAACAAATCGCCGCAACCGCCGCATCGACGTCGCGTTCCATACTGGCGGCGCCGGCGGTTTGTTTACTGTACGATCGTCGATTCGAAAATATAACTATTAATATCGCCGCCGTTACGGCGGCATCGTTAATATTGCTTCGAATTTAGGGTTAAATTGATCAAAGTTCACTTATTCCGGATCTAATTCTGTTAAATATGGTCACATTGAATAGATTTGAGCCTAATATATGGCTACAAACGCAGAGGGATTTCCCAAATCTATAAATAACTGAAACAATAGCTAACCCGCGCGCGCTTTGGACTGATACATCCCCCGTGACACATTTAATAACGCCGACAATAGATAACCCGCCGGCCGCCCTAAACTCCGCAGCCTATAAATTGTGACTCTTACATTTGGCCCCTGGAGATTAACGGCGGAACTCTGAGGATTGTAATTGGAAGTGTGAGGATTGCTGTCAGAGCAGTGAAGATTGAAGCCCCGAGAAGGAAGTCTAGGAATAAAATCAAGGTTTGAAGACAAAGGTCTCTGAAATTGAAAAGAAAGGTCGGCAGCTAAGAGATTGGATACAAACGCTTAAATATTGAAGGAGGATATGCACAAAGAATGAAATAGGAAGTATGTGGAATCAAATCAAAGAAAAGATCATGAAATGAGGGAGTCTGAAAATTGAAGTCAGAAGTAAGATAGAAGAAGGTTGAAGTTAGAAGTTAGAAGTAAGAAGATTTGAAGTCAGAAGATTGAAGTTAGAAGTAAGACGATTGAAGTTACAAGTAAGAAGACTGAAGTTAGAAGTAAGAAGATTGAAATTAGAAGTAAGAAGATTGAAGTCAGAAGTAAGAAGCTTGAAGTAAGAATATTGAAGTTAGAAGTAAGAAGATTGAAGTTAGAAGTAAAACGATTGAAGTCAGAAGTAAGAAGATTGAAGTAAGAAGTTTGAAGTTAGAAGTAAGAAGAATGAAGTCAGAAGTAAAAAAGCTTCAAGTCAAAAGTAGGAAGATTGAAGTCACAAGTACGGAGATTGAACCAGAAGAAAAAAACTGAACTCAGAAGTAACAGGATTTAAGTCAACATTAAGGCGATTGAAGTGAGAAGAAATGAGATTGATGGTCGAAGTAAGGAGATTGAGATTGAACTCAGAAGTAAAAAGATTGAAGTAAGAAGATTGAAGTCAGAAGTAAGAAGAATGAATTCAGAAGATAATTGGAAGTGTGAGGATTGCTGTCAGAGCAGTGAAGATTGAAGCCCCGAGAAGGAAGTCTAGGAATAAAATCAAGGTTTGAAGACAAAGGTCTCTGAAATTGAAAAAAAAGGTCGGCAGCTAAGAAATTGGATACGAACGCTTAAATATTGAAGGAGGATATGCACAAAGAATGAAATAGGAAGTATGTGGAATCAAATCAAAGAAAAGATCATTAAATGAGGGAGTCTGAAAATTGAAGTCAGAAGTAAGATAGAAGAAGGTTGAAGTTAGAAGTTAGAAGTAAGAAGATTTGAAGTCAGAAGATTGAAGTTAGAAGTAAGACGATTGAAGTTACAAGTAAGAAGACTGAAGTTAGAAGTAAGAAGATTGAAATTAGAAGTAAGAAGATTGAAGTCAGAAGTAAGAAGCTTGAAGTAAGAATATTGAAGTTAGAAGTAAGAAGATTGAAGTTAGAAGTAAAACGATTGAAGTCAGAAGTATGAAGATTGAAGATTGAAGTTTGAAGTTAGAAGTTAGAAGTAAGAAGAATGAAGTCAGAACTAAAAAAGCTTCAAGTCAAAAGTAGGAAGATTGAAGTCACAAGTACGGAGATTGAACCAGAAGAAAAAAACTGAACTCAGAAGTAACAGGATTTAAGTCAACATTAAGGCGATTGAAGTGAGAAGAAATGGGATTGATGTTCGAAGTAAGGAGATTGAACTCAGAAGTAAGAAGATTGAAGTAAGAAGATTGAAGTCAGAAGTAAGAAGAATGAATTCAGAAGATTGAAGTAAAAAGTCAGAAGATTGAAGTCAGAAGTAAGAAGTGTGAAGTTAGAAGTAAGAAGACTGACATTATTAGCAAGGATATTGAAGTCAGAAGAAATGAGATTGAAGTTAGAAGTAAGGAGATTGAAGCAATGAGTAAGAAGAAGAAAGTAAAAAGTAAGGAAATTGAAGTCAGATGTAGGAAGACTGAAGTCAGAAGTCAGAAGATTGAAGTAAGAAGATTGAAGTTAGAAGATTGAAGTCAGAAGTAAGGAGATTGAAGTCAGAAGATTGAAGTCAGAAGATTGAAGTAAGAAGTCAGAAGATTGAAGTTAGAAGTAAGAAGATTGAAGTTAGGAGTAAAAAGATTGAAGTAAGAAGATTGAAGTAAGAAGATTGAAGTATGAAGATTGAAGTTAGAAGATTGAAGTCAGAAGTAAGAAGATTGAAGTCAGAAGATTGAAGTAAGAAGTCAGAAGATTGAAGTCAGAAGTAAGAAGTGTGACATTTGAAGTAAGAAGAATGAAATCATTTGTAAGAAGAGTTAAGTCAACAGTAAGGATATTGAAGTCAGAAAAAATTAGATTGAAGTTGGAAGTAAGCAGATTGAAATCTTGAGTAAGAAGAAGAAAGCAAAAAGTAAGGAAATTGAAGTCAGAAGTAAGAATATTGAAGTCGGAAGTAAAAAGATTGAAATAAGAAAAATGAAGTCAGAAATAGGAAGTGTGAAGTTAGAAGTAAGAAGAATGAAGTCAGAAGAAGGAAGATTGAAGTCACATGTATGGAGACTGAAGTCAGAAGAAACAACACTGAAATCAGAAGTAATGAGATTGATGTTTGAAGTAAGGAGATTGAAGTCAGAGAATTAACAAGAATGAAGTAAGAAGAAAGGAGATCGAGGTCAGAAGTAAGGAAACTGAAGTCAGAAGTCAGAAGATTGAAGTCAGAAGATTGAAGTTAGAAGTCAGAAGATTGAAGTTAGAAGTCACAAGATTGAAATTAGAAGTAAGAAAATTTAAATCAGAAGTAAGAAGAGTGAATTTAGAAGTAAGAAGATTGAAATCACAAACTAGGAAGATTGAAGTCAACAGAAATGAGATTGAAGTCAGAAGAAAGGAGATTGAAGTTGAATGTAAGAACCTTGAAGTCACGACTAAGAAGACTGAAGTAAGAAGGAAGGAAATTGAAGTCAGAAGTTGGAAGATTGTTGTTAGAAATGAGAAGATTGAAGTATGAAGTTGAAGTATGAAGATTGAAGTAAGAAGAATGAAGTCAGAACAAAGGATATTGAAGTCAGATGTAAGATGATTTGAAGGAAGACGATTGAAGTAAGACGATTGAAGTTAGAAGTCAGAAGGTTGAAGTCAGAAGTAAGATGTTTGAAGTTATAAGTAAGAAGATTGAAGTTAGAAGTAAGAAGTGTGAGGGTTAGAAATAAGAAGAATGAAGTCAGAAGTAGGAAGATTGAAGTCAGAAGAAATGAGATGAAGTTGGAAGTAAGAAAATTGAAGTCATGAGTAAGAAGAATGAAGTAAAAAGTAAGAAAATTGAAGTCAGAAGTAAGAAGGTTGAAGTAAGAAGATTTAAGTCAAAAGTAGGAAAAGTAAAGTTAGAAGTAAGAAGAATGGGTCAGAAATAATGAAGTCAGAAGTAAGGAGATTGAAGTCAGAAGTAGGAAGATTGAAGTCACAAGTTCGAATATTGAAGTCAGAAGAAAAAAGTCTGCAATCAGAAGTAACACGATTTAAGTCACCAGTAAGGAGATTGAAGTTAGAAGAAATGAGATTGACGTTTGAAGTAAGGAGTAACAAGAATGAAGTAAGAAGAAAGGAAATTGAAACCAGAAGTAAGGAAATTGAAGTCATAGGTAGGAAGATTGAAGTAAAAAGATTGAAGTCAGAAGTAAGGATACTGAAGTAAGAAGATTGAAGTCAGAAGGAAGAAGATTGAAGTCAGAAGATTGAAGTTAGAAGTAAGGAGATTGAAGTCAGAAGTAAGAAGTGTGAAGTTGGAAGTAAGAAGACTGACGTCATTAGTAAGAAGATTGAAGCCAACAGTAAGGATATTGAAGTCTGAAGAAATGAGATTGAAGTTGGAAGTAAGAAGATTGAAGGCATGAGTAAGAAGAATGAAGTAAAAAGTAAGGAAATTGAAGTTAGAAGTAAGGAGACTGAAGTCAGAAATAAAAGAATTGAAGTCTGAAGTAAAAAGGTTGAAGGAAGAAGATTGATGAAAAAGTAGGAAGAGATTGAAGTTAGAAGTAAGAAGCATGAAATCAGAAGTATGAGGATTGAAGTCAGAAGAAGGAAGATTGAAGTAAAAAGATTGAAGTCAGAAGTAAGTATAATGAAGTAAGAAGTTTGAAGTCAGAAGGAAGAAGAGTGAAGTCAGAAGGAAGAAGTTAAAAGTAAGGAGATTGAAGTCAGAAGTAAGAAGTGTGAAGTTAGAAGTAAGAAGACAGATGTCATTAGTTAGAAGATTGAAGTGAACGGTAAGGGTATTAAAGTCAGAAGAAATGAGATTGTAGTTGGAAGTAAGAAGATTGCAGTCAAAAGAAAGGATATTGAAGTCAGAAAAAATTAGATTGAAGTTGGAAGTAAGAAGATTGAAGTCATGAGTAAGAAGATTGAAGTAATACAATTGAAGACAGAAGTAACAAGATTGAAGTAACAAGATTGAAGAAAAAAGTAGGAAGAGTGTGGTTAGAAGCAAGAAGAAAGAAATTGGAAGTAAGGAAAATGAAGTCTGAAGAAGGAAGAAGGAAGTCAGAAGTAAGAAGATTGAAGTCAGAAGTAAAAATACTGAAGTCAGAAGTAAGTATAATGAAGTAAGAAGTTTGAAGTCAGAAGGAAGAAGATTGAAGTCAAAAGTTTGAAGTTAGAAGTAAGGAGATTGAAGTCAGAAGTAAGAAGTGTGAAGTTAGAAGTAAGAAGACTGATGTCATTAGTAAGAAGATTGAAGTCAACAGTAAGGGTATTAAAGTCAGAAGAAATGAGATTGTAGTTGGAAGTAAGAAGATTGCAGTCAAAAGTAAGGATATTGAAGTCAGAAAAAATAGATTGAAGATTGAAGTTGGAAGTAAGAAGATTGAAGTCATGAGTAAGAAGATTGAACTAATACAATTGAAGACAGAAGAAAAAAGATTGAAGTAACAAGATTGAAGAAAAAAGTAGGAAGAGTGTGGTTAGGAGCAAGAAGAAAGAAATTGGAAGTAAGGAAAATGAAGTCTGAAGAAGGAAGAATGAAGTCAGAAGTAAGAAGATTGAAGTCAGAAGTAAAAATACTGAAGTAACAAGATTGATGTCTGAATGAAGAAGATTGAAGTCAGAAGATTGAAGTTAGAAGTCAGAAGATTGAAAATAGAAGTAAGAAAATTTAAGTCAGAAGTAAAAAGATTGAAGTCTTCTAGAAGTAAGAAGAGTGAAGGTAGAAGTAAGAATAATGCATTCAGAAGTAATGAGATTGAAGTCAGAAGTAGGAAGATTGAAGTCAGAAGTATGGAAATTGAAGTCAGAAGTACAGAGATTGAAGTCAGAGGGAAAAGACTGAAATCAGAAGAAACAAGATTTAGGTCAACAGTAAGGAAATTGAAGTTAGAAGAGATGACATTTAAGTCAGAAGTAAGGAGTAAGGAAATTTAAGTCACAAGTAGGAATATTGAAGTCTGATGTACGAAGATTGAAGTACGTCAGAAGTATTAGTGAAGTAAGAAGGATACGGAAGTACGAAGATAGAAGTCAGAAGGAAGAAGATTGATGTCATAAGTCAGAAGATTGAAATAAGAAGTAAGAAAATGTAAATCTGAAGTAAGAAGATTGAAGTCAGAAGTAAGAAGAGTGAAGTTAGAAGTAAGAAGAATGAATTCAGAAGGGGGAAGATTGGAGTCAACAGAATGGAGATTGAAATTGAAAGTAAGAAGATTGAAGTCATGAGTAAGAAGAATGAAGTAAAAAGTAAGGAAATTGAAGTCAGAAGTAAGAAGTGTGAAGTTGGAAGTAAGAAGACTGACGTCATTAGTAAGAAGATTGAAGACAACAGTAAGGATATTGAAGTCAGAAGAAATGAGATTGAAGTTGGAAGAAAGAAGATTGAAGGCATGAGTAAGAAGAATGAAGTAAAAAGTAAGGAAATTGAAGTCAGGAAGAAGATTGAAGTCACAAGTAAGAAGACTGAAGTCACAAGTAAAAGAATTGAAGTTGGAAGTAAAAAGATTGAAGTAAGAAGATTGAAGAAAAAAGTAGGGAGAGTGAAGTTAGAAGTAAGAAGCATGAAATCAGAAGTAAGGAGATTGAAGTCAGAAGTAGGAAGATTGAAGTCAGAAATAAGAAGATTGAAGTCAGAAGTAAGCAGATTGAAATAATACGATTGAAGTCAGAAGTAAGGATACTGAAGTCAGAAGTATAAAGATTGAAGAAAAAAGTAGGAAGAGTGAAGTTAGAAGTAAGAAGAAAGAAATTGGAAGTAAGGAAAATGACACCTGAAGAAAGAAGATTGAAGTCAGACGTAAGAAGATTGAAGTCAGAAGTAAGAATATTGAAGTAAGAAGATTGATGTCTGAATGAAGAAGTAACGAGATTGAAGTCAGAAGTAGGAAGATTGAAGTCAGTCGTACGGAAATTGAAGTCAGAAGTACAGAGATTGAAATCAGAAGAAAAAGACTGAACTCAGAAGAAACAAGATTTAGGTCAACAGTAAGGAAATTGAAGTTAGAAGAAATGACATTTAAGTCAGACGTAAGGAAATATAAGTCAGAAGTAGGAATATTGAAGTCTGATGTACAAAGATTGAAGTAGATCAGAAGTATAACTGAAGTAAGAAGGATACTGAAGTACGAAGATAGAAGTCAGAAGGAAGAAGTTTGAAGTTAGAAGTCAGAAGATTGAAATTCGAAGTAAGAAAAATTAAATCTGAAGTAAGAAGATTGAAGTCAGAAGTAAGAAGAGTGAAGTTAGAAGTAAGAAGAATTAATTCAGAAGGTGGAAGATTGGAGTCAGCAGAACGGAGATTGAAGTTGAAAGTAAGAAGGTTGAAGTCATGAGTATGAAGTATGAAGTAAGAAGCAAGGAAATTGAAGTCAGAAATTGGAAGATTGTAGTTAGAAATAAGAAGATTGATGTATGAAGATTGAAGTCTGAAGTAAGAAGAATGAAGTCAGAACAAAGGGGATTGAAATCAGACGTGAGAAGACTGAAGTCAGAAGTAACAATATTGAAGTCGGATAAGAACATTAAGGTCAGAAGTAAGAAGATTGAAGTCAGGTTGATCTCAGAAGTATGAAGGGTGAAGTCAGAAGATTGAAATCAGAAATGAAGAGATCAAAGTCAGAAGATTGAAATCAGAAGTAAGAAGAGCGAAATCTGAAGTCTGAAGATTAAAATCAGAAGTAAGGTGATTGAAGTAAGAAGTAAGATTGAAGTCAGAAGATTGAAGTTAGAAGTAAGGAGATTGAAGTTAAAAGTAAGAAGATTTAAGTCAGAAGTAAGAAGCTTGAAGTAAGAATATTGAAGTTAGAAGTAAGAAGATTGAAGTTAGAAGTAAAACGATTGAAGTCAGAAGTAAGAAGATTGAAGTAAGAAGTTTGAAGTTAGAAGTTAGAAGTAAGAACAATGAAGTCAGAACTAAAAAAGCTTCAAGTCAAAAGTAGGAAGATTGAAGTCACAAGTACAGAGATTGAACCAGAAGAAAAAAACTGAACTCAGAAGTAACAGGATTTAAGTCAACATTAAGGCGATTGAAGTGAGAAGAAATGAGATTGATGGTCGAAGTAAGGAGATTGAGAAGTAAGAATGAAGTCAGAAGTAAGAAGAGTGAAGTTAGAAGTAAGAATGAAGTCAGAAGTAAGGAGATTGATGTAAGAAGTAGGAATATTGAAGTCGGAAGTAAGGTGGTTGAAGACAGAAGACAAAAGTAACAAGATTTAAGTCAACATAAAGAGATTGAAGTTGGAAGAAATGAGATGTTCAAAGTAAGGAGATTGAAGTCAGGAGAAACAAGAATGAAGTAAGAAGAAAGGACATTGAAGTCAGAAGTAAGTAGCTTGAAGTCGCAAGGAAGAAAAATAAAGTAAGACACAAGGAAATTGAAGTTGGAAAATTGAAGTTCGAAATAAGAAGATTGAAGTATGAAGATTGAAGTCTAAAGTAAGAAGAATGAAGTCAGGAGAAAGGAGATTGAAGTCAGATGTAAGAAGACTGAAGACAGAAGTAAGAATATTGAAGAGAGAAGATTGAAATCAGAAGTAAGAGGAGTGAAGTTAGAAGTAAGAATGAAGTCAGAAGTAAGGAGATTGACATAAGAAGTAGGAAGATTGAAGTCTGAAATAGGAAGATTGAAGTAAGAAGATTGACATCAGAAGTAAAGCTACTGAAGCAAGAAGATTGAAGTCAGAAGGGAGAAGTTTGAAGTCAGAAGATTCAAATTAGAAGTAAGAAAATTTTAATCAGAAGTAAGAAGATTGAAGTCAGAAGAAAGAAGAGTGAAGTTAGAAGTAAGAAGATTGAAATCAGAACTAGGAAGATTGAAGTCAACCGAAAGGAGATTGAAGTCAGAAAAGGCAGATTGGAGTTGGCAGTAAGAAGCTTGAAGTCACGAGTAAGAATAATGAATTAAGAAGCAAGGAAGTTGAAGTTAGAAGCAAGTAATTGAAGTCAGAAGTAAGTAATTGAAGTCAGAAGTTGGAAGATAGTTGTTCGAAATAAGAAGATTGAAGTATGAAGATTGAAGTCAGACGTAAGAAGACTGAAGTCAGAAGTAAGAATATTGAAGTTGGATGAGAACAGAAGTCAGAAGTAAGAAGATTGAATGAGAAGATTGAAGTTATATGTAAGGAGAATGAAGTCCAAAGTCCGAAGATTGAAATCAGAAGTAAGGAGATTGAAGTCAGAAGGAAGGAGATTGATGTTAAAAGTAAGAAGAATTGAAGTCAGAAGATTGAAGTTAGAAGTAAGAAGACTGAAGTTAGAAGTAACAAGATGGGAGTCATAAGTAAGAAAATAGAAGTTAAAAGTAAGAAGATTGAAATCAGAAGAAAGAAGTTTGAAGTAAGAAGTCAGAAGATTGAAGTCACAAATAATAATTGTGAAGTTTAGATTTAAGAAGAATGAAATCATTTTCAAGAAGTTGAAGTCAACAACAAGGATATTGATGTTAGAAGAACCGAGATTGAAGTTCGAAGTAAGAAGATTGAAGTCACGAGTAAGAAGAATGACCTAAAAATTAAGGAAATAAAGTTCAGAAGTAGGAAGATTAAACATTAAGGAAATTAATTTCAGAAGTAGGAAGATTGAAGTCAGAAAGAAGAAGATTGAAGTCAGAAGTAAGAATATTGAAGTCGGAAGTAAGAACATTGAAATCAACCAACATGAGATTGAAGTCAGAAGATTGAAAATCAGGAGTAAGAAGATTAAAGTCAGAAATAAGACGAGTGAAGATTGAAGTCAGCAGTAACAAGAATGAAGTAAGAAGAAAGGAGATTGAAGTCAGAAGTAAGGAAATAGAACTCGGATGAAGGAAGATTGAATTCAGAAGTAAGAAGATTGAAGTCACAAGTGAGGATACTGAAGTAAGAAGATTAAAGTCAGATGGAAGAAGATTGAAGTCAAAGGATTGAAGTTAGAAATAAGAAGAGCAGATTTCAGTCAGAAGTAAGAAGACTGAAGTCAGGATATTGAAGTCGGAAGTAATAAGATTGAAGTCAGAAGAAAGACGATTGAAGTAATATGATTCAAGTCAGAAGTAATAAGAGTGGAGCTAGAAGTAAGAAGAATGAAGGCAGAAGTAAGCATTTAGAAGCAAAACGAATGAAGTCCGAACTAAGGAGATTGAAGTTAGAAATAAGAAGATTGAAGTCAACATAACAAGATTGAAGTAGCGAGATTGAAGTCAAAATGAAGAGTATTGAAGTCAGAAGTAAAAAGAGTGAAATCAGAAGCAACAAGATTGACGTTAACAGAAAGGAAAATGAAGTCAGGCGAATTTTGAAGTAGGGAGATTGAAGTCCGAAGAACGGGGATTGAAGGAAGAAGTATGGAGATGGGAATCAGAAGGAGAAAGATTGAAGTTAGAAGTAAGGAGATGAAAGAAGATTGAAGTACGAACAAGAAGATTGAAGTCAGAAATAAGAAGACTAAAGTCAGAAGTAAGAAGATTGAAGTCGGGAGTAACAAGATTGAAGTAAAAAGTAAGCTGAGTGAGAACTAAGGATATTGAAGCCAGCAACAAGAAAGCTACAGTCAGAAGTGAGAAGATTAAAGTTACAAGCAAGAAAAAATAGTGAGAAGTAAGAAGATGAAGTCAGAAGTAAGAAAAGTGAAGCCAGCAATATGGAGACTGAAGTAAGAAAAACGGGAATTGAAGGAAGATGTATGAAGATGGAAGTCAGAATGAGGAAGATTGAAGTTAGAAGTAAGGAGACGAAAGCAGATTGAAGTTAGAAGATTGAATTCAGAAATAAGACTGAAGTCAGAAGTAAGAAGATTGAAGTAAAAGGTAAACAGATTGTCATGATATTAGTCAGAATGAGGAAGATTGAATTTAGAAATAAGGAGACTAAAGGAAACTGAAGTTAGAAGTAAGGATATTGAAGTCAGACAGAAGATTATAGTAAGAAGTAAGAAGATTGAAGTCAAATGTATGAAGATTGAAATCAGAAGAAAGAAGAATGATGCTGGAAGAATGAAGTTAATTGAAGTAAGAAAGTTAAAAGAAGTATAGAGATTGAAATACAAGCTATGAATCTTCAAATCACAAATGTGAAGACTGAAGTAAGAAAATTGAAGATCTAAGTTTGAGCCTAAAGTGTGAAGAAAGAAGACCCAGATGTATTCGTTCCTAATTATGTGCTTATTCTACCATGACGTACTTGTTTAATGAGAGGCTTAATATGCTGCTGGCTCCTGGCCACTACTTGTGACTAGTCTCACGTAGACCTACTTTGGCACACTGGAAAAAAACCAATCTTGAATAAAATGGAAGTGATGATGTGCTTCATATAAATGATATATTAACTACTTTGTTTATTTTTGCGGATGGGGGGGGGTGGGTGTGAACAAAAGAAATGTATTCATATCTTAGTTTTCAGTGCTGTAGCACGGGTCTTTCGGCCGTGAGTGGTATAGTTATTTACACAAAATGTTACATGAATTTTGAAGTATAATTAAGATAGACACGATAAGTTAAAGAAGATGATGTAAAGCATTTTTTGTCAGGTTTACAGGTTGGCTACGCAGACCGAAGTTTGAGCTGTGCAATTTGAAGTGTGATAATTGGACAGTGTGAATTGTGAACGTTGGAATATACTATTTGTAGACTGAAGTCTGAAATGTGAAGATTGGAGAAGATTTAAGAATTGTTAAAAGCAAGATTAATAGTTGAAGAACCAAGTCGAACGTCTGAGGATCAAACCCATCAATTTGAAGATTGGAGTAGAACATTTTGTAGGGGGGAAAAGGATGAGAAGTTTGATGACAGATCAAATGTTTGAAGTCTAAGGTTTGAAGTTAGCAGATGCTTGGATGTGAAGTTTGCAGAAAGCTTTTTGAACAAAATAACCAAGTTGCGTGATTGGACAAACTCAAACAAGCATTTAGAACACCCACATTTACAATCAGCGACATATGCATACACAAATCAAAGCCAATTATTTTATATTATTTTGCAAACATTAAACTGTGCTAACCATGTCATGTCAGTTCCATTCCAGGCGCCGTGAAGAAAGAAAATGTGAAAAAAATATGAAGTTTGAAGTAAAGCTACGGGTGTATGAAGATTGAAAGAAAATTGAAGATTATGAAATATCAAGGCGAATAGCGTGAAGATTCTGGGTGATGTAGATTAATTATATTGTTGTGGACGGGAAGGGAATTTAAATTGGAGCACTCTTATGAAAATAGATTAAGTTGAGTAAGGTGGCAGAGAAATGGATCATATTTGAAATAACAAATGTGACAAGATTCCCGCTTCTCCAAAATAACCTTCAACGTTCAAAACACATTCACGTTGACATTAACTCTTGCTTGATCTCGATTCTAATAACATTTTTGTTGTTACACCGATTACAATTCAATAGACATAGTAATTCCATAACTTTCCATTATTTATTCATAATAGACATTTTTTTTAATGATCCAAGGATCCAAATGCACCAATTAAGGAATACTGAAAACGAGAATGGCGTAAATTATCACCTATTTTCACACACGAAATACCCCCAAAACAAAAAATACAACCCTTTGTTAAAGTTGGATAGTCCGATAGTTTTGGGTTTTGGTCCTTTTTCCGAGATAAATATATTATATTGATTGTTATAAATCTAACTTATTTCAGGTTGAAGTGACTTTGATTTTAAATGGATAAGTTATGAGAAATTCAAACATGTAAAATTTGTTTTGGCAAGGACGACAAAACTCTGACACCATAGACTTCTGCAGTAACACGTTCTGTTAAATTGTCTCAGTATTCCCTTCTATCTGGCAACAAATGCTTAATAAGCACAGTAATATCTAAGTTAGATATGTTGAGGCAAATCTATATACTTATTTTTGTTTTGAAAGATTGATTATTCATCGGATTATGCAGCTTTAATAAAACCTCTACAAACACTGGCACCATATCCTGGCAACAGGAACAGACATCCCTAACAACAAGTGAAAAAAAACCTGAATTTTGGTTGAAAATTACTAGCCTGTTTCCGAATTATAATAGAGAAATCCCATTAGCACAGTCCATAACCTCAAAATTATAGACACATAAATCTTTCAACTGAATTGATTACAATTGCCAGTGCACCCAAGTTCATTTGGAAATCATGTCACAATTGCTGTTTTGTCTCGTCACCTCCGCTTCTACAGATGTTGCTCTCGACAAGGTATGAACTAATTTGAAATTCACTGTTTCGCATCCACCTCACAGGATAGGGGGAGTTATCCGGGAAGCCATCAGAGCGTTCATTCAGTCTGAAGCCGCTGCAGCGTTCGGCTCCCAGACGGTTCAGTCATGCACACCCAGGATTCCACAATGAGGCTGCGTTCACTTCTAACTAAGACATCCATCCATCCATCCAGAGGTAAGCCCACTTGTTTCACCACGCTCATGTATCTAATTAGCTCCTAATTAACTCCTTGTAACTAATTTGTAGCACAGTCGGTGTGGATTTCTTGAAACTACTAATTAACTGTTGCCTATCGGGCATGGTGGCTGAATCGGTAAAGCGCGGGGCTCGCGTGCGGAAGGATCGGGAGTTCAGTTCCCGGTCGAGTCAAACCAATGCCTTATAAAATTGATACTTGTCGTTTCCTAGCCTGGCGCTTGGCATTAATTGGATATGGCAATGACTGATTAGCTCAGTGTCAGGATAATGTGACTGAATGGGATATCGGGTCATGGTGCTGGTGGCCTGATTTCCCAGTGGGGCAGCACTATAAAGTCACCATGAGTGCATGCTGTCACAAGTCGGCACCCGTCCTGATAAGAGCTTAGATGTTGACAGGACATAAAACTCCAACCACCAACCAATCAACTAATTAACTTGAAGCTCCAAGCGGGAACCAATCTGTCCTTTAGCCAGGAGCATTATTATCATTCTTTTTTGTTTGTTTATTTGTTGAGTTACTGACGTCTGATGACCAAATATGGACTTGCAATTGACGTCACGCCTCTCACCACTCACCCGATCCGTCTCGCTCATCCCTCCTCCCTTCGCCCACACTGTCGCAATTTTCTTTTCTTTTCCCTGGAAATCCACCTGACTTGTAGCTCCAAATAAGTAGATCCTGCGTCATCGAGCCATATATGTAACTGAGGCCGCTGTCTGTTCCGGGAAATACCGCATCAGCCTCAGTAATTACCCGGGCACACGACAGTGCTGCCACCTAACGTCATACAAAATGTCATGCCACTTCCGGTCCCGTTCAAAAGCGTCCTTACTGTGTGAAGTTCAAATGGCTTACCACTGCAGTAATTAGTTTTCATATTCCACAAATAGCACCCTCCCGTTATTCCCCCATCGTGCCAAACCTCTTAATCTTTTTCTAATTCGACTATAGTTTATAATAATAGGTAGGCCCCTATTCCCCATTGGAGTTTGCTTAAAATTAGTTTCATGTCGTCTTTGTTATCTTTGTAAAAGAATATTTTCAATTGAGGCATTCTTTGAGAATGTGCTTGGTCTTTTTGGGTTGTCCTTTGTTTAATTATCTTTTGAGTTGTTCTTTATCTGTTACTATGTGGTCCTTTAAGTTTATAAGCAGTTCAAATTCATTACTTGCTTCAATTATCATGACTCTTTCAGTGGTATATTTAGTTATAAATGACTATATTTTCTACACTCTTTACCATTTTCGTTCACGTCATAGGTATTATTTTTAAAAGCAGTCCTTGTTAATTTTGAAGAAAGTTTCGATTACCGTAGCCTTTAATGACTTGATCTTATTTATATTTGTGCTGCTTTTGTTCACAATTTAAATTCACATTGGCATAGCTATGTTACCATCACCTTTGTAGATTTATTCATGATTGATTATAATTCATATTTTATTATCTACCAGATATCTCACCTTTGCATGAACTATTAATTGAAGGAAATTCAAAATTCTACTCATGGCCGGCCGAGATAACGCTAGGTGGCGCTCGTGTACTATCAGTCCGTATTAGTCCTTAGTTTGACATATATCTGCACTTCAAATATCTTAAAAGCTAGTCATTTAAAACAAAAGTTACTTCAAACTAAGGTAAAATAGATTATAATGTTCAATCTAATATAGTTATCTCATAGAAATGAGAGAAACTCAAAACTATCGGACTATGCAACTTTAATGAGCAGAAATTTATTGGAGTAAACAATAAAAGATATAAAATATAATTATCAGAATCAATTCTAGACCATTGTAAGGCTGCAGTCTTTTTGCGAATATACAAACAAACAAACAAACACACACATTCACATTTATTTATAATGGATTTAGGTAATCATTTACCTCGTGGGTGATTTTCCCCAATAAATCACCATGGAAACAAAAATGAATCCATAATAAAACAACATAAGGCGGTGATATACAGTAGTAAGCCTACCTGTTTTCAATAGACAACTCTTCATCTAGGCCAGCAATGTCCTGACATAGCATATGTCCTGTCATCGGAGGGACAGTAAAATGACACAAAGACATTTCGCACATTAAAGTTGAATAGTCCGATGGTGTTGAGGTTCTGTAATTTTTCTGAGATACATATATTAAGCTGATTGTTATAATCTATCTTACTTTATACCCCTGTCACACTATGACGTAATGAGCCAACGTAAGCCTGACGTGCTCATGTTTCGTCATTATGTTGACGTACCTTGGGTTACGTTATGATGACGTCAGAATGACGTTAGACTGACGTCGAGCTACGTCACGTTACGTCACGTTACGTCATGTTACATCGGTGCGCATCAAGGTTTTGAACCTGTTCAAAACTTTCGACGTAACTCGAACATAAGGGTTTACGTTCGCCATACGTTCTGTACACGTTCGGCAAACGTCATTGACCTTAAACGGACGTTAGTCAAACGCTGCTCACTACGTTGACCCACATTAAAGCCGGTGGAAACATCCACGCGGCGTAATGGGAACGTCAGAAGAACATCAGGAGAACGTACGCCAAACGTACATCCAACGTACGTTCAGCATTTCGCCACCGTGTCATGACGTATGTAATGTCACGTAATGTAAAGCAACGTAGTTCTGGCGATGGAATAACATACATAACGTTCCGTGAGCGTAATTAGGTTGTCCTCTCTCGTTGAATGATGCTGTCACTATGCTTTACCGACGTTACGCTCTCGTCAACTACGCTGCATCCACGTTCAACTTGTGCCCAAATTTGCATACTATGCCGAGAAGTTCAACGTTTTTCACGTTCTCCCTACACTGACGTCGTTACGTCGTAGTGTGACAGGGCCTTTAGCTTGAAGCAACTTTTATTTTAAATGGTTAATCTTTCAGATATTTGAAGTATAAACATGTCAAATTAGTTTTGGCAAGTATGCCAAAACTCTGACAGCATAGGCTTCTGCAGTATCTGGTTTTATTAAATTGACTCAGTATTCTCTTCTATGTGGCAATATATGCTCAACAAGTGCATTTGAAAAATGCTTGTCTATCCCATACAGTAAGTAAGCTCGCGTTAGTCCGAAGGTGATTAGTCTAGAAATCTAGCCATCTGGTCACCAGGCCCTACTTCCATCAAACACACTTCCACCGTCCACTTTTTTCTCCATGAAATTTAAAAAATAGTTTATTTGTAAATCTTGCTATTCAAGGTTGGGTATTGGGAACAACGCACTTTACATTAATGATGGTTGATTGTATATACTTAAAGATAATGTGTCTAGATATATGAGCCATTTTATTAGAGCAGTAGTAAGCCCTACTTGTCTTCAAAGGACAACTGTGCATCCAGACCAATACTGTTCTGATATAGTAGGTGTCATGTCATTGGAAGAGCATTCAAATGAGGTAAAGACAATGCATATATTGAAAAATAAAAAAGTTGTTTCCACATGGCAAGCGTCCGCTAATCACACAGTTTGTTGCAGACAGGTACTGGTGTAGAAGCAAATCACCAGTTTATGAAACAACATTTTTGGTCACTGTAATAAAACTATCAATAGCTGGCGTGATTGGACAACTTACTGACAATCGTCCCCATTGCTTCATCACATCTTAGTTTAGTGTAACTGTAATTACTTTTATATTTCATAACCATAAAGCTGCATAGTTCGATAAAAACATAAAATTATCAAAACCGAAGCAATTATTTAGATTTGATCCTACATATCTAACTTAGATACTGATGCACTTATTGAGCATTTGTTGCCACATATAAGGAACTGCTGAGCCAATTTACTATAACATGTTACTGCAGAATTCACCAGTTTTAGCGTGCTTGCCAAAATTAATTTGGCATGTTTGCACTTCAAATATCTCCAAAGTTAGACATTTAAAATAAAAGTTGCTTCAAACTAAAGTAAAGTAGATTATAACCATCAATCTCATATATTTATCTCAGAAAATTACAAAAACTCAAAACCATCGGAATATGCAACGTTAAGCTGTCTCCAAGCTGTTTGTGAGCTGCTCAGCTGACCCCAGGTTTTGCTTCTCTTTGCACAGAACACAACGTGGGCTACCTCCAACCGACAGCCACAGTCTGCACTCACCAAGGCCCTGTGCTGTCAGAACCTTCAACGCCATGCAACAATGAGGTGTTCATTGATGATGCGCATTGTTTGGCAGGTTGTGCGACCTTCAAAGGATATGCATGACCCATCAAAGGGCATGTCTGACCTCTGAAGGGCCTCCATGACCTGTAAAGGGCCTCCGTAACATCGAAAAGGCCCCCGTAACCTCCCAGAGGGTCTACATGACTTCTAAAGGGCCTGCATTACCTGAAAAGATATGTGTGACCTCTAGAGGGTCTTCGTGACCTCTAAAGGGTCTTCGTGACCTCGAAAGGGTCCTCGTGACCTGTAAAGGGCCTGAGTGACCTCTGGAAGGGTCTGCATGACTTCTGAAGAGCATACGTTACCTGTACAGGGCTTGAGTGACCGACTAAAGGGCATCACTGGTTGAAGACTAGCTGGGCCGAGAATCATCCTCAGCCCAAGAAGGTATGCATAAATTAACATCTGGTAAATAACTAAACATGCAGTCTACACCTACAGGGCACCTCGTTTTACCCAGTTACCATGCTAGTCAATATATTTCCACCCACTAGTCGATATAAGTTAGTTGATTTGAGTGGGCGATGATTTGAAAACAAGCATTTAGTTTATTTATATGAATTGATTCCGTTTCTTCTGGTTTTGTTTCGTTAATGGAAGTATATATATTTCTTAAACCATTATGATGATTTTGCCTTTGCTTGAAATATTCAAATATATGTGTGTTTGTTCAATTTGACAGAATGTTGATTTTGTTTTGTTTCTTAAAATTGGTTATTTTGTTCCAGCAAAGTAATCAAAATCTAAAAAGGACATTTCTTTTCAGGATTGATTTGTTATATGCTGATGGGCTGATAGCCATATTTGTTTTCACTAATAATATCTTTATTTCTAGATGAGATCATTAACTTGTAAATTAAGCAATGATTGTGTTGCATGTCTACGCTTACAAATTAAACTTTTGCTGCCGGTCCAAAGTGGATAAATTAAAGAAGACATACAGATGTATTCTGATATGTAAGAAATGTCACATTCCCGTGGACAATTTGATCAGCAATCTATTCCTCGGCAGTGAAATGACTTTTTATGTATTTTTTTTTAAATAGCGGAGGTAAGTGAGTGTAAGTAAATACTTGAATCAACATCAAATCGTTGATATTAATGGGGTTTCCTCCCTCTTCCTCTTTCTTCCAGATGACCAAACCATGCCGTTCCACTAAGTGGAAGGTAGTAACTGTAAGTAATGGCTTCATGAACTCAGTCATTTTATACATCCATGTTATCAATGTTTACAACTTGCCTATTGTAAAAAGCCATCCATACAGAGACACTGGAATTTCAAAAGGCAGCCCTTACTTCTGGGTTCTTGCAAAAATATTGATATACATATATATATAATAATACAAAAATAGAAATGTATATGACATTTACTAGCCATTATATTTTGATGAATTTTGACCAAATATGTATGGATTGCTGCTTTATTTATATATTTATTTATTTGCCTAACCCCCGCATTCAGCCATTTTCAGCTATTATTCTTAATATTTTATGCTCATATGATTTTTTTGATTTGTATATATATTTGGTTGTTAAAATGTGGACTTGATGAAGATGGATCCCTCGAAGAAGATAGCATTCAGCGTGCACAAAGAAAGCTGTTACTATTGAGTAGTGTGCGCCTTGTGCCTTGTCCAGATCAAAGTGTGCTTTGCTTCTCTACATCAAGGCATGCTTTTTGTCCATCCCACATGCTGTGTCTATATCAAGGTGTGCTTTGAATAGACGCTTGGCTTGCAGTTTCTGCCTGTGGAGATTGACGCTTGCTGAGTGCTTGCTGCACATATCTCACTGCTGCTTGTGTTTGGGTGTGTGAGTATGAAGATCCAGTGGATAAATTGAAGGAGATGAGTGTTGAAATAGTGCAAAGCTAGTGTGATAATACTGGCTTTATTTATTACCCATGGGTGAATGTAAGCAACCCATGCTAACCATGTTGGGTTACCACGACACATTTGATTCATTAAGTGTCTCCTAAATGCCACAATCAGTGTGAACACTGGATAATTACACTCAAGTCAATGTGAACACTAAAATAAGTCACTAAGAACCTAGCGAAATTTATTTGATCAAATTATTAGACACCAGTTTAAGTTACATTATTTGGAATTACTTTAACATATTTCTTTACCGAGGTGACCCAGATATGAGTTTCTATCTATCTGCAATTGACATTAAGTGTACAGACGCTTGCAACGGTGGATTTGAATCTGACCTTGAGTCCAAGTGGTGACTCAAGTCCCTTGATGGTGGAGATAGCCTGGCTGAGTTAAGTTAGTGCCATCACCCACCTGGAAACAGTAACTCTCTGATTGAGCTTGTGTTGAGCAGTTCGTCAACTCATAAAGCTCAAGACACTGGAAGAGCAACTCCTGCATTGAAAAAACTGCCCAGTGAAGAGTCAGTCCATGACTAGCTCCTCAAATCGGCATTGGAGCACTGCTGCGCCCTCTACATATCAACCTCCATCCAGTATGTGCCTCTTGTCTCCGGGGCTCCATCATGAACCTACCCTAACGCCAGCCCCAAGCAGACCCCCCACCACCACCACCTCCACCCACACCCTCTACTGGTCTCACCCATCACGATGGTACCCGGCGTCCGCCAACCACCTCCAGGGCAGCCATCACCGGAAGTCGAACATTGCCAGTGAATGTGCCCAGATGAGGACTCCGATTCCACACTGCATAGTACATGGAAGCAGTGACCTATCACTATGAACTATGCGACTCAATCCAGAAGACCATGCAGTTAGATCGTCTCGGGTACATGCAGGGGAACTGCTTACTCACACATCGCATCGTATCTCTGTAGAGGACTGAGGTGTTCCTGTTTAAGTAGGCAACCTACCCACGTGGTCTATTCAACCTGCCTAACCAACCACTGTAGGTGTATGATATGGACACTGAAAATTGCTGAATATTGAGACTGTGAAATGTACATTGGAATTGATTGATTGATTGGTGGTTGCTTTACGCCGTGTCGGCAGCATAGGCCATATTCACGGAATGTGAAATGTACATTGATGACCTTGCACGCGCAACGCAGATATCCTCTAAAGGCCCTGTCACACTACGACGTATGGCGCCGGCATGTGCGTAACATGTTGAAATAAATTTCAACTCAAAATAGGTCGGCATACGCCAAACTTTTCGTGCTGTGAGGGATAAAAATGGGCGTACACACAACGTACACACAACATACGTAACATATGCAAAAAGTACCTCTGACCTATTGAGAGAGTTCATGTGCATCACAAAACATTAGCAAAATGTTTGCATACGCTGAAGGTATGCTGACCAATGTTACGTACATTACTCCATCACTAGAAGTATGGAGCATATGTTAAGTACGCTGGAGATATGGCAGGCATACGTTCGAAGTATGTTTGGAGTACATTATGCATCCATTGGCTGTACGCGGACTGCACGTTCCCAACAGGCTGAACGTATGGCTAACGTGTTCCAACCTATCCCGACCTATCCCTAACGTGTGCATAACATACACTGACATATGCCGAGCGCACACCGAGCGTATGAGAAACGTATGAGCCGTACGGGAACCTACATTGAAAATTTTGAACACGCACACACATTTTTTAGCGGCTCGACCTACGTCGACCTATGACGCCATATTCTGAGCGTACTTGACGTATGCCCAACATATACGTAACGTATGATGCCATATGCCGATGTGTTGGTAGAAAATCGCATATGTTGGCATACGCTAACGCCATATGTCATAGTGTGACAGCCCCTTTAAGGATATCCACATACTACTTTGATAGCGAATAACGTTGTGCAGGTCTAAGCAGCTCTGTATTATGCTATATTGCTCCATCGAGGCAAACATTGGCAATGTTGGCTCTTGCTCTGCAGTTCCAGACAGTCTTCGGCCAGCGTGATGTTGTGTCTACAGTGTGGCTGGTTTAATGGTATTGTGGTGGTGGTGGTGGGGGATCCACTTGCATGCTATCATCATCAATGAGCAAACCTACTGCTTACAAGTTACAGCAGTTTTGTGCCTTCGATGCTGGCTGGCATGAAGAACTGTGCCAACGTGTGGCTTTGTGGTTTGCTGGAAGAAAGTAAAGAACTATAATTCTCAACCTTCGACAGCCTTCGTGTAATGATCAAATGGCAAGCAAATACCAACAGAGAAGTGCTATATCTTCTAACATATTGGTAATTTAGCTAACCCTCTATGAAAGGTCCAGATATTGGGTTCAGTAGCGAGTGGTGTGCTGTGTATGATTGTTTTTGGTGTGAAGGTGATGGAGGTGTGAGATAAGTGGTAAGTTTGGGATTTGAATCAGGTGTGATGAACATGTAATATTTATGTTGGTCTTGTGAGTTCTGAGGAATGTTAAGTTTTTGTGTTGTGTGATACGGACATCAATGAATGGATATATTGATGAGGGATTTATGACCCAGCCATATCTGAGGTCATATGGATACACTTACAGAATTGCGACAGTGTGGACGTATGGTAGCTTTATAGTGTTGCCCAACTGATATATCATGCCACCAGCACCATGATGTCATATTATGTGGACACTTAGCTCAGCTTGATAATGTCATGTACCAGATGAAGTAGCGACATACATTACATCTTTGACTTAACTAGGCGTCAAACTTATGACCTTCGACACAGGAAATGGACACTTTACTAATTCAGTCAGCCTGTGTAGTCCCAGAAATGAATGGGACTAACCACCAAGACATTAAACTATTGAACTTGGCTATGGAACGAGCTACTTATAGCAACTCCACCATCCAGGCATGTTTGCTGGGACTGTGCGACAATAACACCGTTCACGTGACATCTTGTGGTGGCACTTTGGGACATTGTGATTGCCAGAGAAGTGGCAAATGCAAGAGCAGATGGAACAGTAATGGGACAATGTGTCGATTCAGAAAACCCACGTCTCCGGTGTGCAAGTTGGGTGAGTAGAATTGATTATTTGTGCCATGGCTATTTTAATGATGTCTTAATTCTCTTGGGTTGGACATTTTGTTCTTAGACATGAGCTAGCTTTGAAATGCAAATTGGCAATGCCCCCCCCCCCCACCCTCCTCATTCCCCATTCCCACGCTATCCTGGATTGAATATTTACTTGTTTGGTATAAACTTGTTATATCTCTGCTCAGGTTAATATACAACCTTATGAAGGTGCATGTTCATGTCCTTGAAGACGTTCAATTAATAGTGTTGCATATTCTTATCATGAGTCAGTGCTGAACAGGTTTTACTTCACTTGAAACTATAATACTAGATTTGAAATTTGAGAATTAGAAATATCTATGTCAGACTTGAATCTATTTGAATTGGATGTGTGAAACGAATGTAGTACAGTGAAGTCTCATTATAATACGATCGTCAGGGTATAACGTCATCGCTGGTGTATAATATGATTGCGAAAACAAGGGGGTCACATTAAATTGGGGTTCAGTTGACTGAATTACCTTTGAATTAAAGAATTCTGGGTCCAGTTAATCATCATGCTATATCTGAATTCATGCTAAATCAGGGCACATGACTTGAATTTTGCACTGTTAATGTTGTCGACTTCAACCTGAAGGTAAGTACTCGAGCACTAATGAATGGATAAAGGTAGCCTATTATATGTTACATATATCACCTATATTATATATATATATGTAGCATATATGTTACATTTATTCACATACTCAAAGCCAGCCAAAGATGTGTAGTGAATAGTGATTACAGATAAATAAATCTGACATTGGGAAACAAAAGATAGTTTCACTTGAATGAATATTGACAGACATAGGATTAGTGAAGACAATGATTGAGGTCAGGGTTCACAGAAGAGGAAACAATATTGAGAAGGAAGAATACTAGAGAAGAAAGAAGAAGAAAATGAGATTTAGATAGGTACATAAATTGACAGATTTGGAAGAAGACAGAATGGAGAAGAATTAAATCTCAGAAGGCCTAATTGGAAGAATGAATAATTTGAAGGAAGAAGCATAGGAAAAGGAAACAAAAAAGGGATTTTGTAAAGACAAAGGAGTTGTAAGAAAGGTCAAATTGAGAAAGACAAGGAGAATATTACTATAAAAACAAGAATAGAGGTTAATGATTGCCAAAAATATAGATGGAAAAGAAAGAAAGAGGAAAAGAAGTGGACGAGAAAGATGAAACATAACTAAGTAATGACAGAAGTGAAGGAAAATAAATAAAGAGAATATATTAGTAAAAACATTGAAGCAATTGCTGGAAAGAACCGAATATAAATAGATTAATGAGAAAAGTGAAAACAAAGGAGGATTAAAAAGAAGAAAGAAAGAAAGATTAAGGAATGAAGTGCATTAAAAATGAAGTTATGAGAGATAGGAAAATTAGTGAAGACAGAAGAATGAAGATTTAGAAGAAAGTAACTTAAGAAGAAATACGAGGAGAAGTATGAAGAATATGAATAAAGAAGATGAAAGAAGAATGAAGTTTGAAAGGAAGGAAAGAGTTTAATAAAGCTAGAAGAGATAAGAAAATTAGAGAAGACATAAGAATGAAGGTGAAGAAGAAATGAACTTAAGAAGAAAGAAGATTAGACAAGTAGGAAGAGTGTGAAGAAAGAAGACAAAAGAAAAGATAACTTTGTGGAAGAAGGAAATTTGAAGAATAAGAAAGCAAGAAGAGATAAGAAATTCAGAACTGACAGAAGAATGAAGAATATGGGGAAAGTAACCCAAGAGGAAAGAAGAGTAGAGAAGCAGGACATTTAAAGAGAAAGAAGAATGAAGTTTGAGTAGAAGGAAATTTGAAGAACACTAAAACTAGAAGAGATAAGAAAAAGGTTGAGAAGACAGAATAATGAGATTTAGAATGAAGACGGAAGAGTAGAGGAGAAGTACGAAGTTTAACTAGAAAGAAGGTGAAAGAAGAATGAGAAGAATGACAGTTGAAAATTACTAAAGCTGGAAGAGATAAGAAAGTTAGAGAAGACAGAAAAATGAAGATTAGAAGAAATAAACCTATGAAGAAAGAAGAGTAGAGAAGTATGATGAATAAGAAGAAAGAAGACTAAAGAAGAATGAGGTCTGAGAAGAAAGAAATTTCAAGATTAGTCAAGCTGGAAGAGATACGAAAATTAGAGAAGACAGAAAAATGAAGATTAGAAGAAAGAAACTTATGAAGAAACAAAAGAGGAGAGAAGTATGAAGAGTAAGAATAAAGAAGACGAAAGAAGAATGAAGTTTGAGAAGAAGGAAATTTGAAGAATAATAAAGCTAGAAGAGAAAAGAAAATTAGAGAAGACAGAAGAATGAATATTTGGAAGAAAGAAACTTAAGAACAAAGAAGTGTAGAGAAGACTGAAGTTTAAGAAGAACGAAGATAAAAGAAGAATGAAGTCTGAGGAGGACATCAAATTAATGAAGTGAATGAAGTTGAGGAGAAGGGATATGAAGAATAATAAAGCCAGAAGAGATAAGAAAATTAGAGAAGACAGAAGTGTGACGATTAAGAAAGAAACTTAGGAAGAAAGAAGATTAGAGAAGTATGAAGTGTAAGAAGAAAGAAAATGAAAGAAGAATAACGTTTGAGAAGGAGAAAATTTGAAGAATAATAAAGCTAGAAGAGGAAAGAAAATTAGAGACGACAAAAGAATGAAGATTTGGAAGAAAGAAACTTAAGAAGAAAGAAGTTTTGAGAAGAATGAAGCTAGAAAAGATGAAAAAATTAGAGAAGACAGTAAAAACATAAGAAGAAAGAAGAGTAGAGAGCTATAACTATTAAGAAGAAAGTATATGAAAGAAGAACAAATTTTGAGAAGAAGGAACTTAGAATATCAATAAAGGTAGAAGAGAGAAGAAATTAGAGCAAACAGAAGAATGTAGATTAAGAAGAAAGAAACTTAAGAGGAAGCAAGAGTAGAGAAGCATGAGTAGTTAGAAGAAAGAAGATTAAAGAAAAAGGAAGGCAGAAGAATGGATATTAAGAACAATTAAACTTATGAAGAAACAAGAGTAGAGAGAAGTATGAAGAGTTAGAAGAAAGAAGATGAAAGAAGAAGGAAGGTTGAGAAGAAGGAAATTTGAAGAAGAATAACGCTAGAAGAGGTAAGAAAAAGGTGTAGAAGACAGAAGAATGAAAAATTAGAAGAAAGAAACTTAAGAAGAAAGAAGAGTAGAGAAATATGAAGTTTGAGAAGGAAGTTTGAGAAGAATGAAAGTTGAAAAATAATGAAGCTAGAAGAGATAAGAAATTTAGAGAAGACAGAAAAATGAAGGTTAAGAAGAAGGAAACTATGAAGAAAGAAGAGTAGAGAGCTATGAATTTAAAGAAGAAAGAAGATGAAAGAAGAAAGAAGTTTAAGAAGAAGGACATTTGAAGAAGAATAAAGCTAGAAGAGATGAGAAAATTAGAGAAGATAGAAGAATGACGATTAAGAAATGGACTTAAGAAGAAAGAAAACTAGAGAAGTATGAAGAGCTAGAAAAAAAGAAGGTGAAAGAAGAATGAAGTTTGAGAAGAAGCAAATACGAAGAAGAATAAAGCTCAAAGAGATAAGAAAATTAGCAATGGGAGAAGAATGAAGATTAGAAGAATATAAGTTAAGAAGAAAGAATAGTTGAGAAGTAGGAACTTGAAAAAGAAAGAAGATGAAAGAAGAATGAAGTTTGAGGGGAAGGACATTTGAAGAAGAATCAAGCTAGAAGAGATAAGAAGATTAGAGAAGACAGAAGTACAAAGCTTAAGAAGAAACAAACTTAAGAAGAAAGAGCAGTAGAGAAGAATGAAGAGTCGGAAGAAAGAGGATGAAAGAAGAATGGAGTATGACAAGAAGTAGGAAATTTGAAGAAGAATAAAGCTAGAAGAGATAAGAAAATTATCAAAGAGAGAAGAATGAAGATTAGAAGAATGTAAGTTAAGAAGAAAGAAGAATACAGAAGTAGGAAGCTTAAAAAGAAAGAAGTTGAAAGAATGAAGGTTGAGGGGAAGGAAATTTGAAGAAGAATCAAGCTGGAAGAGATAAGAAGATTGGAGAAGACAGAGAAAAGGAGATTAAGAAGAAAGAATCTTAAGAAGAAAGAAGAGTAGGTAAGTACGAAGAGTGAGAAGAAAGAGGATGAAAGAAGAATGAAGGATGAGAAGAAGAAGAAAGTTAGAAAATTATTAAGCTTGAAGAGAAAAGAAAATTAGAGAAGACAGAAGAATGAAGATTAAGAAGAAATGAACTTAAGAAGAAAGAAGAGTAGACAAGTATGCAAGGTAAGAAGAAAGAAGAGGAAAGAAAACTCAACTTTGATAAGACGGAAATTTGAAGAATATTAAAGGAACAAGAGATAAGAAAGTTAGAGAAGACAGAAGAATGAAGAATTAGAAGAGAACACCATAAGAAGCAAGAAGAGTAAAGAAGCAGGACATTTCAAAAGAAAGAAAAATGGAATTTGAGAAAAAAGATATTTGAAGAATAATAAAGCTAGAAGAGATAACAAAATTAGAGAACATAGAAGAATGAAGACTAAGAAAAAAGAAACTTAAGAAAGAAGAGTGGAGACATATGAAGTTTAAAAAGAAAGAACATGAAAGAAGAATGAATTTTGAGGGGAAGGAAATTTGAAGAAGAATAAAGCTAGAAGAGAAAAGACAATTAGAGAAGATAGAAGAATGAAGATTATGAACAAATGAAGTAAGAAGAAGGAAGAGTAGAGAAGTATGAAGAGCTAGAATAAAGAAGGTGAAATATGAATGAAGTTTGGTAAAGCAATTTGAAGGAGAATAAAGCTTGAAGAGATGGGTAGATCAGAGAAGACAGAACAATGGAGATTAGAAGAACTTAAGCTATAAAGAAAGACGAGTAGAGAAGTAGGAAGTTTAAAAAGAAAGAAACTGGAAGAAGAATACATTTTTAGCTTGAAATTTGTAGGATAATGAAACTAAAAGAGATAAGGAAGTTAGAGAAGACAGAAGAATGAAGACTGAAGAAAGAAACCTAAGAAGACAGAAGACTGGGTAAGTATGGAGTTTAAAAAGAAAGAAGATGAAGGAAGAAGGAAGTTTGAGGGGAAGGAAATTTGAAGAAGTTTGAAGCTAGAAGAGATAAGAAAATTCAAGAACACAGAAGAATGAAGTTCATGAAGAAATTAACTTAAGAAGACAGAAGAGTAGAGAAGTACGAAGAGCTAGAAGAAAGAAGAGCTAGAAGAAAGAAGATGAAAGAAGAAGGAAGTTTGCAAAGAAGGAAATTTGAAGAAGCTCGAAGAGATATGAAGATCACAGAAGACAGAAGAATGGAGATTAGAAGAGCTTAAGCTCAGAATAAAGACGAGGACAGAAGTATGAAGTTTAAAAGAAAGAAGCTGAAAAAATGAATTTTGGGAGGGAAATTTGAGGAATAATCAAGCTAGAAGAGATAAGGAAATTCGAGAAGACAGAAGAACGAAGGGTATGAGGAAAGAAACATGAGAAGAAAGAAGAGTCGAGAAGTATGAAGTTTAAAAAGAAAGAAGATGAAAGAAGAATGAGGAAGGAAATTTGAAGAAGAATATAGTTAGAAGGGATAAGGAAATTAGAGAAGACAGAAGAATGAAGATTATGAAGAAATGAACTTAAGAAGATACAGGAGTAGAGGAGCAAGAAGAGTTAGAAGAAAGAATATAAAAGAAGAATGAAGTTGGAGAGGAAGGAAATTTGAACAAGAATAAAGCTCGAAGATCAGAGAAGACTGAAGAATAGAGATTAGAAGAACAGTAGACACACATGTAAAGTAAGAAGAAAGAAGATGAAAGAAAACTGAACTTTGGGAAGATGGAAATCTGAGGAATAATAAAGTAAGAAGAGAAAAGAAAGTTAGAGAAGACAGAAGAATGAAGAATGAGAAGAGAATAAAGTACCCAAAGAAGCAAGAAGAGTACAGAAGGATGACGTCAAAAAGAAAGAAGAATGAAGTTTGTGAAAAAGGACATTTGAAGAATAATAAGCCAGAAGAGATAAGAAAATTAGAGAAGACAGAAGAATGAAAACTAAGAAGAAAGAAACCAAAGAAGAAAGAAGAATGGAGAAGAATGAAGTTTAAAAAGAAAGAGGATCAAAGAAGAATGAAGTTCATGGGGAAGACAATTTGAAGAAGAAGACTTGTAGAAGAGAAGAAAATTAAAGAAGACATGAAAATGAAGATCATGAAGAAATGAAATTAATATGAAAGAAGAGTAGAGAAGTATGAAGAGTTAGAAGAAAGAAGATGAAATAAGAATGAAGTTTGATAAGGGAATTTGAAGAAGAATAAAGCTACAAGAGATAAGATCAGAGAAGACAGACAATGGAGATTAGAAGAACCTAAGCTAAGGAGAAAGAAGAGTAGAGAAGTAGGAAGTTTACCAATAAAGAAGAGTGGAGACGTATGAAGTTTGCAAAAAAAGATGATGAAAGAAGAATGAAGTTTGAGGGGAAGGAAATTTGAAGAAGAATAAACCTAGAAGAGATTAGAAACTTACAGAAGACAGAATAATGATTATTATGAAGAAATGAACTTAAGAAGATAAAGGAGTAGAGAAATATGAAGAGTTAGAAGAAAGAAGATGACCGAAGAATGAAGCTTGGGAAGAGGGAAATTTGAAGAAGAATAAAGCTTGAAGAGAGAGGGAGATCAGAGGAGACAGAACAATGGAGGTAAGAAGAACTTAAGCTAAGAAGAAAGAAGAGTAGAGAGGTAGGAAGATTAAAAATAGAGAAGATAAAATACAAATGAATTTTGTGGAGGAAATTTGAAGACTAATGAAGCTATAAGAGTTAAGAAAATTAGAGGAAACAGAAGAATGATGATTAAGGAGGAAACATAAGAAGAAAGAAGAGTACAGAAGTTTGAACAGAAAGAAGAAAGAAGATGAAAGAAGATTGATGTATGAGAAGAAGAACATTAGAAAAATATTAAAGCTAGAAGAGAGAGGAAAAGGAGAGAAGACAGAAGAATGAAGATTAAGAAGAAATGAGATTAAGAAAAAAGAAGAGTAGACAAGTATGAAGAGAACCAAGAAAGAGGATGACAACTTTGAGAAGAACGAAATTTGAAGAATAAACTAAGAAGTGCTATGAAAGTTAGAGAAGACAGAAGAATGAAGAATTAAAGGAAACTATCTTAGGAAGAAAGAACAGCGAGAAACATGACATTTAAAAAGAAAGAAGATGAAAGAAAAATGAAGTTTGAGAAGCAGGAAATTTGAAGAATAATAGAACTAGAAGAGACAGATAAATCAGAGAAGAATGAAGACGAAGAAGAAAGAAACTTAAGAAGAAAGAAGAGAAGAGAAGCATGAAGTTTAAAAAAGAAAGACGAAAGAATAATTCACCAAACGACAAGACAAATATTTATTAATCTCTAATTATTCATCAGTAATCTGATAAATAAGATAAATATGCTTCTTTTATAGACAGAACTGAATAAATATATTCGAAAGCTTAGATAAATTATTCTGCTTATTTTTACATTCTATCACTATCAATAGTTCAGTCAAGTTCTCAATAGTTCTCTATTAAGCATGGCTGGGTAAATTTGCTCAAAACCTTAGATCATTTATATTCGTCAGTTAACATCAGGTCTGAATTCGTTATAAATCAATTTTGACCATCTCTGTTTGGGAAGATCATATGGGATTCCACGCGTAATAAATAACATCAGGGTATTCAAATAGTTTTAATTATGTTGGACAAATCATATAAAGAAGACACCCACAGCTGCTCCTTTGACACTAAGCCAATTTAACTAGAAGGTAGCAGGGGCCAAACACGTAGGGAGGGTGGTAAAAGAAGTGTTGTATGTATGCTACCGCTCTTGAATATGTGAATATCGAACTGCGACTGACCATTTATGCTTGCTTGGATTCATTAATCTAACTACCTCTCTACGGATACACAGTTTGAGCAACCTGGTTACTTGTTTATCTATGGTGGTTATGCCGGATCATAGTTACATGAAACCCTGTGATGCTTGTTGTTGTGTTGTGAATTATTTATGTTAGGTGGTAACGTACACAATGAAGTTTGAGAAGAATGAAATTTGAAGAATACTAAACCTAAAGAAGATAGGAGAATTAGAGAAGACAGAAGAATGAATATTAAGAAGAAGGAACCTAAAAAGAAAGAATACCGGTAGTTGAGAAGTATGATGTTTAAGAAGAAAGAAGATGAATGAAGATTGGAGTTTGTGAAGTACATTTGAAGAAAAGTGAAGGTAGAAGAGTTGGGAAAACTAGAGAAGACTGAAGAATTAACACTAAGAAGAAAGAAACCTAAGAAGAAAGAAGAGTAGAGAAGAATGAAGTTTAAGAAGAAAGAAGATGGAAGAAGAATGAAGTTTGAGAAGATAGCAATTTCAAGAATGAAGAATAAAGCCGGAAGAGATAAGAAAATAAAGAAGCCAGAAGTGTGATGATTAAGAAGAAAGAAACTTAGGACGAAAGAAGATAAGAAAAGTATGAAGAGTAAGAAGAAAGAAGATGGAAGAAGAATGAAGTGTATGAAGAAGGACAATTGAAGAATAATAAAGCTAGAGGAGATAGGAAAACTAGAGGAGACAGAAGAATGAATACTAAGAAGAAAGAAACTTAAAAAGAAAGAAGAGTAGAGAAGAATGAACTTTAAGAAGAAAGAAGATGAAGGAAGAATGAAGTGTGAGAACATGGAAATTTGAAGAATGATTAAGCTAGAAGAGAAAAGAAAATTAAAGAAGACATAAGAATGAAGATTTGGAAGAATGAAGTTTAAGAAGAAAGAAGATGAAAGAAGAATGAAGTTTGAGGAGGACAAAAGAAGAATGAAGTTTGAGGAGAAGGACATATGAAGAAAAATAAAACCAGAAGAGATAAGAAAATTAGAGAAGACAGAAGTCTGACGATTAAGAAGAAAGAAACTTCAGAAGAAAGAAGATTAAGCGCCAGTCACACCTCACCGGACTGAGTACGGGACACCACAGGGCAATGAATTTTCTAGTCCGGTGCTGTCCGGTGACAAAATGTATCGAAATGGAGCGTAATTGGGTTAATTGCCGCTGGCCAACCGGCAAGTACCGTACATGTACCGTACATGTACCGGACGAGAACCAGACGAGAACCGGCCAGACCAACCATCAACCGGACACGTACCGGACTGTAAATATATTAGGTTGATCGTTATAATCTTTAAATTATTTTTTTTTATTGAGTCTGTGTCTATACTGTCCATGCCATATAAGCTTGAGTGCTCGGGCTTGTTTTCATTGCTGGCCAGCTGTAGTGGTGGAGTTATCTTATCACACAGTAGCTGATAAGGTGTTTGATTGCCTGTATTACAGTAGCAGGTAAGTGGTTGCTTAGTATGGTTAGTAGTCTATGTTAGTTTTTTTTTATTATCTTGGTATATATATATATTTTATTGACGTTCTCGCCACCGGACAATTCCGGAAGCAAACCGGACACGGAACGGATGGGTACCGGACATGAACCGGACAAAACGGACAAACGGACACCAACCAGACACATACGGATGGGTACCGGACATGAACCGGACAAACCAGACACCAACCGGACACCAACCGGACATGTCAGTCCGGCAGTGTCCGGTAGAAGTTTTGTGCATGTTCAAAACTTGTACCGGACACCGCCAGACACCACTGGACACCGCTGGATGGGTACCGCACATGTACCGGACATTACCGTATTTCACCGGACAGTGTCCGGTTCATGTCCGGTTCCCCAGTCCGGTAAGGTCTGACTGGGCCTTTAGAGAAATACGAAGAGCAAGAAGGAAGAAAATGAAAGAAGAATGAAGTTTGAGAACATGAAATTTAGAAGAATAGTAAAGCTAGAAGAGAAAAGAAAATTAGAGAAGATAGAAGAATGAAGATTTGGAAGGAAGAAACTTAAGAAGAAAGAAGTGTAGAGAAGAATGAAGTTTAAGAAGAATGAAGATGAAAGAAGAATGAAGTTTGAGGAGGATAAAAGAAGAATGAAGTTTGAGGAGAAGGACATATGAAGACAAATAAAACCAGAAGAGATAAGAAAATTAGAGAAGACAGAAGTGTGACTATTAAGAAGAAAGAAACTCAAGAAGAAGGAAGATTAGAGAAGTATGAAGAGTGAGAAGAAAGAAAATGAAAGAAGGAAGTTTGAGAAGAAGAAAATTTGAAGAATAATAAAGCTAGAAGAGAAAAGAAAATTAGAGAAGACAGAAGAATGAAGATTTGGAAGAAAGAAACTTAAGAACAAAGAAGTGTACTGAAGACTGAAGTTTATGAAGAAAGAAGATGAAAGAAGAATGAAGTCTGAGAAGGACATAAGAAGAATGAAGTGAATGAAGTTGAGGAGAAGGACATATGAAGAAGAATAAAGCCAGAAGAGATAAGAAAATGAGAGAAGACAGAAGTGTGACAATTAAGAAGAAAGAAACATAAGAAGAAAGAATATTAGAGAAATACAAAGGTTAAGAAGGAAGAAAATGAAAAGAGAATGAAGTCTGAGAACAAGAAAATTGGAAGAATAGTAAAGCTAGAAGAGAAAAGAAAATTAGAGAAGACAGAAGAATGAAGATTTTGAAGAAATAAACTTAAGAAAAAAGAAGTGTAGAGAAGACTGAAGTTTACGAAGAAAGAAGATGAAAGAAGAATGAAGTCTGAGAAGGACATAAGAAGAATGAAGTGAATGAAGTTGAGGAGAAGGACATATGAAGAAGAATAAAGCCAGAAGAGATAAGAAAATGAGAGAAGACAGAAGTGTGACAATTAAGAAGAAAGAAACGTAGGAAGAAAGAATATTAGAGAAATACAAAGGTTAAGAAGGAAGAAAATGAAAAGAGAATGAAGTTTGAGAACAAGAAAATTGGAAGAATAGTAAAGCTAGAAGAGAAAAGAAAATTAGAGAAGACAGAAGAATGAAGATTTTGAAGAAATAAACTTAAGAAAAAAGAAGTGTAGCGAAGACTGAAGTTTACGAAGAAAGAAGATGAAAGAAGAATGAAGTCTGAGAAGGACATAAGAAGAATGAAGTTGAGGAGAAGAACATATGAAGAAGAATAAAGCCAGAAGAGATAAGAAAATGAGAGAAGGCAGAAGTGTGACGATTAAGAAGAAAGAAGCATAAGAATAAAGAATATTAGAGAAATACGAAGGTTAAGAAGGAAGAAAATTAAAAAAGAATGAAGTTTGAGAACAAGAAAATTGGAAGAATAGTAAAGCTAGAAGAGAAAAGAAAATTAGAGAAGACAGAAGAATGAAGATTTGGAAGAAATAAACTTACGAAAAAAGAAGTGTAGAGAAGAATGAAGTTTAAGAAGAAAGAAGATGAAAGAAGAATAAAGTTTGCAGAGGACATAAGAATGAAGTTGAGTAGAAGGACATATCAAGAAGAATAAATCCAGAAGAGATGAGAAAATTAGAGAAGACAGAAGTGGAATGATTAATAAGAAAGAAACTTAACAAGAAAGAAGATTAGAGGAGTATGAAGAGTAAGAAGAAAGAAATTAAAAGAAGAATGAAGTTTGAGAACAAGAAAATTTGAAGAATAATAAAGCTAGAAAAGAAAAGAAAATTAGAGAAGTCAGAAGAATGAAAATTTGGAAGAAAGACACTCAAGAAGAACGATGAGTACAGGAATGAAGAGTTAGAATGAAGAAGATAAAAGAGGAATGAAGTTTGAGGAGGAAATTTGAAGAAGAAGAATAAAGCTAGAAAAGATAAGAAAATTAGTGAAGACAAAAGAACAAAGATTAAGAAGTGTTGAGAACAATGGAAGATTATGGAGAACGATAAAGAAGAACAAAGTTTAGAAAGCAGGAAATGTGCAGAATAACGAAGCTTGAAGATATAGAAAAAAAATAAGGAGACAGAAGAATGAAGATTAAGCAGAAATAAACTAAGAAAAAAGAAGAGTTCAAAAGTATGAAGCTTAAGAAGAAAGAAGATGAAAGAAGGATGCAGCTTTAGAAGGACACTTTTGAAGAAGAATAGAGGAAGAAGAAATAAGAAAATTAGTGAAGACAGAGGAAGGAAGATAATGATGGAAGAAACTTAAGAAAGAAGAATAGCGAAGTATGAAGTTTATGAAGAAAGAAGATGAAAGAAGATAGAAGTTTGCGAAGATGTAAATTTGAAGAAAAATAAATCTAAAAGAGGGAAGAGAATTAGAGAACACAGAAGAATGAAAATGAAGAAGAAAGAAAGTTATGAAGAAAGAAGAGTAGAGAAGTATGATGCTTAAGAAGAAAGAAGATGAAAGAAGAATGGAGATTGAGAAGAAGAAAATTTGAAGAATAATGAACCTAGAAGAGTTATACAAAATTTGAGAAAATAGAAGAATGACGATTAAGAAGAGTAAGAAGAAAGAAGATGAAAGAACAATGAAGTTTGAGAAGAAGGACATTTGAAGAATAATGATGTTAGAAGAGAATGAGAGAAGACAGAAGAACGAAAATGAAAAATAATAGAAAGAAATGCAAGAAGAAAGAAGTGTAAAGAAGTATGATGAAAGAAAATCAAAGCAGATGAAAGAAAAATGAAGTTTGAGAAGAAGGACATTTGAAGAATATTAAAGCTGCAAAAGACAAGAGAATTAGAGAAGACAGGAGAATGAAGATTAAGAAAAAAGAAATTTAAGTAGAAAGAAGAGTAGAGAATTATGAAGTTTAAGAAGAAAGAAGAAGGAAGTTTGAGAAGAAGGAATTTAAAGAATAATGAAGACTGAAGAAAATGTATGTAGGAAGATTGATGATCAGAGGTCAATGAAAATTACTATTAGAAGGTTTTTATTTTTTATGTGAATTGATTACAGAAATATTGGCACACCTAGGCACTAACTAGGGACAGAGCACAAGTGAAAGGAAAGCAGCAAACAAAACAAACAAACAAATTCTGGGAACACATCTTCATCCACAAGCCTATTGCCATCTCACTAGATGTACAGACTAGGCTAAGATATTAGTTATATGATAGGAAGTTATACACAAAAAAAACACACAAAAAACTAACATAGATACTAACTACTTAGATAAATGCTGGTCGACATCCCGGATACCAACCCGGAACCAGAACCCAGGCATATACCATAACATTCCTCACAGCTGTCCAGCATTGGAAACAAGCACTCTCACGGGAGCTTACATGCTATGGGCAGAATAAATACTGTATCAATAAAATAGATTTTTTTTAAACACTGAGTAAGTGATTAATACACGGCGGGTGAATAAGCAACAAAGAGCATGCTGGAGTCAAACGTTTTTTTATTTAGGAGAGGAAAGCCCCCAAAAGAAGGCGTTGAGGGCTAGGCAGCAGGAGGTGAAGTTAGGAGGGATATTGAAGAGGGAAGTGGGAGACGGTTCCAGCAGGACTGGTAGGGGGAGCCATGGGCCCATCGGCTCGAGACGAGAAGTCAGAGGGGGGAAGTGGGAAGAGCGGGGGCGGTTTTCTCTCCCCCCCCAACCCCCCAGCCGTGAATCGAATGCAATGCGAGCAGTATGACCAACAGGAAAAGGTAGAAGACCTAAATAAGGAAGTGGATGAAAGTAGAAGAGAAGAAAATTTGAGAAGACAGAAGTTTGAAAATTGAGAAGATAGAAACCTAGGAAGAAACTAGAGTACGGAGGTAGACCTATGACATTCAAGAACAAAGATAAAAGAAGAATGAAGTTTGAGAAGAATGAAATTAGAAGAAGAAAGAAGAATCAGCAAACGGTTGAGAAAAAGATTAATGGGGAAAGAAAGACAACTTAAGGTGGACATGTATGAAGATCAACGCTAGAAGAAGAAAATTAGTGAAGACAGAAGAGTTAAAATTAAGCAGAAAGACTAAGAAGAAAGAAGAGTAAAGAAGTATGAAGAAAGAAGATAGAAGAAGAATGAAGTTTGAAAAGGAAATTGGAAGAAGAACGAAGAGTGAATGAAATATATGGATGAAGATTGATGATATGACTTCAAAAGAAAATTAGCATAAGAAGGTTGAGAATAAATTGTGAATTGTTGACTAAGAGGGAAATAAGAGTGGAGTCAGAAAAAGATTAACGGGAAAGAGAGAAGTAAGACATTCAAGAAGAAAGAAGATGAACGAAGAATGAAATTTGATGAAGAAAAAAGGGTAAAGAAAACAGTGGATAAAAACTGAAATTAGAAGAAATAAACTCAGAAAAAGGAAGAGTAGAGAAGCATGAAGTTTGAGAACAAAGAAGATGAGTGAAGAATGAAGTTTGAGAAGGATGAAATTGGAAGAAAAAGGAGTGAAGAAATAATATGGATAAAGAAACGTCTTAAGGAAAAAAGTGAAAGAAGATCGAAGATCAAAGAGAAAGAAAGAATCAGAAGAAGAGAAAGTGAGAAGAATGAAACCAAGAAGAAAAGAGAAGGATGAAGTTTGAGAAGAAAGAAGATGAGAGAAGAAAAAGTTTGGTAAGAAGGAAATTGGAAGAAGAAAGAAGAGTGAAGAAAAAGGTATTGGAGGTTGGTATTATAAAGCAGAAGATTAGCAGGATTAACAATAATCAGGAAAAGATTGAGAAAGATTAACAGGGCAAGAACGAAGACATAAGGACTGAAGTGCATGAAGATTGAAGATAGAAGAGAAACAAAAATTTAAAGAAGACAGAAGAATGAAAATTGCATAGGAAGGAACTTAAGAAAATTAAGAGTATAGAAGTGTGAAATTTGAAAAGAAAGAATATGAGAGAAGAAGGAATTTTGAAATGAACAAAATTGGGAGAAGAACGAAGAGTGAAGAAGTATGACTGAACATTGATGATGTGATGTAGAAGAAAATAGAATGTAGAAGCTTGAGAGGAAATTATAAGTTGATAACTAAGAAGATTTAGGAAAAGTTCGAGAAAGAGATTTACATGAAAAGCAAGAAGAGAAGTGGGTGAAGATCGGAGGTACAAGAGAGAAGAAAATTAGAGAAGACAGAAAAATGAAAATTGAGAAAAAGAAACTATGAAGAAGAAGTGTAGAGAAGTATAAAGTTCGAGAAGAAAGAAGATGAGAGAAGAAAAGGTTTGAGAAGAACGAAATTCGAAAAAGAAGAAGAAGAGCAAAGAAAAGGAGGATGAGCATTGAGGTAATGAAACATAATAAAATTAGAATTAGAAATTTCAAGATAAATTAAGAACTGGTGACTGCGAAGATTTATGAACAAATTAGAAAACACTTAACGTGGAAAGAAAGAAAACGCAAAGAAGGAACTGCATAAAGATGAAGATAAAAGACAGAATTAAATAAGAGAAGATAGAAGAATGAAAATTAAGAAGAACGAGACTCCAAAGAAGAACAGAAAAGAAGTATACAGTTTGAGAAGAAAGAAAATGAGAGAAGAAAAGACTGAGAAGAATAAAATTAGAAAAGACAGAAGAGTGATGAAAAAGGTGGATGAACATTGATGGTCTGAAGCAGAAGAAACTCAGCCTTATAAGTTTGAGGAAAATTAAGAACTGATGATTGAGAAGAATTGGGAAAAGATTGAGTAAAAGATTATTGGGAAAGAAAGAAGACTTAAGGATGGAAGCGCATGAAGCTTGAAGATAAAAGACAAAAGGAAATTAGTGAAGACAGAAGAATGGAAATTAAGAAGAAAAAAGCTTAAGAAAAGGGAAGAATAGAGAAGTAAGAAGTTTGTGAACAAAGAAGAGGAAAGAAGAATGTAGTTTGAGAAAGCAGAAATCGGAAGAAGAAGAAGAAGAAGAAGAAGAAGAAGAAAGAAGATTGGTGGGATGAAGATTGATGATATGAGATTGAAGAAAATTAGAAGTAGAACTTTGGGTAGGAATTAGGAATTGATGACAGAAGAACTAGGAAAAGATTGAGAAAGAGATTAACTGGGAAAGAAAGAATACTTCCACGGAGAGTGAAGATAGAAGAGAGAAGAAAAGTACAGAAGACAAGAATAACAAACGAGAAGAAAGAAACTATTAAGAAGAAGACCAGAGAAGTATAAAGTTTGAGAAAAAAGATGAAAGAAGAATGAAGTTTTATTTCAGGAGAATGAAACTCAGGAAGAAGGAAGAATGGAGAAGTCTGAAGATTGAGAAGAAAGAAATTTGATGAAGAAAAAGCAATTTAAGAAAAAAGATGGATGAAGATTGAAAGAAAATAGAGATAGAAGAGGGGTGAAAACTAAAAAGAAGGCATATTACGATGGGCAGTATGAGAAATCAGAATAGAAAATTAAGAATCAAGGAACGTGGATGGAAAAAAGAATTAACTATGAGAGAACGAAGACTGAAGAAAGAAATGGCACTGAAATTGAAGCCAGGAGAATGAAGTAAAATACAATGGATAGATTGTTCGATAAGAGGAAATTTATTTATACTCGCAATCTACATGCTATTTATCTTTGGTCTTCAGGTGTGATATGCAATTGCTTCACTTCTGCGTGCATTTTTCTTTGTATTTTTCACATGTACATCCAATGCTCATGAAGCTAGTTAAAACAACATGATATTGGTTTGTTATCATTGAACTCAAGTTGCTGTATGACCTGCTTATTGCTCAACCATTGAAAGCTGACCTTCATTACCACACTTTATATTGATTTATATTTCAGGTGTTAACCCCCATCCCTCCCCCACCATTCCATGGTTAATTTAATCATATTGCCATATTGCACATAACATTACCAGTATAAATTAGAAAGAAATACAACTTTAGATGTATTTTAATATTTTTAATGTATTAGCGCATGTATGATAACTAATTCATGTGTTAGCCATGGCACAAATTAATCAATTCATTTCAGCATACCAGCCGTGGAAGGGCAACATGCTGCAAGAGATGACATCGATTGTGGATGGATGACGCTATTATTTTGCCAAGTTCATCCATAAAAGACTTTTTTGTGTGCTTATTTATGAAGCCCGATCAATGTGGATCCAAAGAACATTAGGCCTACAACAGATGTTTTGTGATTGGTAGCCTTTTAAGCACTGGTCACGAAACTCCTGGGTTCAAACCCTGGCCGAGTCAAACCAATGACTTAAAAAGTGATACAAACGTTGAATTGCTGCTAGCCCGACACACTTTTAGCAGTTAAAAAAAAAGAAATTAAATCAGGAATCAGGAAAGAAATTAAATTACTCAAACTTAAGCCTACCAAAGCCGCTGGACCTGATGGATTCCATCCAAGGGTATTAAGCGAAACAGCACCTACATTAAGTCACCCGCTGAGCATCATCTTCAACAAATCACTTAGTGAAAGTCATCTACCACAGGCATGGAAGGAAGGCATTATCACACCGATCCACAAAAAAGGAAACAAGACCTCTGTAGGGAATTATAGACCCATAAGCCTGACATCTGTCATCGGCAAAGTTATGGAATCAATCATAAGAGACAGCATAGTTAATCACATGATGGATAACAACTTGTTCTGTGATGCCCAACATGGGTTTGTACCGGGTCGTTCATGCATGACGCAGCTTCTTGTTACAATCGGGAAATGGACAGAACTGATGCAATCTATCTGGACTTCAAAAAGGCATTTGACAGTGTGCCCCGTAAACGGCTTTTACTCAAGCTATACGCATATGGCATTGATGGAGATATAAAGGCATGGATCAAAGACTTCCTAGAAGGCCGGAAACAGTGTGTCATTGTGAACGGCATACCATCAGACTGGACAGTTGTACTGAGTGGTATTCCCCAAGGCAGCATTTTAGGTCCCATCTTATTCGTTCTGTTCATTAATGATCTACCGGAGGTCGTCCTCAGTGCAGTGAAGATCTTCGCTGATGACACAAAGGTCTTCCGAAAAATTGCATCAGACGATGATCATGCTCTGCTGCAAACGGATCTTGACAACTTATATAGATGGTCACAAGATTGGCAACTCGGCTTCAATGAGAGCAAATGCAAAGTCATCCACCTGGGTAAAAATAATGTCAAACGACTCTACAAATTGAGCAACACCACTCTACAGGCGGAGAATGAAGAGAAAGACCTTGGCATTATTATCGACAGTGAACTCAAGTTCCACAAACACATAGCTGCAGCTATTAATATGGCTTCCAGGATGCTTGGCCTCATAAGAGCTACCTTCACATGTCTGGACGAAAGTACCCTCCCGCGTCTGTACACAGCTATGGTACGTCCTCACCTTGAGTATGGCAATGTAATTTGGTCACCGCGCTACAAACTGGACACCAACGAAATCGACAAGATTCAGCGAAGAGCCTCAAAGCTAATCCCCAACTTGAGGAATGTGCCATATGAGGAAAGATTAGTCTCACTGAAGCTCCCATCACTATTGTATCGCAGAAGACGTGGCGACATGATACAAGTGTTCAAAATTGTAAAGGGAATTGACCGCATAGACCCCAACATATTCTTTCCACAGCAACCTGAAACCACCATTCACACAAGAGGTCATGAACACAAGCTCTACAAAAACAGATGCAACCTGGAACTTCGGAAGCACTTCTTCAGCCAAAGAATAATAACTGACTCGAACTCACTACCTGATAATGTCATCTCAAGCTCTACCCTGAACTGTTTTAAAGCTAGTGTCATGGGGGTGATGAAAATGGGAAATATGTACTAGAATAGATCGATTTTGGAGAAACGAGCAGTATAAAACTCCGAACTGACTTTCAAGTATTGCAGAATAGAGACCGAAAAACCAACAGGCAATTATGCCTTCAACATTTCGTACATCTGGTATCAAGGTATCAAGGAAGGGACAATTCTTCAGGCACGGGCGGGGACGATCACACATTTGTTCTAATTTGGCCTTATGAAGTCCGATCTATATGGATCCAAAGAACATTAAGAAGTAATCTATTGCTTAGACTCACAGCTGACTGGATTAATGGGACTTTGGTGTCTTGTCCATAGTAAACAGATTCCCTTTGGAATACAGGAACAAACATCTATAAACCAACATTCACAACGCTAAGACCCTTAGGACAATGGACACAGTGACCTGTCCGGCGCCTGCGCAGTGCGCACCTCTTCCCCGATTGAGTTTTGTTGTACCAAGTTAAGCTGAAAGCATCTGATGATGGCGCTGGATTGCATTTCATCTACATCTTATGACTGAATGAATCTTAATTAGTAAGCAAGATGAGTGTGTGTATTTTGAGACAACCTTAGGAGCCTAAGTTCATCATAAAGAATATTTCTCCATCAGACTTGCTAAGCAACTTCTGAAAACATGCTTTGAGCCTTGTTGAGGACTAAGGAGTTTCCTAGCTCAATTGTATTTGGATTCGCTGAATCAGGCACAACAACATTCAACATTTGCAGAAGCATTGTACTTTTAATGTGTGCAATCCACCTGAATTTACTGCCATTGGCAAGTGAATGAACCACATAGGCCTACATAACGTTGTTGTGTTTTGTGGTGTCCTCTTATCTCTGGTCTGACAGTGAAAAGTGTGGGGAGTGCCATGGTATCAGGATCTGGCAAGAACATTTCCAGATTGAGATCATCGCTTACTCTTCTAGGTGGCTACTGACTGTCCATTTGTAGCCTATGCTGAACCAGCATTTCAACATCGCTCTATGCAATCCTGATTACATTAACTGACCTTTTTAAAACATGTTTTACTTCAAATATCTCCAATGTTAGTAATTTATAATCAAACTATTTCAAACAGTACTGTAGATTATAACAATCAATCTAATCTATTTATCTAAAAAGAAAGTGGTAAAAACTGAAACTCAACAGACTATGCAACTTTAATTTACAGTTGTGGGTCCGAACTGCTAACGCACAGTTCATATGCTTTTGTTTGTCTGTTTGTTGTTGTTTTACGTCCTAGCAACATCTAAGGTCACATCAGGACGGGTACCGACCTGTGACAGTGTGCACTCATAGTGACTTTATAGTGCTGTCCCACTGGGAAACCACGCCGCCGGCACCATGACCTGGTATCCCACTCAGTCACATTATCCTGACACTGAGCACACCATTCCTTGCCATGTCCTAATAATGGCGAGCGCCTGGCTAGGAAGCGACAAGTATCAATTTTTAAGTCATTGGTTTGACTCGACCAGGGTTCGACATATGCACTACTATTTCAGCATGCCTACTTGCCATCTATATCAGCATTCTTGATACATGCAATGATACTTTGTTCCGCTGGTAGCATTTGATTGTTGAATGAATGTTGCACATTATAAGCTATTGCCTTGGTTACAAGGGTCCGAACAGCCAGACTCTCAATAACCAATGTGGTAATTAGTTACCTCATTGGCAACACTAATCTACCATGGTTTATAGCAAACACTATCAGCTATTGTCTTGATTACAAGGGTCCGAACAGCCAGGCTCTCAATAACAAATGTGGTAATTAGTTACCACATTGGCAACACTCACCTACCATGGTTTATACCATAAATGCTGCTAATCTAGTAATAGCTGGCTCACAACAAAATAATAATGTGAATAGAAATATCCTGTCTGTTTAATTTATTTCAGCTGGTAAAATCTAGCTTAGAGTAGTTCTAAAAGACATTTGTATTGTTTTAGATTAACTTTGAGTCAACAGGATATTTATAGCATTGTTAACTCACGACCAGTTATTTTTTTAGCAACCTGTACCAAATATCGAGCACAACTAAATACCCCCATCCCTCTTATTGGTCACATGCTTAAAGTTGCATAGTCTGATGGTTTTGATTTTCTGAACTTTTCTGAGATAAATACATTAGGTTAATTGTTATTATGTACCTTACTTTAGCTTGAAGTAACTTTTATTTTATGTGGCTTACTTTTGAAATATTTGAAGTGGAACCACGCTAAATTAATTTTGGCAAGCTTGTCAAAACTCTGACCCCACAGGCTTCTGCAGTAACAGGTTCTATTCAATTGCCTCGGTATTCCTTCCGGTGTGGTGACAAATGTTTAATAAGTGCACCAGTATCTAAGTTAGATATGTAGAATCAAATTTAGATAATTGTTTTGGTTTTGAAAATTTGATATTTTCATCAGACTATGCAGCTTTAAATGACATTGAGAATCACTTGTAAAACTAACTCGCAATTATCAGGGGGAAAAACAGCTGTCTTTGCTAGATTCATACAAGTGACAAGAGCAAAGGAATAGACTATGCCTACAAAAGCACACACGATACAACCTATACAGGATATTAACATGTCTAATAACCCAAAGAAGAAGATGATTTCCGCCAATTTTATTAATGCCAAGGCAAACATTCTAACACCACAGGATTAACAAATTAATTATGTTGCCTCATCAACATATCTAATTCACGACATTCGGACAAAGTACTAGGAAGTCAAATGTAACAACAATGATTTATTGATTATGAAAATCAAATAAGTTAGCAATCAGAGTTTGTTTGATCGTGCCGCAGGGGCGTGCAGGAGGCTGGCTCCGATAACAAGGTGTCAGTGTGTTGACAACTGAAGGCGGCTGGCACCTTGGGGACCGAGACTGGTGTCTTTAGTGGCGTGGTCCATGGTTAATGTTCAGGCTAGTTGCCGTGTCAGTGTCTGTAGGGAGATGGTGTACATAATCAGAAATCGAACAATCATGAAATGGTAACTGGACCTCAGCACTTAACCCCCTAGAAAGAGGGTGGGTGGGAGGGGAAATTAGTGTTGCTTGTATGAGAGCCAAGGTGGAAATGAGGGAATACAGGTGGGGAAGTAGGTCAGTGCTGAGGTCAACCTTGCCTCGTGCGTGAATTAGCCTAGATTTGTGTGTCTTTCCATTCTGATGATCCAAGAGGATTATTTGGGCAGGCATCTGGTTGGTTTGCATAACAGTTGGGGTAACTGAAGAAAGCTCTGTCTGTGTGGACTGTTTAATGACTGTTTGGTGAATGTTTGATGACTGATTGATGACTGATAGTGGGGACGCTGCTTCTAACCATATTTTATTCCAGTCCAGCTGCGGCAGCCATTGATTAAAACATACAAACAGTCGGTGTTATGTGTTAGTTCTTGACCGAATGAGGATGGTGTCCTGAGAGATGAGAGAGGAAAAGTAGAGAAAAGAAATGAAAAGAAAATGAAAAAAAGTCTGAGTGGCAAGTGAACGGTTTGTTTTGGCAGATTATTATATGCGTTAGTAGTGTGCGTGTCTGTCTATTTGTCTGTCTGTTTGTCTGTATGTTAGTCAGTCTGGATATTTCATTGCAATGAGTGGTGTTGCCGCTGTCACTCTCTGTGTAATGCCTGAGTGTTTTGAAGATAAGAGGAGTTTATTTCCACGTGCATTATTATATGTACACTCCTAGATCTTTGAAGCACGCCAGAACTCTGCCTTCTCTAACAGTTCTTCCACTATGTTTCCAATCACCATGTGTGTATAATAGATCAAGCTAGTATATGCCAGTAGTCTCTATTAACCTAAGCTGTAATGTATTAGTAGGCTCTATACCTCTCAACTGATCTCTCAATTTTAAAGACTATTAGTACTAGTATAACTCTGAACTGTAATCTCTCAATCTGAAATACTATATTAGTATATCCCTTAACAGTAATCTCTCAGTTTTGAAGACTCTATTAGCATACCTTTCAACTGTAATCTCCCAATAGTCCCTTTACATGGATAGCACACTGTTCGCGTTGAACTAATTGTGTGTGCATATCCATGTAACCGCTAAGATATTGTAATTCTTTCAGTAATAGAGCTGAAAGATAAGTTATCTGTATATCTTCGTGAATGAGCTAGCCTTGGCCTTTCTGAACAGATGTTGATGTGGTGGACTTCCTCATATCATTACAGGATTGTGTAATCGGGCGATCCTGATTCGCCTGACCTTCCAACCGGAAGTTGCCTCAATTGCAACGCTGGTGAGTAAAGACATACATTATATTGAGGAAAATACACTCTATTGCGCTGTAATTCAGACACAGGACACGAAAGTGGTATAAAGTGGTAGTTTATTGATCTTTTTTCTTATGATGGAATTCTTAGGTTTCGAGTAGTTACAGTTCGGTATAGTTAGTTTTGTCCCACATGCGCTCAGCCTTGCGTGCCAGATGGGTGGGTGGGACGGCTAGAAAAGACAGCAAAGCTTCAGTGGCCACGCGGCAGGTTCGGGCGCACTGGTCGGTGTGAGCTGCTCCGGCTCCTCCGGTGGCGAGTCTGTGAAGGATCCGCCAGGTAGCGCATCGGTTCGATAGTGTGTCTTGTTGAGTATAGGTGGCGCCACGGTTGTCCATAGAGTTTAAGGTTGAAGGGCTTTCGGTCCCGCGTCCCAAATTACCCATGTTGCCGCCGCAACATGCACAATTCAGACACAGGACACGAAAGTGGTATAAAGTGGTAGTTCATTGATCTTTTTTCTTATGATGGAATTCTTAGGTTTCAAGTAGTTACAGTTCGGTATAGTTAGTTTTGTCCCACGTGCGCTCAGCCAAAAGTAGTGGAGAGCGCGGTGGGGCATGCGCGGATGGCGTCGCGCGGGACGTAGAGGTGGACGGCGGTCGATGTCCACGTCCCAAAGTTCTGGATGTCGTCCAGTGTCGAGCCGAGGGCGGCGCAGGCTTGCGCGCCGCCTCGACACAGACTGTGTAGGGTGACTGCGCGGGGGGCCGGGTGGCCCGTGGCCGCCAGTGCGAGCCGCAGGGTGGCGAGAAGGGCGGAAGGGCGAAGGGGCGTGCCCGATGTGGTGATGAGCGCGGGGCCGTTGAGCGGCGGCGGGGTACGAGTCGCATACCCGCGCCAGGCGGCGACCGGGCAGTATGGTGACCCAGGTATCGCCGGGACGGCTATGTCGAGGTGATGCCCCACCCTCCAGCGGGTCTTGGTGGAGGACACGTGGACATTCATGCCTGTCGCCGTGATGGAGATGTCCTTGGCGCGTATGGCGTGCCTGCGGGTCGTAGGGTCGGTCGATTGGAGTAGGTTGGACTGTCGTAGTATGGTGAAGTAGGCGAGGAGCAGAGCCGCCGTGAGGACCTTGCCGTTGGGGCCCACGGTCTCGAAGAACCTGACGACTTTCTTTATGTCGTCAGGAGTGAGGGCTGGGGCTCGGGTCGTCTCGTGTGTGGATGCGCGCTGTATGCCCCTTTTTAGCAGGGCAACGGGGTAGGTGTCGAACGCGGCGGTATTCCCCCCAATCGCCCTTATCCAGGTGCGTGCGCCGCTGAAGTAGTTGAGAGCGGCCCCGGGGGAGGAGAGGTCATCCGCGAGCTGTAGTAAGTATGATAGTATCACGTAGTGTGTGGGGGTCGCCGGGTCGGACCCGTGTTGTCGCATGTAGGTGACGTACCTGGCCGCCTGTCTGTTCTTGTTCCTCCAGGTTCCCGGGGCCAGCCCGGCGGCTATCATGTCGGTCAAGCGTTGGTGGTGTCGCGGCGTGAAACCTGCGGATGAAGGCAAAAATTAGGTGCATTCGCTGGTTATAATCTTGGGGTGAGCACATTGATCAGGTCGACGTGGACTTGTACGAGGCCGCGCTGTGCGACCAGGGCCTCAGCCGTGCGTCGGGCTTGGGTGTCGTCGTGCCGCCTGCTGAGGGCGTCGGCCAGGACGAGGTCCTTGCCGACCTTATGTTGTATCTGGATTTCCGTGCTCAAGTTGGCCGCTATGAGCCAGATCTCCCTCGCGCAGGCGGTTAGGATGGGATCCCGGCCGCATCCCGTCGAAAGGACCTGCTGGGAAGCGGAGTTGTCGGTGTTGACCCGGATGGTGTGTAGGTGGGGGTGCTTGGGGTGGAGAGCCCTGACAGCCGCTACGAGGTTTATGGCCTCTAGCTGGGCTATTGTCATGTCCTTCTCCCGGACCTCGTCGGGGTAGCGCTCTGCGTAGAAGTGGGTAGGTGAATGCGCGCCCGCCCCGGTTAGTGAAGAGTCACACTCGATGGTCCAGCGGATCCTGGGTGCTGACTGCAGGAGGACGTACCCGTTAAATGACTCGGCAAACCTGTCGAACCAACGGATGTCGTCGACGAGGTCCTCCGGTATGGTGTGCTTCCCGTGCAGCGGGGCATTCCTGAGGGCGGCAAGTATTCTGGACATGAATCGGCGGGCCGGGCGTATGCACTTCGCCACGTGTTGGAGCCTGCCGACGAGCCTCTGTATGTCGCGTCGTGAGGCCTTCCTCCCGATGACCCAGAGGCCGCACTCTGTGAGGACGTCGGCCAGCCTGTCGCGGGGGATCTCGAGCCTCATGGTGGCCGACGAGATCTCGAAGCCCAGCCAGTGTATCTTCTTCGCCGGGGGGACGCACTTGGAGGGGGCAAGGTCCAAGCCGAGGTCACGGGCGAGTCGCAGGAAGTCGGTGTACGTCTCCTCGGCCTTCTGGTGGGTGGCGGCCGCGCCCACAAAGTCATCGAGGTAGCACAACGCGAAGTGCCCTCTCTTCCGCATGAGGTACACCACCGCGTTTGTGGTTCTGGCGCAGGCCATCGAGGACGTTCTGCACCTGAACGGTGGCGCGGCGTCGATGTAGTACCGACCCCCGTATGTGATGCCGAGTAGCGGGGTCGAAAGCGGACAGGTGCGTAGTTGGCGGTATGCTCTTGCGAGGTCGGCGCTCCAGATGTACGAGCCGGTGCCGAGTCGGGCAACCTCATCGGCAAGTCGATCATTCTAGGTAAGGTGTAGGTTGCGGGGACACCCTGGTATTGCGCTCGGCGTATCCCCGCGTTCACGCTCGCCTTTCCTGGGTATGAGAGGTCGACGATGACACGCCGGTCGGAGGAGACCCTCTTCGGCCGCGTCATCATCGGGCTGATATGAGTCCAGGGTTTGAATGGGGGTTGTTCGAAGGGGCCCAGCAGTGCCCCGAGTTCCACCTCCTTGAACACAAACTTCTGGATGTGAACGTCGTGAGCGGGGTCCTCCGAGTGGTTCGCGGTGGCCGGCACAGGCGGGAGGGCGCCCGTGTAGTCGGCCGGCCAACCAAACTCAAGAAATTTGACCACCTGTTTGTCGTGATAGTCACGTAGCATGTGCCTCCAAGCCGGTATATTCAAGCCAGATGGGACCGATATTCTTGCGCCCATGTAGTTGGGGAGGGCGCATTGTCGTACCCGGTCGTATAACTTCATGTATGTCGAGTTGTTCTTCCAGAGTCTGGGTATCGTGCGGGGCCATATGGAGTGTAGTGTCGTCCTATACTCGGTGGGGGTGAGCGGTGGGTTGTAGGGCGAGGCGGCCGCCGCACCGTAGTCGTCAAGAACGGTGTCTATGTCATTAGGCTGCCTGTGGCGCAACTGCTCGTCGGTGTCGAGGTCGTATTGGTCACCGTCGAGCTCCTCGAGTGGCGCCGTGGGCGGCCCAGGGCCTGTGTGTTGGCGGGGATGTGCGTCCGCTGCGGGGATGTGGTCGTGGCGGTGGTTGTGAGCGACCATCGGTGCGCGGGCGGGGTGGGCGTGGCCGTGTGGGCGGTGGGGGTGCCCTGCTGGTAGCGGTGAGATGTCGGGTTGTGGTGTGTGTCGGTGGTGGCGGGGGTGAGGGGGGGTGGTGGGGGCGGGGCCGCTACATGTGTCAGGGGTGTCTGTTATGGTGGGCGTGGCCTGGGTGTTGTTGTTGTGGCGGGGTGAACTGTCATGGCCGCCATCAGTGCTGCCACCTGCCAACAGTGCAGAGCGGCAAGAAGGTGGCCGGCCGCCTGTGCGTGGGACGTGGGTGGCGCCACCTTGTGTGTGGTGGGCGCATGCGGCGCCGGGGCTGGCTTCGTTATGTAGGTCACGTACAACAACAATGGCTTCACGGTAAGGGTGGGGGGCGGGCTGTGGTAGGGGGGGGTGTGGTTGGCGGCGTGCTGACGGCGGGCGAGAGGCCGCCAGGCCGGCTGGTCACGGCAGTGCATGCGATCCGCTCGCCGTCGAGCGGGCCGTCAACTGGTGGGGCGGCGGTATCCGTTCCATAAACCGAGTCGTATGGGCGGCCGCTTAGCGAAAATCCGCTTTTTGGTCGGATTTCTCTCCACCGTTCTTCCTCTCGTTAAAGCGACGCTTGTTCTGGCAGTCTTTCTCAGGGTGTGGGTTCGCCTTTGCATACTTAGATGCACACCAGGCGCACAGGTGGCATTTACGGTCGGGGTGCATTCCGTGCGAGGTTGTGAACCCGCATTCATTGCCCCAGTTCCATTTAGAGCACGGCTTTCCGTCGGTGTCTTTGCTATAGACTGGGCGGACATAGTCGGTTCTGTCATTACGTGGGGCAGCGCTCTCCGCTTTCCTCGTCGGTGTTTCGTCTATGGTCGTACGGCCGGATTTTTTGCCGTCCAGTCTGGTGCCTTCGACGCAGGCATCGCGCTGGATATCCTTAATTGCGTATTGGTCAGCCCACCCGTGCTGCAAGCGTCCGTCGCTTATCATGATGAATATGTTCTCAGACCAGCGTCTGCACGTTTGCCAGTCGTACAGCGTGGCCATTGTGGCGAGTTGTTGCATGTGATGCAGTAACGGCTCGGCCCAGCTCGTCGGCATGGCTTTGTCGTGTATCATACGGCACAGTGCGGCAAAGTATTCCGCCCATGTCGCCTGATCAAGACCAACTTTAGTGCTACGGTGGCCCCGAATGACATATCTATGCGGTGCAATGATGCTATTACCTCTTTTGTCGCCGAGGGCCGTGCCGGCCGCGGCGAGCAACTCGTTAACCACATCTGCGCGATCCATTTCCTCGTGGTCAGTGTTCGAGATTAGCTCGCAGAAGGGTGTGCGGGATGTGACACGGTCGCGTGCCAGGGCAGCGGGGGTGCGGAAAGGGTTGTCAAAAGGAACGAACTCACGGTTTTTGTGTCCGTCCACCTGCGAGGCGTAGTAGTACTGATCAGGGCGCATCGTATTGGCGCCAGTGTCACGTTGGCGGTCAATGCTACGGCTGCGGTGCCGCGGGGGGGCCACGCCGCCCATGCCAGTGCGGTGCTCCTTGCTCCGGCTCCGGCGAGGCGAGCGTGCCCGTGTGGGGGAGCGGCCATCTTGGTTCCCGCATGGTGAGCCGGTTCGGCGGCGTTTCTCTGCCGTGCGCTCAAACTCGTCCATCCGTTCAGTCATACTGCGTGCTATACGGTCCAGCCTCTCGTCCATTTTTGATTGGAAGCCATTGAGTGCAGTGATCAAGGCGCTGCTACCGTGCTCAGAGCTACGACGGCTAGTGCTGTGTGTCGGTGTGTCGGCAGTGGTGGTGCTCTCGCGTCGCTCCTCGGTGCGACTTGAACGAGTGCGTGTTTTCTTTGTCACATCCTCGTGTGAGATGACGGATTTCGGCCTACCACGAGGTTTCTGTGCGGGCGTGGGTTCGACCGCGGTTGGGGAGTCGGGAGTTGGATCCCTGGTGCGCTTAGTGCGGGTGGCAGGCATGATGAATGCCTAGAAAAGACAGCAAAGCTTCAGTGGCCACGCGGCAGGTTCGGGCGCACTGGTCGGTGTGAGCTGCTCCGGCTGCTCCGGTGGCGAGTCTGTGAAGGATCCGCCAGGTAGCGCATCGGTTCGATAGTGTGTCTCGTTGAGTATAGGTGGCGCCACGGTTGTCCATAGAGTTTAAGGTTGAAGGGCTTTCGGTCCCGCGTCCCAAATTACCCATGTTGCCGCCGCAACATGCACAATTACTTTTTTTTCTTTAAAAAACCCAACATTTTCTTTAGTTGTGTATGGTTTGATCTTTTGGTAAAGGTTTTCTCATTTTTCGTGTGTGTGTGGGTTTGTTTGGTATTTTGTTATTATATTTTGGGGTGGGAATGGGGGTATTTTTATGCATATATAAATTTGTCTATGCACGAAAGGTAGAAAGACAACATTTCATTAGAGTGTGGGTACATCCATTTATTATGAGTAATGGCATATGGCTGAATAAATAATAATAATAAAGCAGGCACCGCCAATTTATATTCATATAATAAATTATATTTCAAAATCTGAAGTATTAAATTTCACCTATATTAGGGAAAACACATATGCAGGTCATCATTACAAAACACACTAATTAATGTGGAACTAGAATGTCTTTTTAAAGTTAGTATTATTCAATATGAAATCTAATCCCTTTAAATTTATAGGTATACAATATTCCTTTTTGTAGTTTGAAATTCAGATCATGAACTGAATAATCCATGTCAGCATGCTAACACTTCCAATAAATCTGACGTAGTTCTACTATTTTTTGGAATTCCAGCCAGTTCCCGAATGCATCACCTTGACTACCCACACCAAGAAGAACGCTGGAAACAAGTGTTTGCAGGGAAGAACAATTAAATGGCAACGTTATCTGGTAAGCAAGGCTTACTTCACATTCTGCTAGGTGGCAACACATAATTGGGATCTTCCACAATTAAAGGTTTTATATGAATTAATATAATACATATTAAACTTGGTTGAAATTTACCTCGTTATCATACTTACTGATAGAAGTAGTCAGTGCAGATGCTATATTGTTTATTGGTTCAATTTCTCTCTGATTGGATTGCATGTCTCTAATGCCCTATGACTGTGGATGCCTATTTCATAAGAGGTGCCCTAGGTGCATGTCTTATGCAAATTCCCTTCATCCTTTAAATCAATTGAACATTATGGCTGCAGGTAGGTGAACATAGCATTTGCACTGACACTTCATCATATTGTGGAATATAAATTTCAAAAGATTTCTGAGAGTCTTTTTAGAACAATATATGTGAGATCCCATCTGTGTTCACCTAATTATTATCCCTTCTTCACAGGTAGCATGGGTGGCTAGTAAATAAGCCATCACATATATATGGGTGGCCTGTAGATTAATGTTCCTGTTGACAGACCATGTATACATGTTTTCAGGTGTGTGCTGAGCTGAGTTCCAAAGCAGTCCAAGAACAGACATGTTAATAATTATTTATTACAGGATTGGCATCGATTTTCTTTTTCGTAACACAATTATACATGTTTAACACAATTAAACATGTTTGGCAGTAACATTTAAATTATATTAATATTACTAACAAGTTAAAAATTGAAACATATATGGGTTGGTATTTTTTCTTTCAATTGGGGTAGGTATATAATATCAATAATAACTCAAATACATTGATTGCTAAGTGAAGAGTTTGGGACTGTATTTAATATTTAATATTGCAATTGAAAAGTGCAATGAGTCAACTGAATCAAACTGAAGTTGGCTGCTACTGGTATGTTTTCGACGTTATTCTGGATATTTCCTAAACCTAATGAGAGTGGAACTACAGCATGCATATTAGTGAATGATTAAGAACCAGGATAATGTGGAGTAGAGCGAGTTGTGAATGTCTGATTGGGTGAGTATCAATGAGTGAGTGAATCATAGAGCAAGTGTAGATGTAACTGAATGGGGTGTAGCATGCATCTATAAATTTGTCAATAGCTGTTCGGATCAGCAAAGGAATATCTGGATCAATAAATGGTGTGGTGAGTGACTGCAGAGTGGTTGCATTGATCGCAGTGTGGTTGATTTGATTGGGAAATCGTTGACTTAATTGGTGATTGGTTGACTCGATCGGTTAGTTGTTGATTTGGTAGGTTAGTGGCTGCATTGATTGGTGAGTGGTCACATTGAATGGTGAGTTGTTGAATTCACTGGTGAATGGTTGACTTAATTGGTGAGTGGTTGACGTGATCGATGCATAATTGACTTGATATGTGAGTGGCTGACTTGATTGGTGAATGATTGACTTGATTGGTGAATCGTTGACTTGATCGTTTGAATGGATGAGCAAAGGAATGTCTGGATCAATAAATGGTGTGGTGGGTGGTTGCATTTATCGCAGAGTTGTTGACTTGATTGGTGAGTGGTTGACTTGATTGGTGAGTGGTTGACTTGATTGGTGACCGGTTGATTGATTGGTGAATGGTTGCATTGATTGGTGAGTGATTGAATTGATTGGTGAATGGTTGAATTGATTTTGTGAGTGGTTGAATTGATCAATGAATGCTTGAGAATATCAGTAGATGATTAAGCACATCAGTAGTTGTTTTTTTTAGCCGATGGTTGCATGAGTGCACAGATATTGAATAAATAAACTGGTGGCTCGCTAAATGGATCAGTGACTGCATGGATGGATGAAAAAAACATTGGTTGAGAGGAACACTGATGAGATAGTTGTGTTGTTGGATAACTACATGGCTCTGTTAATCATGACCGATTGAATTAATCGGCGTGTGATTGGCATGGTTCAGTGAATAGCAACAGGCTTGTACAAAGAGCGATAAAGGAGACCAGCAAACCGTCGAGTGATGCCTACATGGTAGGGTGGATCATTATGTGGTTGAGTGGATCCGTGAGTGCGTGTGGTAATTGGGCAGTAGCTGAGTGGATCTGTGAGTGTTTGTGGTGATTGGGGAGTAGCTGAGTGGACCTATGAGTGATTGTGGTGATTGGCTGAGTGGATCTCGGAGTGTAAATCTGTGAGTGCTTTTGGTGATTGGGCAGTAGCTGAGTGGATATGGGAGTGTTTGTGGTGATTGGGTAGTAGCTGAGTAGATCTATGAGTACTTGTGGTGATTGGACAGTAGCTGGGTAGACCTATGAGTCCTTGTGGTGATTGGGTAGTAGCTGAGTGGATCTGTGAGTGCTTGTGGTGATTGAGTAGTAGCTGAGTGGATGTGCGAGTGCTTGTGGTGATTGGGTAGTAGCTGAGTGGATCTGTGAGTGCTTGTGGTGATTGAGTAGTAGGTGGGTGGATCTATGAGTGTGTGTGGTGATTGGGTAGTAGCTGAGTGGATTGGTGAGTGTGTGGTGATTGGGTAGTAGCTGAGTGGATTAGTAAGTGGGTGTGGTGATTGGGTAGTAGCTGAGTGGATCTGTCAGTGCATGTAGTGATTGGGTAGAAGCTGAGTGGATTAGTGGTGTGTGTGATGATTGGGTGGTAGCTGAGTGGATCTGTGAGTGCTTGTGATTGATTGGGTAGTAGCTGAGTGGATCTGTGAGTGTTTGTGGTGATTGGGGAGTAGCTGGGTGGATCTGGGATTGCTTGTGGTGACTGGGGAGTAGCTGAGTGGATATCTGAGTGCATGTGGTGATTGGGTAGTAGCTGAGTTGATCTATGAGGGCTTTTGGTGATTGGGTAGTAGCTGAGTGGATCTGTGAGTGCTTGTGGTGATAGGGTAGTACTTGATGGATCTGTGAGTGTGTGTGGTAATTGGGTAGTAGCTGAGTGGATTGGTGAGTGTGCGTGGTGATTGGATAGTAGCTGAGTGGATTTGTGAGTGCTTGTGATGGATTGGGCTGAATAGATGAATGAGTGGCTGAGTGAATCAGTGAGTGGCTGAATAGGTTACTGAGTTGTTGAGTGGATCAATGAGTGCCTGACTAAATGAGTGAGAAGCTGAGTAAATTAGTGAGTGGCTGAGTTGATGAGTGAATGACTGAGTGGATGAGTGAGTGGCTGAATGAATCAGATAGTGGCAGAATAGGTGAATGAGTGCCTGAATGGATCAGTTAGTGGATCAATGGATCAGTGGGTGGCTCAGTAGACCAGTGAGTGGCTCAGTGGATCAGTGAGTGGCTCTGGTAGATCAGTGAGCGCCTGAGATGATCAGTAAGTGACTGAATAGGTGAAAGAGTGGCTGAGTGGATCAATGAGTGGCTGAATGGGTCAGTGAGTGACTGAATAAGCCAGTGAGAGGCTGAGTAAAGAAGTCCGTGGCTGAATAGGTGAATGAGTGGCTGAGTAAATCAGTGAGTGGTTGAGTGAAGAAATGAGTGGCTGAATCGATTAATGAGTTGCTTAGTGGACCAATGAGTGTATCAGTAAGTGGCTGAGTAGATGAATCAGTGGCTTAGTAGATAAATGAGTGGATGTGTGGATCAGTGAGTGGCTGACTGGATTAATGAGTGGCTGAGTAGATTAATGAGTGACTGAGTGGATCATTGAGTGGCTGACTGTATTAATGAGTGGCTGATAAGATAAATGAGTGGCTGATTGGATCAGTGAATGGCTGACTTGATTAATGAGTGGTCGAGTAGATCAATGAGTGGCTGAGAGGATCCGTGAGTGGCTAACTGAATAGGGGAGTGGCTGCCTAAATCAGCAGTGAGTGGCTAAGTGTTGCAGTAGATGATTGACTATATTAATGAATGGATATGTGGAGTGATGAGTGACTGAGTGGTACAGTGAATGGTTGATGGGGATCAATGAGTGGTTGTGTTGATCACTGAGTAACTGAGTGGGATAGTGAATGGTTGATGGGATCAGAGAGTGGTTGTGTGGATTGATGAGTGACTGAGTGGAACAGTAAATGGTTTAACTGGTTAGTGAGTAGTTGTGTGGGTTACTGAATGGCTGAGTGGTACATTATATATTTGGATGAATCAATGAGTGGTTGTGTTGATTAGGCAGTGCATGAGTGGGACAGGGAATGGTTGAGTAAATTTGTAAGTGACTTGTCGATCATTGAGTGATTGCATCTGAGTAGTACAGGCAATGGTTGAATTGAGTGAGTGATGTTTGTGTAAATTAGTGAGTTGGTTGTTGGAGTTTTACATCCTGGCAACATCTAAGGTCATATCAGGACGGGTACCGACTTGTGACAGTACATGCTCATGGAGACTGTTTTGTGCTGCCCCACTGAGAAATGAGGCCACCGGCACCATGACCCGATATCCCACTCAGTCACATTATCTTGACACTGAGCTAACCAGTCCTTGCCCTATCCTATTAATGTGTGGAATGAGTGATTGAGTTGAACGATAAATGGTTGACTAGATCAGTGAGTGATTGTGTGGATTGATAAGTGGTTTAGTGTCACGGTGGATGGTTGAATAAGTGTCTTTGTAGATTGATGACTGACTGAATGGTACAGTGCATGGTTAAATGAATAAATGAGTGGTCATGAGGATTGATGAGTAGCTGATCTATGAGTTAATCAGTGAATATATGAGTTAATCAGTGAATGTTTGAGAAGTACAATGAATGTTTGAATAAATCAGTGAATATTTAAATAAATCGGTGGGTGTTTGAGTAGATGAGTGAATGTATGAGTTAATCAGTGAATGTATGAGCTAATCAGTGAATGCTTAAGAAGGACAATGAATGGCTTAGTAAATCAGTGAATATTTAAATAAATCAATGAATGTTTGAGTACATCAGTGAATGTTTGTTAATCAATGAATGTATGAGTAGATCAGTTTATGTTTGAGTAGATCAGTGAATGTATGAGTTAACCAGTGAATGCTTGAGAATTACAATGATGGAGTAAATCAGTGAATGTTTGAGCAAGTCAGTGAATATTTGAGTAAATCAGTAACTGAAAAAATCCGTGAATCTTTGAATAAATTACTGAATATTTGAGTTTATGTTGGAATAGATCAGTGCATATTTGAGTAAATCAGTGAATGCTTGAGTAAATCAGTGACTATTTGAGAAAACCCGTGAATGGTTTTGTAAATTTGTGAATGCTTGAGTAAATCTGTAAATGTTTTAGAAGAAGAGTAAACTTGAGTAAATCTGTGAATGTTTGAGTAGATCAGTGAATGTTTGAAAAGGTAAGTGAATGTTTGAGTAAATTAGTGACTGAGTAAATTGGCAAATGTTTGAGTATGTCAGTGAATATAGCTGAACGGATGACTGAGTGGATATGACTAATCGATTGATTGATTGAACGGAATAGTTCATTATCAATTGAAGTGACGAGTCGGTTAGTGGTGTACCTGTGGTTTAGTCACTAAACCGTTCTGATATGACCTTAGATGTTGCCAGGACGTAAAACTCTAACAACCAACCAACTAAATTAGATGTCTGAGTAAGTCGATGAGTGACTGCATTGAGTGGGTATGCACTGGTTGAGTGCATTATTGACTCTAGTGGAGTGGGCATGTGATGTTTGGATTGGATATGTGAGTAACCAGTGAGTGAAGGAAGTGGAGAGCAAATAGTTTAATGAGATTGCATGGACGAGTGAATCGGTGAGGTGCTGAATTCAGTGCTGTATGCTAATTAATGGACACTTGAATGAATTTACAAACATTGTAATGAATTATAGCTGCAGCCGGGTTGGGTGTTACATGGTTGCAGGGATAATTAAGTGGTTGAGTGGATCGTCGAATAGTTAAATAAACCGGCGAATGGTTAGAGTGGTGTTTAAGTGGAAGACAGTGATTGGTTGACTGAATTAGTTGAGTTGTTCAGCGAATGGCTCAACAGTTTTCTGAGTAGGTGAATAGTAGAGTGAGATTTTGAATGTTGCAGTGAGTGGTTGTGTGGTGAGTGATTGAGTAGTATGGTTGATTGTTGGAGTGTTACATCCTTGCAACATATAAGGTCATATCAGGACGGGGTTGAGTAGTATGAGCTAGGTTGTCGAGTCAAGCAGTGACTGGGAGGATGGTATGTAGTATGGCTGAATAGTGCCATGAGTGGGTAGCCAGTGTGTTGATTGACTGAGCGGTGCAGTTAGTTAGTTATTGAATAGTGTCATGTGATTGAATGGTGAGTGGGTGAGTAGCCTGTTGAGTGGTGCAGTGAGTGATTGGGTAATGCGTTTGGTGGTTAGATGGTTATGTGAGTGAGTAGCTGTGTCGGGAGTGAGTAGTCCAATGTGTGATTGAATGTGCAGTGTGGTGATCAGTAGTTGAATGGTGTAGTGAACGAGTCGGTTGTATGGTGAGTGACTCAATGGTGCAGTAGGGCGTTGAATAATAGACGCGCTAAAATAGTGAAATGAGCTGTTGAAGAGCAGATTGAGTGGTTGAACCATGCAGTGAGTGGTTGAATAATATATTGATTGTGATGAACAAGTTGGTTGGTTGTTGGAGTTTTACGTCCTGGTAACATCTAAGGTCATGTCAGGATGGCGATAAACAATGCGATGTGTGGGTGAGAAGTGTGGTTGATGCTTGAGTAGGTCAGTGAATGACGGAATGCTGCGATTAGTGGTTGAATGATGCAGTAAGTGAGTGGTGCGTGTGTTGAGCGATTGGATGGGTTTTTGAGTGGTGCAGTGTATAGTTGAATAGTGTGTTGGGTTTTTGAGTGGTGCAGTGTGTAGTTTAATAGTATGGTGGGTGGTTGAGTGCTGGATTGAATAGTTGACTGGTACAGGACTGATTGATTGGTATGTTGAATATTTGAGTGATGCAGTATATAAGTGAATAGTGTTTTAGTTGGCGAAGAGTATAGTGAATGGTGTTTGGTTGGGTTGAATGGTGCAGTTGAGTAGCATGATGAATACTGGAGTTATACAGTGAGTGAGTGACTGAGTGAGTAATGTGATGAGTGGCTGAAAACTGCAGTGAGTAATATAATTAATTGATGGGTTGAATGGGTAGTGCCTTGACTGGTTGGTTAGTGTGGTGAGTGATTTCATACGGGATTCGAAGCTTTAATTATGCATTGGTTGATTACATATTGCATTGATTGGTTAAATGATGCAAGGGAGGGTTGGTGGGTCGTTAAATGTTGACGTAATTGTGTGAGTAGAAGGTTGACTGATTAATTGAGTAATGCAGCATCTGCGTGGATAGTAGATTGAGTGGTGCAGTGAGTCGCTGAATAGTGTTGTGGGTGGTTGAGGGGTGCAGTATGTAGTTGAATAGTGTGGTGGATGTTTGAGTGGTGCAGTGTGTAGTTGAATAGTGTGGCAAGTGGTTGAGTGGTGCAGTGTGTGTAGTTGGTGGGTGGTTGAGTGGCGCAGTGAGTGGTTGAATAGTCTGGTGAGTGGTTGAGTGGTGCAGTGTGTATTTGAATAGTGTGGTGGGTGGTTGAGTGATGCAGTGTGTAGTTGAACAGTGTGGTGGGTGTTGAGTGGTGCAGTGTGTAGTTGAACAGTGTGGTGGGTGGTTGAGTGGTGCAGTGTGTAGCTGAATAGTGTGGTGGGTGGTTGAGTGGGGCAGTGTGTAGTTACATAGTGTGGTGGGTGGTTGCGAGATGCAGTGTGTAGTTGAACAGTGTGGTGGGTGGTTGAATGGTACAGTGAGTGACTGAATAGTCTTGTCGGTGGTTGAGTGGTGCAGTCACTGATTGAATAGTGTTGTGGATGGTGGAGTGGTGGAGTGAATGGTTGAATGGTATGGTTGGTTGTTGAGTGGCACAATGTGTATTTGAATAGTGTGGTGGGTGGGTGAGTGGTGCAGCGTGTAGTTAAATAGTGTGGTGGGTGATTGCGTGATGCAGTGTGTAGTTGAATAGTGTGGTGGGTGGTTGAATGGTGTAGTAAGTGATTGAATAGTGTTGTGGGTGGTTGATTAGGGTAGTGTGTAGTTGAACAGTGTGGTTGGTGGTTGAGTGGTGCAGTGCGTTGTTTAATAGTGTGGTGGGTGGTTGAGTAGTGTAGTGTGTAGTTGAATAGTGTGGTGGGTGGTTGAGTGGTGCACTGTGTAGTTGAATAGTGCGGTGGGTGGTTGAGTGGTGCAGTTTGTGGTTAAATATTGTGGTGAGTGGTTGAGTGGTGCAGTGTGTATTTGAATAGTGTGGTGGGTGGTTGAGTGGTGCAGTGTGTAGTTGAATAGTGCGGTGGGTGGTTGAGTGGTGCAGTGTGTAGTTGAATAGTGTGGTGGGTGGTTGAGTGGTGCACTGTGTAGTTGAATAGTGCGGTGGGTGGTTGAGTGGTGCAGTTTGTGGTTAAATATTGTGGTGAGTGGTTGAGTGGTGCAATGTGTAGTTGAATAGTGTGGTATGTGGTTGAGTGGTGCAGTGTGTAGTTGAATAGTGTGGTGGGTGGTTGAGTGGTGCACTGTGTAGTTGAATAGTGCGGTGGGTGGTTGAGTGGTGCAGTGTGTAGTTGAACAGTGTGGTGGGTGGTTGAGTGGTGCAGTGTGTAGTTGAACAGTGTGGTGGGTGGTTGAGTGGTGCAGTGTGTAGTTGAATAGTGTAGTGGGTTCTTGAGTGGTGCAGTGTGTAGTTGAATAGTGTGGTGGATTCTTGAGTGGTGCAGTGTGTAGTTGAATAGTATAGTGGGTTGTTTAGGATATTAAAATGCCAGAAACTCAAAACCATCGGACTATGCAACTATAAATAAATTAGCGTCTGGGTGAATAAACCAGTACCTGAGTCAGTGAGTGCCTCCCTACCTGCATGTGTTGGTGTTTTATGAGTGAGAAGGTGGTGTATAAATGAGTTAGTGTATGCATGACTAAGTGAATGAATGTGTAACTGAGTGAGGAAGAATGTAGCTGAGTTTGTACGAATGATTTAGTGAGTGAAAAGAGGAGATTTCAAATTGATTGAGATGAGTAGATGAGTTTGTATGGATAATTCAGCGACTAAAGAAATGAGATTGAATATGATTTGACAGTAGATGAGTTTGTGTTGAAGAAAACAGATTTAATATTGAATAAGAATATATGAATTTGTTTGAATAATTCAGCAATGTGACGAAGAGAAATCCAAAATTACGTAGTTTTATCTTCATGTATTCGAAATTGATGTTCATAGTTGTTGTCTATATATATACATATATCAATTTATATACACATATATGTGTATGCATATATATATATATATATATATATATATATATATATATATATATATATATATATATATATCTATGCATAATTATATATATATATATATATATATATATATGTGATGTATAAGCATTATGCGAGTATAAAGCCGCGTAAGGGATTTCTATGGTTTTATTACATTATATTATGTTATTCCGATACTATATTATTAGCCAATGGGCTCTCTGCATGTATTTGCTTCCTACTCATACGGGTACTGGTGGCTCCACCACCACCGAACCATGCTTCCGCCGCTACCATTGTCACTTGCGACCGGAACTTTATAAATATGTGTGTGTGTGTGTGTGTGTTTGCATGACATGAATGTTACATGTGGATTGACAAGGCGTGTGTTGGTTATTTTTGACAGAGGCCACTACAGGAAGGAGGAGGACGAGCATAGCGGAGTGGAAACCTCAAACCACTTACACCAGCAGGGCGTCCCCTAACGACAACACTGACCACAACAAGACGCTACAGTCGACAAATGTTGCGCTTCCTGTAATAAACACCAACAATGACTTCACGCTCAAACTCTCGAGTGCGACCACATGTTAGACAAAGGTCAAGCATCAAACCCTTATCTAGTTTACCCACCTGATTTACTCTATCTTGACAATCTGGTAAAGAATCCATGAAATAGTTTAAACCTTGTTTCTTCATACTACCTGAGTTTTAAAATATATACGAATTATAAATGGACGCATTACTATTTGAATATATAACGGTGAATTTTTGATCATGTTAAACTATCTTTAAGGGGCTGCCTAGTTTGGTGGGTGGGTGTGGTTTTCTTCAAGTGGGTAGCGTTGACGAAATGTAACGATTTGTCTTGTTCACATTGCATAGATAATTCAAAGATGGGGACAAGTGGAATTAAATCTTTCCAACCTTAATTTAATTAAATGACTTGGCGTGTATTCTGCAGAAATAAATGCAGAGATAAATGCTCCGGTACCCATCCTGATATGACCTTATAAGAATATTGGATGCTTGAGTCATGAATATGTCGATTCAGAAGTAAAAAGTAAATAATATTCTTTTCTCATGGAATCATACTACTACTAGTCAGAACATCTATGTAATGAGCTTAGTATCAATAACGTGGATTATTAGGGTATACATATATATATATATATATATATATATATATAAATAAACGATAGATAATTAAAGTGAACAGGTTAACTACATGTGTCATATATAATTGACATTAGCAGTAACTTCTTTATGGTTGTTCTTTTAATTAGGGCCTACAATCGTTTATTAAGCAAGGGAAATTTCAATCGCGCTTACTCATTCCATGGAGAAGCCTAATTAGATTATTGCATTGCGTTGCACTACGTGGTGTGTAGACTTTGAGTTTGGTAGAAGCACTCAGGTAAAAATATATAGAAATTTAATTTAATTTCTTATCTCATCCGCGATCTGGCACTGAATCATATAATGACGACCTGGTTCGATTGGGCGAATATGTTAATCAGCCGCTAGGTGTCGTGGCGTCAATGTATCGTCTTTGAATTGTCCATGTTGTATAGCAGCCTGGCGCATCTAATGGGGCTGTCACACTACGACGTATGGCGTTAGCGTATGCCGGCATATGCGGTTTTCGACCCATACGCTGTCATACGCCATCATATGCTACGCATAGGTTAGGCATAGGTTAGGCATATGCCATATACGCCGTCTTACGCCCGTCCGTCCAACAATTTTTGTGCATGCTCAAAATGTTCAGCGTATGGCAGCGTATGGCTCATACGCTGCTCATACGCTAGACATACGCTATGCATACACCGGCATAGGTTATGCATAGGTTAGGGGTACGTCAGCATAGGTTATGCATAGGTTAGGGGTATGTTGGCATAGGTTAGGCGTACATTGCACCGACACCCTCCGGGTGTCTCTGGCGTACTCACAATGTTCTGTAATGGGGCTGTCACACTATGGCGTATGGCGTTAGCGTATGCTGGCATATGCGGTTTTCGACCCATACGCCATCATACGCTGTCATACGCTATGCATAGGTTAGGCATAGGTTGGGCATACACCATATATGCTCGTCATACACCATCTTTACGCCCGTCCGTCAAAAATGTGTGTGCATGCGCAACATTTTCAGTGTATGGCAGCGTATGGCTCATATGCTGCTCATATGCTAGACGTACGCTATGCATAGGTTAGGGGTTAGGGGTATGTCGGCATAGGTTACTCATACGCTGGTCCTGTCACCTCCAACCGTCAAAATACGCTGAGTATACGTCATCATATGCTTTGAATACATCGATATACGGTGGGGATATGGTAGCCATACGCCAGGCATACGCTACGCGTACGTTTCATATGTCGCTGGAATGCAAAAAGCTTGGCGTATCTCGACCTATTCTCATTTTCAAATTATTGCGCCACGTTACGCATATGCCGCCGCCATACGCCATAGTGTGACAGCCCCATAAGGTCATATCAGGATGGGTACCAACTTGTGACTGTGCACTCATGGCGACTTTATAATGCTGCCCCACTGGGAAATCCGGCCGCCGGCACCATGACCCGATATCCCACTCAGTCACATTTTCCTGACACTGAGCTAACCAGTCCTTGCCCTATCCTATCAATGCTGAGTGTCAGGCTAGGAAGCGACAAGTATCAATTTTTTATAAATGATTGGTTTGACTCGACCGGGAACCGAACTCCCGATCTCCCTCACGCGAGACCCGCGCTCTACCGATTCGGCCACCGCGCCCGGGGCGCACATTGTTCTTGAATTATTTACTATGCTGCACAGTGGGAAATGCATGGCTAACATGCTGGCTACTCATTATGATCAGATATATACTATTTGATTATGCAATGAATAAATAGGTTGATTATGCAATGAATAAAATTAAATATTTTAAACACAGTACATGTATATAGACATTCCCTAATCAACACACCCCGTTACTACGGACGTAATACATCAATGAAAAGGAGGAATGTCTGAAATGAAGGAGGATATATATATATATATATATATATATATATATATATATATATATGTAACGAAGGAGGCTAGAAGTCAGATGTAGAGGTAACATAAGGGCGACATCATTTATTCCTACTACAGCATGTGTTATGAATGGTTGAACATCAGCACAATATTATCTCTCATGATGAACACTCATCGAATAATTTGCTTAGCAATAATCAATATGATACCACATAATGAATAATCAGTACAATATCGAGTACAATATTGAGGGTGGTGTGTAACCTTGACGGTTACAATCTGCGGAACTGCAGCAATATAAAACTGCCCCAATAAATCTGTCCGGTTTTTTTATGAAGATTATACTTCAGTGGGGGCGGTTATAGAATCGGGGGGTACTTTACAACAATAACGACAAGTCATTGTAGCGGCACCAGTTTACGCCGGTCGGATTGTAGCCGTGCACTTGTGTCCAGTAGCCACTAGGTTAAGAGGAAGGGAGTGTGAAATGTAGAAACAGTGAACAAGGCGAAACAGTGAACAAGGCGGAAAAGTGGGGTCCGGACAGCAAGAGCCTCGCTTGCATGCGTGTGGGTCTAGATGTTTTGGACGGATGAAGTGGGGTGACGGTGTGCGTGTATAGTCAGGTTTCAGTACCCATGGTGGCCGCCAGGTGCCGTCTGAGTGCGTATGACCACAGTGGCGACCTCTGTTGAAAGGCTAGGGCGTGTACTAATCTGAGCCGGTCCCTCATAAAGCTATATCCTACATGATGTTCCAGGTCTCTTTAAATACCTCACAGCAACATGATATATGTGCAACGAATAGCCTGTCAAGTTAATAAATCAACAATTCCAGAGTATTGAACAAATATATGTTAATTAATATTTATTCAAATCTGATTTCATGAACTGATTTCTATTTAAGTCTCTTGTTAGGCCAATTTTGGAATACTGTCCACAAATTTGGAGCCCAATTTTTCGGAAAGATATTCTGGAGATCGAAAAGGTTCAGAGATGTGCAACGAAATTAGTTGCAGTTAGAAAGGACTTACCCTATGAACAAAGGCTTAGGGAATTGAAACTTCCTACCCTTTCCTACAGAAGGAAAAGAAGTGCCATAATTGAAGTATTTAAAATTATGACAGGTTTTGATAAAATAAATATGAACCAATTTTTCACCTTGAATAAAAGAGAAGGCAGTCGGGGCCATACTCTCAAACTAGTAAAACCCAGAGCCATTTCAAAGCTAAGGCAACACAGTTTCTCAAACAGGATCATAAATATATGGAACAGGCTCCCACAAAATGTTATAGATGCTGAGTCAATAAATTCATTCAAGAACAGATTAGAAAAAGCATGGGCTGATGATCAAGGGAAATTTGACTCCTTATTCACCACATGCTACTAATTATTCTTTGTGTTGCATATTTACTTGCATTCAGGCAAAAATGAGAGACAGATAAGTGTTCACACTTCCTGTCTACCATTCGCTATTTATTTAGAAAAACATGTGATGCAGGCTACTCCCTTACCATTGGACGACCGATTTATTTACAGTGTAATTAGGCCATAAATTCATGGTAGAGAGTTGCGGGCTTAAATAATTTGCTGTTTGTGAATACCTCAGGAATAACCCAGGGTAATACATATTTGAATGCAAGAGAAAATGGCTCAACTGAGACGAGTGCAATAAAAATCGAATATGTCGATAAGTATTTCTATTTATTTTTTATAGAACTATTTCGCCATTCAATAGTTGAGGATTGTGATTATTTTATATTGAATTATTGTTGCGAGATTTTAGTGAAATTATTGGTTGATATATAATATGTACCACATTTACAAATGGACACTATTTATGTTGGTTATACTGACTACACTTTATTAAATACACATTTTTGTATATTTCTGTTTGGGGGAATAAAATAATGCTATGCAACAAGAAAGCCTCTTGGTTGTTGTTGATAAAACTCCAATATGATTTAATATCCAATTGGTCAATATTTTATTTTACTCACACATAATTAAAACATAATAAAATAAAACCCCAAAATATGATTTGAAATAACCAAATAAAAGGTAGAAAGTTCGGCGTAGAATAGTAAATTAATAAATGTATAACATTATTATTATTATTGTTGGTGGAACTCTGAATCAGCTTCTGTCGTCTTCAATTCTATACAAAATTCTCATTCGCCAGATCTTTGCTAGAATATAATACAAGTTTTATAGTGTTATGTATCAGCATTTAAGCTTACATTAGATTGAGAACTGGAGAGCTAACTGTGGCACTACTGATCATTTTGATAGAGTTATAATGGGTTGTGCAAATGGTGTGTGTGCTTGAGCATGTGCGTGTGTGTGTGTTAGTGTGCTGGAAGAAGGATACTGGGGGAATGTGTGTATGGTGATGGGGGTAGCAGTGGTGGCGGGAGTTCTATAGGAGTAGCAACATACAACCAGAGGGGGAAGGGGAAGGGAGAGGGAGGGGTGGTGTGGAGCGCCGGGGAGAGGAGGGGGGGAAGAGATGGGAGGGAAGAGGGGGGGAAGCGGAGAGGAAGGTGGAAGGTGAAGGGAGGTGTGGTGTGAGAGCGCTGGGTAAGGTGGATGAGGAGGGAGATAGGGAGAGGCAGCGGTGGGGAAGGGGGGGGGGCGGTGAGGGGGTGGAGGGTAAGACGGAGGGGGAGGGGAGGGGGATAGAAGAGGAGTGGGGAAATGGAGGGGGAGGGAGGGGCAAGGGCGCTGAGGCCGGGAGGAGGGAGGAGCGGAGGGAGCAGAGGGCGGGGGTGGGGTGGGGGTGGGGGGTGGGGTGGGGCAGGGAGGGCAGGGCAGAGGGAGGTGGGGACCATGCAGTAGGTGCAACATCAGCCAAATCCAAATGACAGGCTATCTCTCTTTTTTAATTTTAAACTCACCCTCCCTCCCACCTTGTATCTGTTTACATGTGAAATACCAGACAGCAGCCAGGCTGATCAAACCCAACATAAGATGGCACTGCAAAATTTACATTACCATGGGAGAGATAGGGAGTGTTCTTATAGGGTCTTTGACTATAGTGATATAGTGAAATTATGAGTTCACAAATAGAAAGTTCTTAAATCAACTTGCTTTTACCTCAAACGGCTATGAGGGGCCATCGAAATTTACAGAAAAAGTTTGAGAATCACTGATCAACATTGAATAGTCAATAAATATTAATATTATTGCTGTTGTTATTATTATTATTATCATCATCATCATCATCAAGTTTTAGTTCCGCTTGGTGGCTTTTCGGAGAATGACAAGGGACGAGGTTGGTTCCCGCACCAAAAGACGGCGCCACAGTCGCCCTGTTAATCATTTTGATGCGGTCTGTTTCCACTAGTGTCTAGATGACGAAACATAGCTGTACCAATAAATCTAGGGATCTTGCGAAACATTGTTAAATGCGTAATACATCGATATTATAGGTGAACCATGTGAAGACTTAGATATAATGTTGCTATTCGCACTGGTGCAGTTGTGACTACCCAAGCTTCGACTTCCAGTCCCTTATAATATGGCTATGGCTCTTCGATAAACACTCAGTTGCAGTGTTTCCTAATGTTTACAAATCCAAGGTCAACAACATATTGGTGGCATGGTCACAAACAGTTCGCCTATACATTCATTTGAAACTTGGAATATTGTCCAGCACAATATCTGGTGAACTACAACGTAGTCTAAATACTGGCGAAAACTGCTATTAACACTGTATGAAATTCATTTGTAAAAAAATATAAAAACCATTAGAAAACGGAATATGTTCTAAATAATAACATATGTTCAGAACATGTATGTCTGTGTGCATATATGTACGTGTTTATGCGTGCATGTATGTATGCATGCATGTATATATGTATGTATGTACATGTATGCACATGTATGTATGTGTGCATATACGTACGTGTTTATGTGTGCATGTATGTATGTGTATATATGTATGTATGTACATGTATACGTGGGCCGTTCTCAGAAACTGTGTACCACTTGAGGTAGTCTACTTGAAATGCATATTTCAAAGAAACCCATTATTGGAGTGTCAATATTTAGATTTCATCATTTAGCCCAATAATGTGGGAGATATTTTAGATCAAAAGTAAATGTTAATATTGTGTATTATGTATCTTATTGGGATGGATGTAGCTAAATACATAGAAAATTACATCACTAATTTGTGACATTGTCAACAGCATTGAAAATAAAGTGTCACAAACTTAATGAAAACCTCTGAACAACAGCTCATTTCACTTCAAATGGTCATATACAATGTCTTCATTAAGTTGAAGACATTTATTTCTAAAAAAAAAATGTTAATGATGAAATAGTTAACCTTTTCTGGAGTCATTAACATCGTAACATTTCGTTTCCACTTGCAAGTACTATGAAACTCTGTATCAAACACTGAGTACAGATACAGTACAGGAACTATTTTCACCATTTGACACTCTATGCATGGACCCAGTTATGGTATAGTAAAAGATAAATCCTGAAATTGCCCCTAAACATTGAAATTTGAGCCGAACATTTGTGTAAAATTGTTGTTTCCACTTTGACTGTTACCTTGCTAATATTTTTTTGCTTTTCTCTTTAATATTCACAAATAAGACAAAACCATAGCAATGAGGTTTCAAATTATTATTACTACTGTTTATAAAGCAAGTGGCATGTGAAATGTCCTAAAAATGTCAAGTTTTGTGTGGAAAATATTTGATTTTGGAGTCAGATTGGTTTCCATGCTATACTGCTATTTATTGGGTGTGAGCATCATTTGACCTACTTAAAAATGCCAGAATATGTTTATTTTCAATTATTCAGATGCAAAAGGACATACACATTGAGGAAACTTGTTTATAGGACTTTGGCAGCATTTGATTTTGTGGTACTGATGTCACACTATTGGTACACAACTTCTAAGAATGACCCATGTACATGTATGTACATGTATGTACATGTATGTACATGTATGTACATGTATGTACATGTATGTACATGTATGTATGTACTGCGGGGGCATATCCAGAAATTTAAAAACAAATGTAAGCACAATATATCACATAATGAAAAGTGCAAGCATAATAAGATGTCAAGTTATCCTAAATTATAAGCACAAGACATAATCAAATATTTAGTACCGGTGTAACAGGAAATCGCAAACCCTGTGAATTGCAGACCCCCACTTGTGATTTCTTAGGAAATCGCGAACCCCCATACCATATATGGGCATGGGGGGTTTGCGATTTCCTAGGAAATCACATATCCCCCCTGGACATCGCAAACCCCCCATGTTTGGCAGTCTTAAAGCAAGCACATGTGCTTTGTGCAGGTTTGTTTTGCTTTTAAAATTCCCACAATGCACCGTGACACTGGAATTACGAACTGATCGATTCTAAAAATTGTATTTATGTAAGCATGATTAAGCCACATTTATTTTTATATAAGGGGGATCCTCACAAGATCGATTAATTGATTATTTTCAATTTCATGCCTGTTAGAGCAAGGGCCATATTCACTGCGGTTACTCACAAGAAGGAGAGGGGAACAGGTCAATTTGTGTCAAAGATACTAGACTATATCATTAAGAAAAGCCAGTAAAACTATCTGTATCATTACTGTTTTCAGCGCCTGTGCGGTCAGAATTAGAAACTGGACTATTGCAAAGATGTTTTCATTAGGATTAATCCATCTTGATCCTCCTTGAATCCATTTTATCCCCCCCAGATCTGGTAGAAGTTCAAAATCAAGCATATAGCTGCCGTGCTTGGGGTGATAAATGCTACGAAGCATGGGGTGTTTGTGATTCCCAGGGGAGGTTTGTGATTTCCTAGTAAATCGCAAACCCCAAGGTGGCAATTCCCAGGGGTTTGCGATTTCCTACCACACCGGTATGGCAAAAAATATGATGTCGAGGGAAATTGTTTGAATGTGATTACACTAGGCTACGACATTGAAGCGACACTCCTGGTATGTGCGTATAATCTAATAGCTATGTGTGTACATATACATATGTACACAGAAACATACACATATATATAATATATATACACACACATATATATATATTCTATCTTTACTGATCATGCAGATCTAGACGTTTTCTTGTTACCTCAAAACAGTGCAGAAATGATTCTGATACAACTTGGTGTGTGTGGGTGGAGAGGGGGGGGGGGGGTATCAGGGCGGGCCGGAGACTGCGACAACTGCGTCGACGCACCAATGAACACTGAAGAATGGATCTGCGGTAAACAGAACTTACTTCCATGCAACTTACATGCACGAGGGCGTGTCCGGTGTCATACTCGTCAGACCCATGTGATCATTATCCTGTAGTTGGGTTGTCTATTCAATCATATGATGCATCAGTAGCTCGAAACCTTAAAATTACACATGCTGCTTTTATAAGGATCAGACATGTTTGGGGTTGGCTTGCGGGTACGAGGAGCTATCACTCCCTGGGCGGTGCTGGTGGCACTCCCGTGTATACTCCTGGCTTCGCCTTCAGATGTCACTTACAAGAATGTCAAGATGGAATGGGCTAAACAATATTTCCTGTCTGCACGGAAAGGGGAATCCGGACTAGGAAGGCAGGAGGTGTTCACCAGCCTCTTAGATACATATAAACGGAAATATGGCGAAAGAACAGACCCTGAAGTTAATATGAATGTGGTAAGTGAGTTAACGTTTTATACATGTAGTGGCTAGTGCCTATACATACAATATTGAATATATATGGAATCCCAATTGACTTGGGATAGACCATGGCCGAATGAGTTGAGCGTCCGTCTCCTGTTGTGGGAGATCAAGGAATCCGAACCCCTGGGTTTATGGGTTCGAACCCTGGTCGAGTCAAACCAATGACTTAAAAATTGATACTTGTCGCTTCCTAGCCTGGCGTTCCGCCTTATTAGGATAGGACAAGGACTGGTTGGCTCAGCTTCAAGATAATGTGACTGAGTGGGATATCAGGTCATGGTGCTGGTGGGCTGGTCTCCCAGCGGGGCAGCACTATAAAGTCGCCATAAGTGCGCAATGTTGCTAGGGTGTAAAACAACAAACAGACAATTGTGATGAGTCTTATGATAAGTTTCATGATTTTAGTGTTATTATTCAATTAATATATATATAGCAAAATTAGAATATTATGGGTTAGCCTATATTGTATTGTTTCTAGATACTGCCTGTAGGTGTTCAAATCCCAGTGGCGTTATACGTTTTAATCATTGTTTCACTATTATTTTAAAAGATTGTTTACTGTTATTATTACCCTTTCTTTCCCTATATGATCAATGTATGTATTTCTGATGATGCCATATGTTACGAATATACATTAGATCTAAAAGCCCATTGAACCCGCCCTCTGTCAATTTCCACACATTTCGTTGTCTAGAGAATTCATTCAAAGTAGTGCTGGAGAGTATTTGCAGAATGTGGTTCTCATCCAGGTGACTCTACATGACCCTTTACTAACCTACCACTATCCCATGCACATATTTGGTTTAATAAGGGGGGGGGGGGTACAGTTGTGCTAGAAAGCATCTGTCAGTGCAGTACGTTCTCATCTCAGCTACCGAGTACCTTTAAACTATATAAATAAAGAAATAAATAATAAAACATTTATATAGCGCCCGATCCAGCAAGCCGTTCTTAGGTGCTTTACATAAACAAATATACAGGAAAATAAATGTCACCTAGTTAAAAGCAGATTTAAACAAATGTGTCTTAAGGCCTTTTTTAAAAGCACCAACAGATTTACAATCTGTGATATATCCTGGCAGAGCATTCCAGTCTGGGGGAAGCAATACTAAAAGCACGATCCCCAAAGCCTTTGAGTCTGCTCCGAGGAACTGCTAACTGGCTGGAGAATGTGGAGCGCAGTGTTCAAACATTTGTTATCTCCTGGAGCATATCTCTCATATATTCTGGAGACTGATCATGCAAGGCACGATATACAAGAAGCTGCACCTTGAAATCAATTCTCTTCTCTACAGGGAGCCAGTGTAATGATTTCAGCACAGGAGTGATGTGATCAAATTTCTTTGTACCCGTCAACAACCCAGCAGACGCATTCTGTATACATTGCAGTTTTGAGATACTTGACAGTGGCAGACCATACAAGAGAGCATTACAATAATCCAGGCGTGAACCAATAAAAGCATGAGTAAACTTCTCTAACGAGTCACGTGTCACGCTATACTAATTTACATTGCCGGTACCTACATTGTCATTGCATCATTTCTGAGCACCAAACTTACAATTTGGACAAATAGGTAATTCAAATAAATAACAGAGTAGAAACAATGGCTTCATAGTAAGTTCTCATTCTATTTCTTTTTTTGTATTACCTTTCTTTGTCTGCAGCACTAAATAAGGAACTCACCTGTTATTGAGCATGTAAGAAGTTTGCTTGGTTTGTTTTAAAACAATATGAATACGATTAATACCGCTTGCTTTTGCAGACTGAGATCATCCGTTACAAGGGGTACCCAGTTGAGTCACACATAGTGATGACCAGTGACGGTTACCTCCTGGGTATCCAGCGTATCCCGCATGGTCGCCATGACAATACCATGAAGCCGCGTCCAGTTGTCTTCCTCCAGCATGGCCTTCTGTGCTCCTCCAGTAACTGGGTTACCAACTTGCGGAATGAAAGTCTCGGTCAGTGCACAGGTTCTGGGAACGAACACCAGGTCATGAGTTCGATCCCAAACTGAGCCAAAAACAGAATTGGCGAATTCCTTCAAGTGATATTAAAATGGCAATAATTATTTTGAATCATGTAATTAGTACTAGGTTGCGCTCACCTCACCAGACAAGAGAACCACATTCACAATCAGGTTGATTGCATCATGGAGTCATGGTGCAGTTCAATGGTTGGAACGCGCGAAACAAATGGCAGAAATGTGGATGTGAGCTAGTTTTTTTCCTCCTGAAGGAATTAATACAAAGTTTATATAACAAGCCTTTCTCCCTTTTTTTCTCTCTTATAATTCATTCAACTCATTTGTTCCCCTCTCTTTTACTTCATGCAATTTTTAAAGCTTTGTTTACAATGCAAACATCTACGTGAACATTTTGAAGACAATCTTTGTTTTTTTTAAACAGCCTACTTTGTTTTGCATGCCATATTACACATACACGTATAACTTACATCCAAACTCGGTGCAAAGTAGCAGACCAGACAGTCAACTCACCAGACCTGTCTGTAACAGGTCGCTGATTATGTAATTTAATCACAGGTCATCATGTGATGGTCGAGGTATCAGATATGAACTCCTTTCAACACCAGTTCCGCCAGAGAGCAGTTTTACTAAGTTGCATCCTGGAGCCCGTGGCATGGATTACCAAATAGCCGTTAGCTGTTAGCTGTTCTTCATTGCTAAATTCTCATTTGGGTAATTGTGTATTTATCTATTAGTTAGCGCACAGGCAAGTGAGAAGTAGTGGATATGTCCAATTTAGAAGCATTCTGGAACAAAAACCGTGTATGATTGTTATATTGTGCATAGTCCGATGAAAGCATCAGCATTTTGTGTATAATCCAACACATTCCTAGGTTTGATTCTACACCTCCAACTTAGATACTGGTACACCTGTTAACAATGTATTGTTGCATATGAGTGGTTACGAAAGAGCTGTCCAAAGTTATCGAGATTTTCACGGTCGTACAAAGCGTACTATAGGGAGAGTAATGTACTACTTTTATTGTTGAATAAAATGAATTTGAATTTACAGTCATTGTGTAAATTAAATAGCATTAAAATGTTGTAGGCCTACTACGTTAGTGGGAGGGGGGTCTGGAAGGTATTACTCTTTGTGAAAATGCTGACAACTTTGGACGGCCCCTAAGTCAATTTAATAGAATCCATCCCTGCTGAAGCCTAAACTGCCCAGCATTTCGGCATGTACAGCAAAAGTAATTTTTACATGTTTCACTTCAAATATCACCGAAGTTAGCCATTCATAATATAAGTTATATCAAGCTTGAAATAAGATCGATTATAACGACCAACCTAATATACTCATGTCAAACATTTTTATCTCAAAAGTTTGGCAGAAACTCAAAACCATCGGACTATGTGACTTTAAAACATCAAAATATAATCAGCTCGTTTAATAGTGCCTTTCTTAAGGCAACTAAGGGAAGGTGGTGACATTTTTTCAATGTCTACTCCACCGGTGGTTGATGGGAGAGCTCCTATCTGAGGGAGCTATTTATTTGGTGAGGTTTTTGTTTGCTTATTTGAGAAATGCGGTACTTATATAATACATTTGAATCTTGTGTTTTGTTACAAAGGTATATTCGGGAATTCTAAGACAGTGGTGAAATCGCTCAGATGAATTGGTCAGCAAGTATTATTATTATCTTGATATATCTGTTCTTTCTACTCGTATGTCCCGTGTGACAATATATTAGCGGGTGGAGTAAGGTCCTGTATTTGATGCAGATTTAAAATATAATATTAAAATCTCGTTCGGGAAAGGAATGCACACTGAATCAACACTATGAATGCACATTGAATTAACTAGAAATGCACCCTGAATTAACACTAGAAATGCACATTGAATTAACATGAAGAATGTACATTGAATCAATACGAGGAATGCACATTTAATTAACACGAGGAATACAAATTAACTTAACACTAGAAATGCACATTGAATTAACACTAGAAATGCACACGGAATCAATACTAGGAGTACACATTACTAAATTATAAGCACTGAATTAACACTAGAAATGCACGTTGAATTAACACGAGGAATACAAATTAACTCAAGACAAGAATTACACACTGAATTAACACTAGAAATGCACATATTTGAAATGCACACTGAATTTACACGAGGAATGTACAATTGACTGAAGATTCTAGACAATCTTTGAATTTTGCTTCGGTAATAAAATGATGATAGAAGAAATTAAAGCCATAAAGACTGCAAATGAGAAGTTGGAAGCCAAAGTGCAGGATCTCAAAAAGTGATAAATGCTGTCCTAGTCAAAATTAGGAATAATTTGTGAATTATTGTGAACTTGATCATTGTTTGGTTAATATATATATATATATATAAATAAATAAATAATGAAAAAAAGAAAATAATTGTAAAAAAAGTTTCCTTCTAATTCTGTTGAGAACTAATTGAAGAAACCCATATCTGGCTTACCAGCCAGAAGGACACTTGTTAAGTAAGATCTTTAAGCAGTCCTTTTCTCAGGGCCTTAAACATTGATTTTCGGACTTCGAGAGGCCATTTAAAAGACCAAAAATTATGGTTATTGAAAATTTTGGCATATCCTGTAAGTGTGCCTAATCTCTACACATGCGCTTGACCCGGTGAGGTCAGCATGACCTTTGTGTGTGAATAACTCAAGGTCACTAGCTCTACGAGCTATCCAACATTTTCAACATTTTCACTGTTATACAGTTGCTCTGTCAAAGAATTATGCTAATTTAGCCCTATCCTAAGGCAATGGGTGTGGTTGTAGACAAACCAGGTGAATACAAGATTGTGAGTCTTAATTATTTATTAATAGAAAATGCTGCCTTTCGGGACCGCCCTCCCCCCCCCCAAAATATTTGTTAAAATCAGCCATCGATTAAAATTGTAATATGCTAGAACAATGACTATTGTATCTAAACATAAGGTTGTTGGATGCGGGGAATCCAATGTAAGTATTTAGAAATTTCATAAATTTAGACCACGTGACCAATTAAGCTAATGTAAATCCAATTTCATCTGGCCCAATTGATAATTGATGCTGCGTCAAATATTGGCTCTATTATGGATTTGTTATGTTTTTTTTACTTTAGCCTTCCTGTTGGCGGATGCTGGGTTCGAGGTGTGGTTGGGGAACACGCGTGGTAACACCTACTCAAGACGGCACAGGACGCTGCACCCCAGGCAGGCAGCATTCTGGGCGTGGACGTAGGTGGCAGCACATTTATTGTCAGCTGGACACTTAAATGCACTGGTCCCATCGAAACTCGCCCACTAAATCAATAGTTTTCCTATATGAGAGCAGGTACATTTCCAGGCTTGCCATTTAAACACAATTAAAATGGCTTGTCATGTTTTATGGCTCAGTGTTGAAGGAGATTGAAGGAGTTTAGTAATCCCCTGAGCCCTATGTTGTAGAAGCTACATTTAACCATCGTTCACTCTTGTGGCATCTTATTGACACAAATAGTGGTGGTTTGGGTGGTAAAGTAAGCGCAAAAATTGTGGGTCAACGAGTTAACGATAATTTAACCTGAATATTAAAGCTTTGCTGTCTGATGAAAGCATCAAATTTTCAAACCTAAAACAATTATTTAGATTTGATTCGACGTATCTATCATAGATACGGGTGCACTTATTAAGCCTTTGTTACTGCATAGAAAGGAATACTGAGTCAATTTAATAGAACCTGTTACTGCTGAAGTCCATTATGGTGTCAGAATTTTCACGTGGTTGCCTAAATTAATTTTCAAATATCTATAATAAAAAAAAAAAAAGAGGTAGGCCTTTAAAATTGAAATAAGTTCAACCTGAAGCAATGTAGGCCTACATTATAACAATCAAACTAATATATTTATCTATAAAAAAAATTCAAAAAAATTCAAGACCATCTGACTATGCGACTTTACTGGCGCGTCCTTACAGCTGGGATGAGCATGCGTCCAAGGACCTTCCGGCCATGTTGCACCATATTCTAAAGGTGTCGGGTGCACAAGACCTGTACTACGTCGGACACTCACAGGGCACGCTCATCGCCTTTGCGCAATTCTCACAGGACCCGGAACTTGCCAAGAAGGTAATTCTCTAGTGCCAGATTTGTTTCAACAATTTTTCGATTTCATTCTCTTATATTGGGTATTGTTCGACGTGAATGTAGTCCACATGACATAAAATCACCCCACACCAAAAAACTGTGAAGAGATGACTTCTAGGTTCCAGCTATCTCTTATGTTGCGGCTTTGTAAGATATATGCACGGATTCATCATCATCATCGTCACCATCATCATCATCAATCCCTTAACCACAAGGGTAGTTGGGGCACCACATATGACTTTGCCCCCTGGCACTTGCCAAACTCCAGGCCTGTACATTCCCTGTTATCTTCCCACCTCTTCCTTTATCTGCCTTGTTTTCTTCCCCTTTCGTTGTACCATGCAAGATGGTATTAGCCAGACCTGATAAATGATTGTCAAGAGATCTTTGTGTCGTTCAATTGCCTGCTGGATCTTGGCATGGACTTTCTCGTTGGTAACATGGTCTTAGTATGAGATGTGTAGTATCCTGCGGTAGCACCTCATTAACACGCTTTGTATTTAGATCCACAGTGTACTGACACAAAATTGATTCTGTGCTTTTGCATTCTGTAAAAGCAATGGTTGAATAAAAAACAAACAATTCTCGCCGTGAATATGGCCTATGCTGCCGGTACGGCGTAAAGAAACCACCAATCAATCTTTGGAGTAACAGTAGGCCTAACTTTTATTTACTCAACTGTAACGGAAATCGATAGTCATTGTTATAATTACAATGACCTTTCAATTTCAATGACACCATTGCCAACGAAATCTATTTTCGCAATTAACTTCCTAATTAGATCGGACCCACAAGATAGGGAGGGGGTTGTGTTAGCAAGATCCATTAACACAGTGGCCGTACTCGACTCGGGCCACCCGAATCACTTTTTGATGCATGCGCAGTGCCTACAACCTCGAGTTGCGTAAACGAACACGCTCGGGTGGAAAAAATGGTGGCTTAATCCAAAACTCTTTTTTTTTTTTTGGAATAGCTGATATAACTACAGCAAAATAGGATTTAAAGTATTTTATGATTGCATAGTTTTGTTATATTTCCATTTCATTATTACAACAACAAACCTTTTTTTTTAACACGTAGGACTTGCACTGGTAGCTGTTATCCTACAGGTACCAGCACAAATGTGACATCATTGCTCCTAGTACCCCCAGCCAAGACGTGGGTTACTGGGGTCGGGTAGTTTTGCACACGGCCCATGTATTTTTAGGCTCCACTCGCGGTGTTCTATATGAAATCCTAACGTCTCGTGTGACCCGAATCGCCCGGGGCGTCATAATCGACTACGGCCAGTATGACACCATATTTACTGTATTAAGCTGCGAACACACCAGACGCGGACGTCTCGCGCGGGCGTCACGCGGAAAAAATCGAAATGTATGTAACAAAGAGAAGCCAAGCACACTGGTGACTCTACCAGAATTGACTCAACTGTACCTGACTCGACTGTAACCGACTTGACTCTACCCGACTCGACTCTACCCGACCAGACTTTACCCGACTTCACATTACCCGACCTCACTTTACCCGACCTCACTTTACCCGACCTCACTCTACCCGACCTAACTCTACCCGACCTCACTACCTGACCTCACTTTAACCAACTTGACTTTACACGACTTGACTTTACAAACCTTGACTTTACACAATTTGACTTTACACAACTTGACTTTACAAACCTTGACTTTACCCGACTTGACTTTACACGACTTGACTTTACACGACTTGACTTTACATGACCTGAAATTATGTCCAGTGTGTTCGCTATTTCCCTGTGAGAACCGCATACCGTCCGCTTGTACTTGCCGCCCGCGCGACGCACGCGTCCTGTCTGTCCGTAGCTTCATAGGTTGGCGATTTATCAGCTCCCTCAATTTTGATTGCATGAGTACATGTGTTAGTGAGAGAGATTTTGAATCTGTTGTGCTTCTTACTTTTTTAGTCTGAGAGTGAGAATTAGAATGTGACGTGTTTCTTAGTTTTTCAGTGTGGGAATGAGGCTTGGAAGCTGATGTGCTTAATAATAGTTTTTCAGTATGAGTGTGAGAGTGAGATTTGGAATCTGATGTGCTTCTTAGATTTTGGAAGCTGGTGTGCTTCCTAGATTTTCAGTATGTGTGTGAGAGTGAGATTTGGAATCTGACGTGCTTCTTAAAGAGCTTAGTGAATGAGTCAGTGGGTCAGTGAGTGAAGCTATTTATATAATGACCGGTGTTTATTTTCTCACCTCAGGTGAAGCTCTTTATGGCCATGGGCCCTGTAATGACGGCAGGCTATGCAGTCGGACCAATCAGGTTACTGGCTTTCATCGCTGCAGACGCGCAGGTAAATAAGTGACAAACTTAATTATCGCGGGACCGCAGTGACGGACGCGCCGCTTCATATGTATGATAAACACTTTTAAAGCAAAATTATCTTTTTAAAGCGGGAGCTTATCTACAGATGAAACAGTTAGGATTTATTATTGCGCAGGTCTCTTTTTTTGCATTCCGGGCATTCTGTGCTAACCATTACGCCACCTAGGCTCCGTGATTTCACCACACTACCCAAGCCTATCTGTCTATGTGGCTCCTTGCCTGAGAGACCAGTGCAGGCTACTATACTTTCTTTCATAATTTCTTTCATTCCTCCTTTTGTTCTTTCTTGGTTACTTTTTTTTTTCTTTCTTCCTACCTTTATTTAATTCTTTCAGCGCCTTGTTTGGCTGTCTTGTTTTGCTTTCAGGACATATTTGACCTGCTGGGTGTGTACGATTTCCTGCCGAATGACTTCATCTTGGACTTTATTGCTCGTACTTTCTGCACGTACGAAACGCGATTTCTCTGCAAGGACATTCTCTTTCTCCTTTGCGGCTTCGACACCTCTAATATGAACCAGGTAATTAATTAATTAATGACTTAATTAAAGTTGCATGATTCAATGATTCGCACAATCCTGAGAAGGTCTCAAATTTTGGAATATCTCCGGAAAATTGGAAATGCCCTCAAAAGGCATAGAGAATTGACCAAAAGTCTTGAAAAAGCGGCCTCGTTATATTTTTCTTCAAAATAGCAATGAATCTTAGTATTTACTATTTTTGTGCGAATACTTTTGATAATAATTTGTGTTGGATGCTCAAAGGTTCGATGTGTGGCTTAGAAACTAGTGTTAGGACAAGTGTTAAGTATATCAAAATGGTCATATTTTTGGAGCCTTGACGGTTTCTTTTCAGAATTTCTGATTTGACAATATCCGAAAAAGGACTTAAATTAAATAGCTCAAAATCTGTGCGAGCCTTCAAATAGATGACAATCTTTGTTCGATTATATTTGACTGGTTGGCTCAGTATCAGGATAATGTGACTGAGTGGGATATCAGGTCATGGTGCTGGCGGCCTGGTCTTCCAGGTGGGCAGCACTATAACGTCGCCATGAGGATGCACATTCACCTGTCCTGATATGACCTTAGATGTTGTCAGTATGTAAAACTCCAACAACCATCCAACCAACTTCTCTATTACACTGTTGGTGGCAGTTGCCCAGTGGTCGGCGGTGCTAAACACACCAGTAGGAGTTGGCGGGTAGTTGGTCCAGCGCCATCTTGTTGACTTGTTTATTGTGTGGTGTTCTAGTTTTAGTTCATCTTTGTTTTGCCTCCCTTTTCGTAGACCCGACTCCCCATCTACATCAGCCACACACCGGCCGGCACCTCGGTCAGGAATATGGTGCACTTCAGCCAGGTAACTTTGACAACAAGGTGTAAAATTATGCGGATTTTAGGCTTAGAGTCGACAGTTATCAAATACGGGTGTAATGTTAAAAGTTATGGAGCAGAGGGGAAAATTCTAGTATATTGGAAAGGAAAATAAAAGGTAGATTAAGTTAGGCTGGATAAATATTAAGGGGTCAAGAACCAGTAAAGGCATGTGTGTAGCAATCAGAAATAATGTAGAAATAATATAGACCATACTGTAAAACGGATGTACCCGGTCGTGCATCGGTAGATGAATTGTGTGTAAGAAGGGCTGCCGGGCAGTAGAGCATGGAGACAGGCCAATGAGAGGATGGTCTGCAGCTGGACAGTGGTCAAGGTAGGCTGATGATTGGAGAGTGGTCAAGCTAGATATAAGGCTGGATTTGGGGGAGGGGGAGAGCACAGTTGGAGCCTGAGACCAGAGCAGTGAAGAAGGAGCAGGACCACACGGGTGAGATAGACTTTGTATTAGCATTGGTTGAAGAGAGGGGAAGTGAGTTGTCTGTATCGTATTGTATTGTCTGGTATTGTACATGTGAAGTAGTGCTCAGTTCTTGGAAATAAAATAAAACAAAATATCAATCAAAGTCCTAAGCTTTGTTGGTATTTCCAAGGGTTAGGAGGTAACAGTGGTGTGTTGGGTGTTTTATCTATGGTCATCTCAGAACGAGTGCTAACTTTTGACTGTATCCGCACTCCTAACGACTTTATAGTGCTGCCTCACTGGCAGTGCCAGATCCACCTATAGCAGGGTCCGTATGGGCCTGGAAAGTCTTGAAAAGTCTTGAACTTCATTTGCCAAATTTCAAGGCCCTGAAAAGTCTTGAATTTAACCTACTTTGTGTAATTAGTCTTGAAAAGCCTCAACCCCATTAAACTGTCCCCACTGATCTAAATTAGTCCGAAATCGTCATTCACCATTGTCCCCCCCCCCCCTGAAATCCAAATGAAAATAGTCTTGAATTCATATCTAAAACAGCCTTGAGAAGCCTTGATATAGGCCGAGCCTTGAATTCCACATCCTCAGATGTGTATGGACCCTGTATATGTGAATCTGAGTGCAGCATTCAATATAAGTTTTAAGGCTTTCCATTTTCTCAAACTTTGGTGATGTCACAGTCCTTTTTTTTTATGTATTAAAATGGCTTTTTAGAAAAGGTCTGAAATGCAACCATGTGAAAGTTGTAAACATCGACTATTTGTTAGCGATTGACGAAATTCAATTTCAAATTAATTATATCTTCATTTCATTGTTCTAGATGGTGCGTTTGGGTCAATTCCAGATGTATGATTTCGGGAGTGCGGACAGGAATAAGGAGAAATATAACCAGGTATGTCCAGAAGGTTCGATTTATTGGAGCTTTACATCCTAGCAACATATAAGGTAATATCAGCACAGGTACTGACTTATAACATTGCACAGTCCTGACGGCTTTATAGTGCTGTCCCACTGGAATATTATGTTGCTATTACAATGACCCGAATTCAGACTCAGTCACATTGTCTCGACACTGATGTAACTGACCAGTCCTTGTCCTGTCGTCCTGATATGACCTTAGATATTGCTAGGACCTAAAACAACAACAAACAAACAAAAATCCTAGTAATGTCTAGCATCAGGCAAGGTAGCGATAAGTATAAATGTTGTAAGCCTCTGGGTTTTGTCTCGGCCGAGGATTGATCCCACGACCTCCAATACGAGAAATAGGTGCCCTACCCTCTCAACCATCCCGTCCAGTCTATCCAGAAGACATTTCTATGTATAAATATTGATACTGTACCAGGATATGTGACATTCACATTGTGGTGTGAACCTAATTTCATGAGATTAATTTCTTTTTGCCGAAGTTCTTCTATAAATTAATCAGTACACTCAGTCACACAATACTACAAAAGTTTAAATGGGGACCTTTCAATTTGCATGACTCTCTAGTCAGATGGCGCACCATGCCGGTCTCTGTATGCTTTGGTGTGTGGTGAGTGTGTATGGTGGGGTGGGTGTGGTTGGGGTGTAGGTGTGTATGGTTTGTATGGTGGGTGGATGGTGGGGCGTATGTTTGTGTGGTGTAGGTGTGGTGAGGATTTTGGTGTGTGTGGTGGGTGTGTGTGTGTGTGGATCTAGGGGTGTGTGGTGAGTGGGTATGGTGTGGTGGGTGTGGTTGGGGTGTAGGTGTGTATGGTGGGTGGGTGCATAGGTTTGTGTGGTGGGTCTGTTGTGGAGGTGTAGGGGTGTGGTGAGGATTTTGATGTGTGTGGTGGGGGTGTATGGGGATGTAGGGGTGTGTGTAGGGGTGTGGTGGGGTGTTTGGGTGTGGTGGGGGATTAGGGATGTGGTGGGGGTGTAGGTGTGTGTGGTGGGGGTTGACGGTGTGTGTGGTCGGGGTGTAGGTAGTTTGTGGTGGAGATGTAGGGGTGTCTTGCAGAGCACCACCTCACAATCTTTAGCATCATAACCCCCACCACACACCTACACCCCCACCACAGCTCTAAACCCCTACCATACACACCTATGCCCCCTACACCCCACAACACACCTATACCCCCAGTACCCCTTACACCCCCACCACCCCTTAAACCCCCACCACACACTTACACCCCTACACCCCCACCACACACACACCTACACCACACACCTACACCCTCACCACACCCACACCCACACCCTCACCACACACACACCTACACCCTCACCACACACACAACTACACCCTCACCACACCCACATACACCTCAACCACACACACCTACACCCCCCCCACACCACCACACACACCAAACACCCACCACATCCCTAAACATCCACCACACACCTACACCCCCACCACACACATACCGACACCCCCACCACACACATACACCACCAACACACACACACCTACACCCTTCTATCCAACCATGATGGCCGACTTGGACCGGGAACGGGTGCTGCCACCAAGTGTATAGCGAGAGAAATGGCTCATGAAAGGTCCCCATTGTATTGACTGACTCTATGACAGTCCTTGAATTTTACCATTTCAATTCTAGTTCTCATAATTTTCTTGTCCTGCTATCTGTTATGCTACGAAATGCAAGCAGTGTTCAAATGTTCGCTGTACATATATTATATATGGGAGATTAACAGATAATTTCTGTAGCTAAAAATGTAGTTTCTCCTTCTTTTAATGGACCAATATTCTTTCTTTAAAAAAAGAAGTATTTCCTGAAAATTTATCTTAATGAGTTCTTGTAAGCCCTTAATTGTTTGTTTAAATACAAGAAGGTCGATAAATCATTAATAGAGTTTCCAAGAATAATTATTTCGGTTTTGAGATTTAATTAGGCCAATGTGAACATTTTGCAATTGATATAATATTGTAATTATTTTTTCAGCCAACGCCACCAATGTACAACATCACCAATGTCAAAGTGCCAGTGATTTTGTTTTCGGGTGGCAAAGATTGGTTGGCAGATGTACAGGTAAGTATCGTACTGAAACTTCCAAAATTACAATTTACATTCTTATATATAATATTCATCACATTTATTTTTTAATAATATATAGAGGTACGTATTAATATACATAGTTCAGTAGAAGTTATATTGGACCAGTCACTGTTCAGTAGAAGTGATAGCAGATAATTTCTAGTTCGGTATAAGTGATAGTGGACCAGTCCCAGTTCAGTACAAGTGACATTGGACCAGTCCCAGTTCAGTAGAACTGATAGAAGATAATTTCTAGTTCAGGATAAGTGATATTGGACCAATCCCAGTTCAGTAGAAGTGATATTGGATCAGCCACAGTTCAGTAGAACTGATAGCATATAATTTCTAGTTTAGGAAAAGTGATATTGGACCAATCCCACTTCAGTACAACTGATATTGGACCAGCTACAGTCCAGTAATACTAGAAGTGATAGCAGATGAATTGCAGTTGAGATATTATTATGCCACCGCTTGTATTGCTGCTGTTCCAGGATGTGGAGAGGTTGTCCAAATCGCTGCCGAACCTGGTTCACCACTATCGCATACCTAAGTGGAACCACTTGGACTTCATCTGGGGCATCGACGCGCCCTCTATCGTGTATGACAAGATTATTAAATACATCAAGGAGGATGTGGCCTTAGGTAGGCACTATCATTGATTGGTTGGTTGTTGGAGTTTTCGACTTGGCAACATCTAAGGTCATATCAGAATGGGGCTACCATTGAAGTTGCATAATCTGATAAAAGCATCCAATTTTTAAAAACAAATCACTTAGCTAGATTTAATCCTATACATCCTACTTAAATACTGGTGCTACACAGTCAAGCTGGAAAATCGATAAACGAAGCCTATGACCAGTATTTTGATGTACATACTCAAATTAATTGAGCATATTTTCAATTAAAATATCTATTAAAAAAATTAAGTAGCATTTCAAATAAAGGTTACTTCAAATTTAAAAAAGTAGATTATAACAATTAACCTAATATATTTATATTTAAAAGAAATATTCATGAACTCAAAATCATCAGATATGCAACGTTATGTGTGGATGTGGTGCAGGTTGAGACGGATGCACTGCAGCTACTTCGATATTATCATGACTTTGTTATAAGCACTGCTATTTCTGTATTACACCGCTCGTCACGTTGACACTATTGTATATATGCGGAATTAGATAGAACCATATTACCTCATTGTAGAGTGGGAATCAGAGTGCCATATATACCTCAAATAATTGATAGTGTTGACTGCTGATTGTCCTTGCCCTATCCTATTGATACAGTGCACAGGCTCCGGAGTGACAAGTATACATTTTCTAAGTCATTTGTTTGAATCGGTCCCGATTCAAACCCATGACCTTCCGCATGGAAAGCCAGCCAGCGATCTTACCAATTCAGCTATCCCGTCCAGGTACATGGTTACACAATAAAAAGCTTTGAGATATATCAACCGGAAATGCATCATAATGACCGTGTTGGTCTCCCCGTCACACTGAATCCAACTGTAGGTTGGTTGGTTGTTGGAATTTTACGTCCTGGCAATATCTAAGGTCATATCAGGATGGCTACGGACTTGTGACAGTGCACACTCATTGTGATTTTATAGTGCTGTCCCACTGTGAAATCAGGCCGCCAGCACCATGACGCGATATCTCACTCAGTCACATTATCCTAAAATTGAGCTCACCGGTCCGAATGCAACTATAAGTATGTGGTATAGCAAGGATGTGTTAAATAGCAAATGGTAGACAGGAAGTGTGAACACTTATTTGTCTCTCATTTTTGCTTGAGTGCAAGTAAATTAGCAACACAAGGAATAATTAGTAGCATGTGGTGAATAAGGGGTCAAATTTCCCTGGATCATCAGCCCATGCTTTTTCTAATCTGTTCTTGAATGAATTTATTGACTCGGCATCAATAACATTTTGTGGGAGACTGTTCCATATATTTATGATCCTGTTTGAGAAACTATGTTGCCTTAACTTTGAAATGGCTCTGGGTTTTACTAGTTTGAGAGTATGGCCCCGACTGCCTTCTCTTTTATTCAAGGTGAAAAATTGGTTCATATCTATTTTATCAAAACCTTTCATAATTTTAAATACTTCAATTATGTCACTTCTTTTCCTTCTGTAGGAAAGGATAGGAAGTATTGGATTATTTATTTGTGACACTTTAATGTCGGCCATCGTGAATTATGCAGCCATTTAAAAATCTAATAGTATTCTCCAAGTCGAATGTGAAAAGGCCTTTAATTTTAAATATATATGGTTTGTTGAAAATTCCTACAGTAAAATGAAAATATTGTTAATCATTACTGGTTACCAGCTTATTGGTGAGACAGTATTAGCAACGATGTTGGATAATGTTGCACCATTTTGAATTCTAATAGGGTTTTCCAGATAGAATGTGGAAATACCTTTTTAAAAAGATATATAGTTTTTTGTAGGTTCTTACTTCATCTTCCGGATACCAGAAGTTAAGTATCCGGGGAGAGGACACTCCCACACAGCCCGGAAGTACTTGGCAGCGGAGGAGACAGATCGAGTTGGAGGAGGACATAATTTAAAAGTAAGTTTGACAACGAACAAGTATGTTATGGATTATGAAAGTTGGTGTGTATGGAGATTTGCCAGAGCCGTCAGAGTACTTGCTGGGAGACAATCTGGGCGGGAGGAACAGACAATTGATGAAATCAATGAGAGCGTCCGAGACCTGCATGACTTCAGCTTACAAGGGAAAAAGGAGATTTTTTCCAAGACAACTAGGCGAGAAGTCACAGTAACCCATACTTCAGAAGAAGGAACGGCAGATTTAGGCCTTTCAGAGGTGGATGACAGACGGCTATTTGGGGTGCAAGACAGCAAGCACCAGAGAAGCACTTTGGAAGAATGGCAGAGGATTATGCCCAGTACGGGAACATCATATCAGTAGCCAGAGGTGCAAGAGGCAGAGGGAATTCCAGCTGGGGTTTTCCGAAGTGAGCTACTATAGCCAGGTGGGTATATCATTATTAACGTCAGAACATGGGGAGCTTCTAAGAAATGATGAGGAAGAGACAAAATTTGTAGTATTTAGATAATTGGAAGAAAGTAACTTCAGATAAGTAGATTCTAAAGTGTGTAGAGGGGCTAACAATACCCTTTATTAATACACCAGTACAGGTGAGAGAACCGTTTCCATTTAGGATGGACAAGGCAGAAAAGAGAATTGTTTTGGTGGAAGTGAACTCTTTAATAGAGAAGAGAGTATTAAAAGTGGTGGAAAATTGTCCAGGCCAATGGGTGTCTAATATTTTTGTTAGACCGAAAATGAATGGAAAATTCAGAATGATTCTAGATTTGACAGAATTAAATAAATTGATAAATTATGAAGATTTTAAGATGTTTAATTTGAAAACAGCGTTAGAGTTGATAGAGCAAGGGAATTGGATGGCGAGTGCAGATTTAACAGATGCATATTATTCAGTGCCAATATTGAATTCCAATAAGAAATTCCTAAGATTCCGTTTAGGCAGGAAGTTACTCGTGTACCAAGTATTACCCAATGGGCTGTCACCAGGGCCACGTATTTTCACAAAATTGTTGAAACCCATATATTTGGATAATAGTTTTGTTATTGGCAGAACTAAAAAGGAATGTAAACTAGCAATTTCACAATTGGAGGAAAGTTTCAAGAAACTAGATTTTAAGATAAACCAGGAGCAGTCAGTACTAGAACCCACGAGAAAGTTAACGTTTTTGGGGTTTGAGCTAGATTCGGAGAGAATGCAGATTAAATTACCAGTAGAAAAGAAAGAAAAGATGCTAGAAGCAGTAGAAGAGGTGTTAGGAGAAGAAACACATAAAATTAGGATGACTGCTGGATTGGTGGGCCTAATGGTGGCATATGCACAAGGAGTGGAATATGCAGGAGTACATTTTAAGAGTATTGAAAGATATATGATTAAAGCTCTTAAGAGGAGTAGAGGAGACTTTGAGAGTGAAATGTGGATTTCCCAGGAAGGGTTAGCAGACATTGGTGGCTAAGGAACTTAAATCATAGTATGAAAATTAGGAGAGACGACCCACAGGTGGAATTATTCACAGATGCGTCTAATTCAGGATGGGGGGGGGGGGGGGGGCACACAGACACAGCTGAAACTGGTGGGCATTGGCATCCAGATGAGCTTATGCAGATAAATGTTCTAGAGTTGAGAGCCATATATTTTGGACTAAAATGCCTTTGTATATTCAAGAATGTTCATATAAGGGTGAGATAATACAACAGCGCTAGCCTATGTGAACAGTGCTAGCCTATGTGAAGAACATGGTAGGAACCAAATCGGAAGACTGTTTAAGAGAAACATTAAAGATTTGGGAATTTGAGCCAGAGCATGGGAACTGGCTGTCGATTCAATTATTTGTTTGCGAACCTAAGTTCATTTGTTGGTGCTCTGAATGCCGGACCTCAAAGAGGTCAATAATATCCTGTGCGGGGAGTCACTTTCATGTCAATTCATCTGTTGATCACGCACATACCAGGAGTAGAGAATGTACTGCCGGATCTAAGATCCAGAAAGTTCAGGGATCAACTAGAATGGAGCTTAAGTGAAGACATTTTTGAGGAAATTTGCGACAGATGGGGCACTCCTATGATAGATATGTTTCAAGACTAAATGCTAAACTAGGAAAATATGTTAGCTGGGAACCAGAACCAGATAATTGGAAAACTGATGCGTTTTCATTCAACTTGAAGGATGTGTTCATTTATTGCTTTCCGGCATTCAGCCTAATACTGAGGGTCGTGAGGAAGATTGGAAGGGATTGGCCCAAGGCGATAGTGGTGGCTCCAGACTGGCCAGTACAACCGAGCACGCACTATTAGGGCTGGAGGCAAGAGAAGTGATGGCATTCCCAAGGCAAGTTGGCAACCTGAGTGGAGCAAGCAACCCAGGTGGCGTGGGGGTACAGCAAAATCTAGAAAATATCAAATTAAAGGCGTACCTCTTCTAGCTAGGACACTAAGATAGATAATAAGACATTAAGTTATTTTCAAGACACGTGGAGAAATTAGACAAGAAGAGGTTACCTACTCATATTAACAGGTGGGCGTTATGGGCCATAGAAAGAGGCATCACTGTATTAAATCCAAGGATGGCGGAGGTGTTGAAATACTTAAGGATGTATTTTGAGACAGGCGTAGGCTATGGTGCAATGAACATGGCCAAGTGTGCGTTGAGTGTAATTTTGCCAAGAGATGGTAACACAGTGGGGGAACGCTACTTAATAAGATGGTTTTGTAAGAGCTGTCATGAGAGGAGACCCCCCTCAACCTAGATACGATAGTTATTGGATGCTAGGTTGGATCAAGAAGTTAGGAAACATTGTTGTTGCTACTAGTATCCTTGCAAAGGGGACACACTATTTTAAGTTTGTCGATTGATAGAATGAGGTTTGAGGAGAAGGCAATTGTGTTTAAAATGAAAACATTATTAGAGCCTAATCAGTTGGGTCAACCTGAAGACAGACGTCTGTGTGTTGTAAGGACTATTAAAAGATATCTAGTAAGAACAGCAGAGTTAAGAAAACAAAATGACCAGTTATTGATTTTGTATAATGGGCCTAATGGACCTATATGTAGAGCGGCGCTAGCAAGATGGACTTTGTGTGCGATGAGGCTAGCAGGTATTGATACCGAGAAGTACAAAGGCCATAGTACTAGAGGAGCGTCTGCATCCTCAGCAAAGGCATTAGGAGCAAGTCTGAATGCTATCATGTGTAATGCCTTCTGGCAATATAGTAAGAGTTTTGCTGGATACTATCACAAGACCCAGGACCCAGGAGAGGTAAAAAGACTTTTATTAAGAGATAATAGCAGAAATTAGAATTTAAGTTGAACAAGTTGTATTATTGAAGAAATAAAGGAAAGTTCAAAAGTTCAGTATTAAATAAAGCCATAGGCACAGAAACAGAGACTGGATTATGACTGTGTTTGAGGGAAACAGTTAAACAAGGTCTAATGTCGAAAGACTAGATTTGATATTTGCCAGAATGACGAGAGAAGACAGGAAGGAAGGAAGGAAGTAACGGAGGAGTCGGGAAACTAAAAACCATGCTACCAAGACTCTCCCCGGATACTTAACTTCCGTTATCCGGAAGATGAAGTAAGAATATTTGAGTAAAACTAGACTTACCTGGAAGTTGAAGTAATACTAAGATTCTTACGAATCTACGGATACGAAGGTAAGGATCAAGGGCCCACCCTACCCACACCTAATGATAAGATACAAAAATATTACTTGAGTATAAACAAAAAATATTAAATCAGAACTAGGTGGGGACAGGGTAGGTTCGCTGATGTTTTATTTCTAGTAAGGTTAGGTTTTTAATTTCCCTCCAACTTCAAATACTGACACTACTTCTGGGCTGCGTGGGATTGTCGTCTCCCCTGATCCCTACCTTTGTATCCGTAGATTCGTAAGAATCTTAGTAATACTTCAACTTCCAGGTAAGTCTAGTTTTACTAAAAATATATGTTGACTTTTAACACGGTACATGGAAGGTGTATCGTTAGTTTGAATGGCTAATATGCAAATTGGCATGGTTAATTGGCTGCCATCTTGGATTAGACCACCAACTTGTATTTTTATATGCAGATATTTTTATATGTATAAATATAGTGTGCATAGTTATGTTAAAATGGGAGTAAAATGTTAATCCATTGAGATAAATCTACTAGTCTATGCAAAAAGGGCTAATTATATAAGGAAATGCGCCATTTGTGTGCTATAAATGATCCTTATTTAAATGATGTTTTATTGAATAAAAAATGGTCTGAGTGACATGCAGTCTCAATTTCTGTTGACTGTTTTCACCATGAAAATCTTTAAATTAGAAAAAAAAAACATTAAAATATGTACTTTTTAAAACTAAAATAATTGTAATAAACACTAATCGTGTTATTTTCTATTGGTAGTAGGTTACTGCGGTAGCCTATTCACCTCATTCACGCCGCGGCCATGTTGAAACCAGACTGAGGGCACTTACGCGTCTGCGAGGCGCCGCTGTATGTAAAAGTAATGTGAATACTTTTTTGTCGACCAAAACCTCTCGCAATCACTCAAATTTGAAGGGATTCATTTTTTAAAGTAACATATTCATCTTTGCATACCTGTTTTCTATCAATTGGCCAATTTTCACGAAGATTGGGTGACTCTTGCATGGTGATTTTTCCCATTCTTTAACTACAATGTGACTGTCAACTTCAAGTCTGCATAGTTATGGTGGTATCATGTAATGCAGCACTGTCAGCATAGCTATCTGTCAGCCAGGTTAAACAACTAGTCTTAGTAATTACAAATTAATAAAAGCGTTAAAAGGGTTAAAATATATTTTTTAATAATATCTATATTAAGAAAGTTATGCAATTTTGAATTTAAGAAAAGATTGGCAGCCAAGGTGAGTGACTTTGTTGACATTGCCTACTGAGATGCATCTGATCATCACTCAATCTTCATGAAAATTGACCAATAAATAGAAAAAGTTAAGCAAAAATTATTATGATAGTTTCAAAAGTTAATATCTTCAAATTTGACTCCTTTAATTTATGTAGTAGTTCATACACATTGGCACACAGTAGTGTCTTATGGCCATTTCCAATACCGACGCTTACTCAGCCTCGTTCTGATGCCTAATTAGGTCCCGTGTGAATAGGGTGAATTCCAGTACCAACAGAGTTAACTATTGCTAATATTACTACTGTAATAGTCCCTGCTTTCACAATACATCCTGTGGTTTTGTAATATTATCTTGGAAGAGGAAAAAGTGAAAATGGCATATTTGTTGTTTTCGTTTTTTTTACTATTAAAGGGACCAGATACTACCCGTACTCCGACAAATGCTCTCCAAGTATACGTTTGCCAGTTTTCAGTTTATGCAACTACATATGCGGGGGGGGGGGGGGGGGGGGGGAGAGTGCTGACATTGGTTGCTTCTGTTGTGTTTTATTAAGTCCAGCAGCACTGACACGTTTAGACAACCATATAGAGAAAACAATGTTAGAAATTGAAATCTAAAATGATAAATATAACGTTCAAATGTTTATTTATCATAACCAGCTACTTTTTGTGTGAATAATTGATTAAATCGTGTAGATTAATAGACTTTAAAAGTTGAATTGAGAGCTTTCTGTGGCTGCCATCTTGGTGGTTGTCATGGCTTCCTCTGTGTGTGGGGAACCCCTCTAGGTCATGTGATGAGGGAATCCCACCTATGATGTCATTCATACATCACATACCTCAACTCTCCTCCCACATGTTCAGTGGCATGAACTGAACAAACTAAGCAATGGTATGTTTGGAGAGTTTTTGATGCTGAATTCGTTTGTATCTGGGTGAGGTATAACCGGCTACTTTAATAACAGTAAATCTCCCAGTGAGTTAATTGTGCAAGATGGTCAAGGTCGTTCTATGTTTTCTGTTAATGGTAAGCCAGTTTCACAATCTCAGATAAGTCAAATTCAAAATTGTGAAGTCAGTTCACATTTGTTTTTAACCAATATAAAACTGTCACAGTTAGTTGGGCAGCGTGGGGAAGAACTTGGAAGTGACATTACAGACCTGGCGATCAGATGAGAACTGCTGGAGCCACCCTAGTGGGAGCGGCACACACTATTCTGGTGGCGCCACGGTCGATGGCAGCCATTGCTGATCGCTTCGGCCGTGGCGTGCTCTGGTGCTAAGATAGAGAACTGGAAGAAAACGCTGTGAATGATGTGAGTAAGAAAACAGTGGAGAAGGATCCACAGCGAGGAAAGGAGGGAAAACGAGAAGGGTCCACAGCGAGGAAAGGAGGAAAAACGGCTGACCACTGTCCCATATTGAGCATACCCTTGCAGGAATAGTTTCCCATTCTTTAAGTCCTAATATTGTGTGATTTAAACAGAAGTCGATGCAGATAAATTAAAAATATACTTCAAGCACTTTAATCTGTGCAAAAGATACATATATAAATAAGTGTAACTATGTCTGAACAAGAAACTACTAAAAAAATAATGGATGTATTGGATGGGACCTTTCCATAATTTGAGCCAATCAGAGCTGTTCTTTTTTATTAAAAAAGAACAGCTCTGATTGGCTGACACTGAGAGCTGTTCTTTTCGATTGTAAATGGCGGCCCCCATGGAGGTGGCCAGTTGGAATAAAAAAGAAGAACTCTGATTGGCTGACACTGAGTTCTCATGAAAATGAGAAGAGGAAAATCCATTTCCTGCAAGTTCAAACAGGCTCAGACAAGTTCAAATGTGGCTGGTTGTCCTGATATGACCTTAGATGTTGCTAGGACGTAAAGCAACGACAAACAAACAAACCCTCTCCTTTCAGCGGTGAATATGCTTATAGGAAAAACGGATGACCACTGTCCCATATTGAGCATACCCTAACAAGTTGATTTTCCCATTCAGTTATCTGCTGATATATTGTGCAATATAAGCATAGATACAAGCATACTAAATTGAAACTATACTTCAAACACCTTAATCCAGTTATTTGTGCCAAACATATATAAATCAGTGATTATCTCTGAATAAGAAACTAATATGAATAAGCAATGCTTAGAATCAACCCCCGATAAACACTCGGAAAAGTATTTATTTATATATCAGCACGAGTATATTATTAACCAATCGCTGTTGTTACGCGATTCAACGTGAGTATACAAATGGCGGCCCCCATATGTATGTTTCCATTTCCGGTTGCTGGATTTTGGTGAAGTCATTTTCCACCTCTATGAGTAGGCTACGGGTATTGTTTAAGTATATACATGTGTTAGTCATTAGCCTCCCCTTTGGGGGGTCGGTATTACTATTGCATCTAACTTCAGGGAGGTTTAGCCTGGTCCCCTAGCCTTGGCCAGTCAGAGGTACAGTAGTGTTCTGTTATTATCACTCAGTTTCAAAGTTGTCAACCAAAACAATGTTGTAGAAATATGTTTGGAACATGCCAGTTTTGAGAACTGCACACACAAATCAGATAGGTTTTCACCAACAATGAGATATCTGGGCTCATTGTTAATTTGTTAATGCATCATTTTTGTGACAGAATTAGGTTCAAATATGTTGTGAAAGTAGGATCTATGGAAGTGCAAATTGCACAATGTCACTGTGCCAATGATCTCTTCTCAAAACTAGATTTTACATAGATGATAGAGCATCATCTTATACAGCAAATGCAATATGACTTTTGATTAAGGTAATATGAATAAGCAATGCTTAGGACCGACCTTCCTTTGTTGTTTCCGTGGAATTGATATAAACTGGTTCAAGTGCCTTCTCCTATGTTTTACAGTAGGCCTACTCAAGATGGAACAGGGAACCACCTTGGTTACTATTAATTTTGTGTCAAACTGGTCACCAACGGAGACACTCTATAAGCACAGATTACCCAGAACCAGTTTCAACAGTACTAAAACTTATACCCAGCTGGTAGCTGGTCCCGGTTTCTGGATAATTCCTTTATTTTCCCTGTACTGGTAATTCACGAGACGGGAGACCGAGCATTATAGTGTGGAGTTTTATTTTATTTCTTGTATTGCATTAAGTTTTGTTATTAGTGGTTAGTGGTTTGGAGTGTTCAATGTTCAGGGTTTTTCAGTGTTCTCGTCAGTAGGTACCAGACCTCCCCCCCCCCCTTTCCCCATCGCAGATGTTCTACCCCCCCGCCTGTGCACCCACTCCCCGCCCAGATCAATTCCAGGCGAGGTGCGCCGAACCGTAACCCTCAACCAAACAACGGGAGAGGGTTTGGGGTCCGGCGCGGATGTGGCTGAGGAACGTAGGCATGCACTCACTGCCTTTGAGGACCACGTCCCCAGTTCCATCACATCCTGGAGGGACCTGCCTGTGGCCGCGCACGCCTGGGCCCTGCCCTTGCGGAGGCTGTGGAGGGTGTAGGCAGCTGGATCAGCGACCACCGTCATGGCCAGTGCTTGTGGGAGGGCAGCCAGGGGGGATGGCCGGCCGGAGGGGCCCGCCGGGTTATTGCCACTGCGCAAAGCTTGGTGTGGTGCTCATCGGTCGGCTGCTGCGGGTTAAGTGAGCTTTCTATAGACCCTTTTAACATCGTGTATGCGCGCGCAGCTTGGCTGCAGAACGAATGCACACTGCCACTGAGTTTGCCACTACGCGCAGTGCAAAACCTCAGTTTTATTCAAAATGAATAGAAATCCAGAACCCTAACTTCATTTATTTAATATAATCTTTTCGTTAAACATGTTTTCTTTGTGTATTCCGATCAGTTTCTTTCTAGGTGGTGTGGTTTTAGAGATATTTAACTTTATCTGTCTGAAGATTGCTCACTGCCATTGACAATGCATTGAGTTTGCCGGTACGTGCAGTGCAAAGCGTCAGTTTTATTCAAAATGAATAGAAATCCAGAACCCTAAATTCATTAATTTAATATAATCTTTTTGTTAAACATGTTTTCGATGTGTTTTCCAATCAGTTTGTTTCTAGGTGTTGTGGTTTTAGAGATATTTAACTTTATTTGTATGAAGATTGCTCACTGCCATTGACAATGCATTGAGTTTGCCGGTACGCGCAGTGCAAAACGTCAGTTTTATTCAAAATGAATAAAAAAATCCAGTGACCATTGGCGTTGGCGGGAAATAATCAAGTTAATGAGTCTGTGTCAAGTTTGATTCGGATAGTCCCCGCTAGGTGGCGCCACCATATTTCGGCCGCTGCTGACCGGGTAGGCTCAGTATGGACGGTAGTGTTCTTGCAATGCGACTGGAGGCGCCACATGTGGTGTCAGTGCTTCGCCTTATGAGAAAGTCGTTGTTCTCCCGCCCCGAGAATTACCCATGTAAAGGCCCTGTCACACTACGACGTTTCTCACGAACGCGTGCCGACGTGTTGGGTTTTTGTTCAGAACGTCGGTACAGTCCGGTACGTTACCGGCGCGTCGGTACATAGCAACATTTGAATGAACGCGTCGGGCCGCGTCGAGGTTTTGTGCTTGCACAAAACTTTCGACGGGCCGCAATGCACGGCAGCGTGTTGGCGGGCGCGTTATGGACGCGTTAGCAACACGTCGACACCCGTTGGCGGCGCGCTGGTGCAACGCTGGCAGGACGTTGATCAACGTCGGTTAACGTTGGCTTTTTTTTCCCCAAAATGCGACCGTTTCGTCGGCGCGTCGGGAACCTCCCATCGACGTGTTGTGGGCGCGCCATTGGCGTTGCTCCAGCGTTTCTTGGCGCGTTGGACGTGTTGCCGGCGCGCCTGGATGCGTTGGCCGCGCGGTGTGGACGCGCTGCGGGCGCGTCCTAACGTGTTGCTGGCGGGTATGTACGCGTTGACACGGTACTAACACGACACCAACGCGCCGTCAACGCGCCGATGGCACGCTGGGAACCCGCTGGCGGGACGTTGACATGCTGTTCCGCCGCGCATCGAAGCCCATTGGCCGCGCGCGCGCTTATAGCATGCTACTAACATGCTGCGCCGCGTCAAACTTTCTCCCAAAGTGCCGAAAAGTTCGACGTTTCTCGACGGGTTGCAAATATTTTGCGCGTTGGCAGCACGCCGGAACACACGTCGTAGTGTGACAGGGCCTTTACGCGTAGTAACATGTACAATGTGTTAGTCATTAGCCTCCCCCCTGGGTGGGTTGGGGCCGGTGTGGCGGTTTCAGCGCCCGGTCAGTTTCAGCGCCCTGCCGTGGTCTAAACCCCCATGGCCTCGCCGGCTACAAGCTCAGCTGGTGCCCGGCAGTGTTAGGGACCGATTAGGCCGAAATCTATTGAATGCGATCATATTTAACAGAATTACATACTCAAATAATGAAATTTAATTAAATTAACCTTAAATTTCAAGCGATATTAACGTAGCAGCTAGATCAGCGTCGAATCGCCGAGTGTAAACAAAACAAATAGCAGTGCTCGCCGCAACATGCGTAAATCCGCGCATGCGCAGAAGCCACGACAGGCCGCTGAAACCGCCACACCGGCCGGTCGCAGAAGTAGGGCCTACTCATACCAAGTACTTTTCCCTGGACCCACTTTACCTCTCCTGTCCCCCCTTATGACGAACGCATTAGGCATTAATGACCAAATAAGTTGAGCGCCCACATCTCATGTGGCAGTTCAACAGGATTCAAATCTCGGGTGAGTCAAACCAATGACTTAAAAATTAATACTTGTTGATACCTAGCCTGACGCTCGGTATTACTGGGATATGAGAACCAGTGGAACGGGGGAAGACCAATTCTCTGTGATTGAAATTTCTCCTGCTTAATCAATAAATCTAACTAAAAAATAAATCAAATGCAACACATTTCTTTACATATTTTTCGTGAACATTTGTCTTTTTATTTGGGTACCAAACAACTCCGGTCGTTTCTATCAAAGTATAAAATTCCAAAAGGATTTTATACACAACTTGTTTATGCTGTTGCTTGATACTTAATTGATTATTGCTGATCAGTGTTATTTTTTGTTCACATTATTTATTCCAAGTTATTTTTGGGGAGTTTTTAAAGTTTATGTTCATACACAGCAGCGTGCTGCCGGGTCGCGCGTTCACTGCTACTCCTGGGCGTCTCTGAGTGTGATGATGGCGGCGACGGTGTGACGCCAAGATTGGGAGGCAGGGAGACGGGTGACATAATGGGTCTGAGCGATGACTCGGGGGGGGGGGGGGCATGAAGGGCGGCGGCTGCGCAGTGGAGGCCTATGGTGGGGGCTTCACTGTGGGTGGTACTGGGCCCCTGGTTTATGATTCATGAGGGGACCACAGGGGGGGGGGGGGACCTCCAGGTGGATCACCACATGGAGAGCGCAAGGAGAAGTCGGTCGGTCATCACCAGTATGGAACTGTTGTGGTGAAAAGGCAAACAAAATTGGTAATAATGGGTGAGCCATAAAAAAAAGCATTAAACACTCTTTTTTTTAAAACAATTAAAAAAAACTAATAAGTCGGCCCAACTTCCTAATGTGAACGGTATCGGTTCATTTGAAGCGGCTTAAGCACGTCACACGCATGCGCAGTTGAGACCTGAGTTTGTTGATTTTCCGGTGGATCAAAAGCGCATATTATATAATTTGGTCTATGAAACTGCTAGCTGTGCACAGATATTTTTGTCATCATTTATTTTTAGGTTTTCACTGCCCAGCAGAAGTTTTGACCATTCCAAAACAATACGACTCAGTCTATACATATCTAGGTCGAACCCAGACTCTCTCGTGGCAATGTCGACTAAACCGAAACTGGCGGCTGGTTAGTATGGACTTGCTCATGCGCAGATATCGATTTCCACCTTAAACCGCCCCGAATACTGCATGTGTGGACACGACACTAGTTCGCCTCATCTAGTTCGCCATATCTAGTTCGGCCTAAAGTTGTGTGTGTGAACACGGCTCATGTCTATAGCCCCGTTCACACTGGCGAGTTAAAACGCTTCATCTAAATCGCATTGTCTAGTTCGCTTCACATTCGCAGTGTGGATGCTACGCTAAAGCGATTTAGGGCTGAATCGATTCAGCTAGATCAGTTCATCTATACCACCTCACGCGGTAGTATAGATGAAGCGATTTCGCTTAAATCGACGTAAGTGGCATGTGTGGACGGTAGCGGTTTAGATGATGCGGATTAAGGATGTCACACGCATGCGCAGTCGAGATCTGAGTTTGTTGACTTTCCGGTTGATCAAAAGCGAGATTATATAATTTGGTCTATGATACAGCTAGCTGTGCACAGATATTTTTTTCATGATTTATTTTAAGGTTTTCACTGCCCAGGAGAAGTTTTGACTGTTCCAAACCAATACGATTCAGTCCATACATATCTAGGTCGAACCCACACTCTCTCGTGGCGACGTCGACTAACCGAAACTGGTGCTGGTTAGTATGGACTTGCTCATGCGCAGATATCGATTTCTGGCTAAAAGTACTGCATGTGTGGACACGACACTAAATCGATTCATATAAATCGATTTGTCTTAAGCCGTGTTCACACGGGCAAAATGTGAAGCGAATTAGACAAATCGAATCAGGTGAGTCAAATTAGCGGCCTGTTCACATGGGCAGTACTTGGGGCCGGAAATCGATATCTGCGCATGAGCAAGTCGATACTAACTGTCCAGATACGCAACTGGTGTTAGCCACCAGAACTACTTCTGGCAGTTGGAGGCCATCTTGTCTTAAATAAACCATAACAACACACATGCCAGAGAGTGATGGTTGATCTTTACATGGTGCCAGGAGTGAAAAGGAATTAGCGGACAATGGAATCATTAAAGCCACCTGAAGTTCTTCGTATGAAAGATGGGAATGTGGCGGAGAAATGGGAAAGATTTAAGGAACAATTTGAATGGTATGCGGTGGCGATAAATGTGCCGGAGGGAGCAAGAAAAGTAGCTCTACTGCTAACAGTTGCCGGAGCGGAGGCACAGGCAGTGTATCGTACGTTCAAATATGCACCAGCCAGAAAGGAGGGCGATGTGGAAATTCCAGAGGAGAATAATATGGACTACAAGTTGGTTGTACAAAAGTTTGATGCTTACTGTCTGCCCAAGAAGAACCTCATATATGAGAGGTTTGTGTTCAACACAAAGGAGCAGGAAGAAGGAGAGATGATTGATGCGTACGTGACCGACCTCAGGCTAAAGGCAGCCACATGCGAGTACGGGGATCTATTAGAGTCACTGATCAGGGACAAACTAGTGGTCGGCATCAGAGACAAAAGATTGCAAGAGAAAATGCTGAGAGACTCGGGGTTAACGTTGGATTCGGCGATAATCATGTGCAAAGCGGCCGAGACCACAAAAGCGCACATGAAAGTTATCAACCCAGTGGAGACGGAGCCGTTAGGTGCTGTCAGAGCGAGGTATGACAGCAACCGACGCAGCAGTGACAGTAGGAACAAAGGAGCCTGGAGTGACAGCAAGTTGCGCAGAGCGGAAGCCACAGCGGGACCTCATGGTGAGAGCGGCAATGGCGAATTCAACTGTAAGCGGTGCGCGACCAGACATAAAGTAAGACAGTGCCCAGCATTCAGAGAGAGGTGTGGAAAATGTGGCTTCAGAGGTCACTACACACCGTTTGTGTCACACTAAAGTGAACGTGATCAACAGCAAACAGGCAGAGGAAGGAGAGTATGGCTCAGACCAAGACGTGTTTATCGGAGTATAGGGGCAAGTGTCAATGAGGTATGTGTTAACAAAGACTGTCAGTGGGTCCATATGTTTAGAGGTTGGCGACTCGTTAATTCAGGTCAAGTTAGATACGGGAGCTGGTGCTAATCTCCTGAATGCCCGTGAGTACAGGAAACTGAGAGACAGACCCAAACTGAAACAAGCAAATGTGCGCCTGACCGATTATAACAATGCTGAAATAAAGGTGAGGGGCTCGTCTGTGCTGCGAGTAACTGTAAAGAAGAAGACGTATCCAGTAATGTTTGTAATTGTTTGAAAATGGCCCTAGTCTTCTTGGTGCAGCAGCCTGTGAGAGACTCGGCCTGGTGAAACGTGTCCATGTCATACAAGGACGAGTGGACAGTCAGTTAGTGGAGGATGTCAAACAGTACACAGTGCCAGACACACAGGGTCAATTGTCATCCATTCCCTTTGTATATAACATATTGACAAAGGAAAATGCCCGACCAGTGATCAGGCCAGCCAGGCGTGTCCCTATAGCATTAAGGGATCAACTGAAACAGGAACTGAGTAGAATGGAGAAAATAGGTGTGATCCACAAGAGAGAGAGTCCTACAGACTGGGTGAGTGACATGGTAGTGGTAAAGAAACCAAATGGCGGACTCAGGATCTGTCTAGATCCAAAAGATCTGAATGCGGCCATACATCGCGAACACTACCAGCTGCCTACAAGGGAGGAGATCTTTGCGGAGATCAATGGAGCTCAGGTATTTAGTAAACTTGACGCATCGCAAGCGTTCTGGCAGATAAAGCTGTCAGATGAGTCCAAGGCCCTCACCACCTTTAATACGCCATTCGGAAGATATGCCTATGACAGGCTACCATACAGGACTTTGTTCTGCGCCTGAAGTGTTTCATAGGTCCATGGAACAAATGTTTGGGGACCTAGAGGGCGTGAGGGTATTCATGGACGACATTCTTGTGTGGGGTGCCAGTGAAAAAGTGCACAACGAAAGACTGTCAGCTGTGAAACAAAGAATAAAGCAGTATGGACTAAACATGAACTGGGAAAAATGTCAGCTTAACAAAACACAAATAACATTTTTAGGGGAGACATTGTGTGACAAGGGGATTAGCCCATCCTCAGATATGATTGAAGCAATTGTAAACATGGAAACACCAACCTGTAAAGAAGATGTTCAGAGAGCATTAGGCTCAATCAATTATGTGGGGAAGTACATCCCAAATCTCGCCAACAAATGTGTTCATCTCAGGGCATTACTGTGCAAGAAAATTATGTGGTTCTGGGGTCCTGAGCATGAGGCCGAATGGAAAGATCTGAAGTCCACATTGGCGTCCAAGCCTGTCATGGCATACTATGATCCAAGGCTTCCCACCAAGGTATCAACCGATGCGTCTAAGGATGGGTTTGGGGCGGTTTTTGCTTCAGTGCCATGACCAGGATTGGAAGCCAGTGGCTTATGGGGCCAGATCCTTGACGGAGTGTGAACAAAGATATGCTCAAATAGAAAAAGAGTGTCTGGGGCTTGCGTATGGTTGTGAAAAATGTCACTGTTATATATATGGATTGGACAAAGTGGAGTTGGAGACCGACCATAAACCACTAATACCCCTCTCAAACAAACCTTTGAATGACATGTCTCCCCCGCATACAAAGACTCATGTTAAAATTGCAAAAATATCGCTATGTACTGGGGTGGACCCCTGGAAAATACCTTTACCTTGCAGATACCCTGTCCCGAGCAAATGCCAGCAGGGCTAGGTCAGAGAAAGATATAAAAGTAGCTACAGAAGTCGAAGCCCAGGTAGACATGATATATAATTCAGTCTCAGCCACCCAGGCACAGCTAGATAAAATAGCAGTAGAAACATGTAAGGACGACGTCCTTACCGCGGTAAAGACCTGCATGTTAAGTGGGTGGAACAATGGGGACTGTCCAGCTTATGCACCATTCCGAGAGGAACTATGCCTGATAAATGGAATTATCCTAAAAGGGGACCGGATAGTGATACCAGTTAGTATGCGAGGAGAAATGCTAAGTAGATTGCATGAGGGCCATTTAGGCATAGAAAAACAGAAAAGGATGGCAAGGGAGGCTATATACTGGCCTACCATCAATAATGACATAGAAGGGAGTGTTCAAAAGTGTGGGGCCTGTCAGATGTACAGGCCGGCACAGGCCAAAGAAACGCACAGCAGGGAAGAAGATAGAATAAAGTGGGGACCGTGGGAAAAAGTCGGCATGGATCTATTTCACTGGGGGGGAAAGGATTATCTACTATGCATAGATTATTATTCCAACTATCCCGAAATAGCCATGCTGAGCTCAACGACCTCTGATACAGTCATCACACACTTAAAAAGTATGTTTGCCAGACATGGTATACCCAGAAGAGTGGTTAGCGACAACGGTCCACAGTTCAGCTCTGAGTTATTCAAGAAGTTCTCAAAGACCTATCAATTTGAACATAGAACATCAAGTCCCAGATATCCACAATCAAACGGGCAGGCAGAGAGGGGAGTAGGAATAATAAAGTCCCTACTAAATAAGACGAAAGAGAGTGGGGGGGGGATCCCTACCTGGCCCTTCTAAACTATAGAATGGCCCCCAGAGAGATAGGCATGTCACCGGGGGAGATGTTAATGGGGCGTAAGCTAAACGGGAAAATACCACGACTGGATAAGAGATACAAGGGTGTTGAAAAGGGTAGCAGAAAGGAAGAGATAAAACAAAAACAAGTAGAAAAGTACAATGAGACAGCCAAAGACCTACCCCCACTGAGTCAAAGTGATGTAGTCAGAGTAAGAGGTACTCATTGGGATTCGACGGCCCGGGTCAGTGAGCAGGTGGGACCCAGGTCATACAAGATTCAGACGGAAGAGGGTAACGTCATAAGACGCAATAGGCGTCACCTCTTGAAAGTTAATGAAAGGTTTGAACTGAAGGGGGTCAGGGACAGTGATCTGCCTAGTCAGACCGCTCCTAGCAATTCTCCTACTGAAAGCTCAGAGGAGGTCACAAGTGAGGCAGTGGGTGAAGGTCCACAGGATCAGGATCCAGAAGCAACTAGTCCGGTCAGGGGGGAAGTAGTCAGAACACCAGTCACCAAGGAGATCAGGCGATCCTCAAGAATCACTAGACTGGTAGACAGGTTAAATCTGTAGATAACAAATGTCATCTGTGTTATATCTCTCTATATACTTATACTTTTGCTGGGCAGTGAAACCCTAAAAATAAATGATGAAAAAAATATCTGTGCACAGCTAGTGGTTTCATAGACCAAATTATAGTATATAGTTTGACGTGCTTAGTCCGCATCAAGTAAGTCGGTTGGGTTCACACGGGCAAAATAAATCGATTCACAGAAATCGCCTCATGTAAACTACCTCGATAGGTGGTTTACAGGATGCGCATCACAGAAATCGATTCAGCCCTAATTCGACTCAGACGCCCTTTCACACGGGAAATGTGCGTCGAACTAGGCAAGTCGCTTTCTATGAATCGATTTACATTGGCCGTGTGAACACGGCTTAAGTCGACATAAACTTTGCCCATGTGAACACAGCTTATGAGTACGATATAAACTTTGACATTTTAGCACCGCGAGTACTTGCAATAAGCGAGTTCAGCATCTCGGGCGCGCGGTGGTTGATGGGAAGTCATCGGGATAAACAAACCCACGTGCATGACTCAGCGTGGCGGTACGCGCAGTGCATAACGTATATTTTATTCAAAATTAATAGAAATGCAGAACCCTAACCATATAAATTTAATATAATCTATTCGTTGAATATGTTTTCTATATGTGGTCCAAGCGGTTTGTCTCTAGGTGGCGTGGGTTTGGAGATATTTCACTTTTTCTGTAAGAAGATTGCTCACGGCCATTGACAATGCACTGAGTTTGCGCTACGTGCAGTGCAAAACGGTTATTTTATTCAAAATTAACAGAAATCCAGAACCCTAACCATATCAATTTAATATAATATTCTTGGTAAACATGTTTTCTATATGTGTGCCAATCGATTTGTTTCTAGGTGGTATGGTCTTAGAGATATTTCACTTTTTCTGTAAGAAGATTGCTCACTGCCATTGAGTTTGCTGGTACGCGCAGTGCAAAACATTAGTTTTATTCAAAATTAATAGAAATCCAGAACCCTAACATTATCAATTTAATATAATCTTCTTGGTAAACATGTTTTCTATACCAGCGCTGTCCCTGCGGAACTAATATCTTTAATGTGGCCCACATACTCGCCTCATGTGGCGCCATCGACAGATCTGCCATCAGCGACTTCATGGAGGATGCTGACCGCCAACTCAGCGACAATAGGGCCGCTCTGGCTATCCTCTCCAGGATTTCCAAGTCATCCTGGAACGCACTTGCGTGCTTCTACCGCCAGAATGCAGACATCATCAACACTGTCGGTCGCTCCAGTTCATGACATCGGGGACTAGCAGGCCCCACCTCATCGCCATAGCTGACTTGGTGCCACTACTAACTAACCACTAATTTTCACTGCAACAAACAGGTAACCCCACCCTCTGCCTAACTAATCCCATCCTCACTTCACTTCTTCCTCTGGCCTTGGCCGGACTTACGGTGCATACCGGTGAATCTGGAGGGACTGAAGTTTGGATCCTGGTCGAGTCAAACCAATGACTTATAAAATGGGTACCTGTTGCTGCTAGGCGCTTGGGTTTTGAAATCAGGACAGGGACTGGGCGCACAGTGTCAGGATAATGTGACTGTGTGGGACATCGGGTCATGGCGCCGGCGGCCTGATTTCCCAGTGGGGCAGCACTATAAAGTCGCCATGAGTGCGCGCTGTTGCAAGTCGGTGCACATCCTGGTATGGCCTAGGGTATTACTGGGGTGTAAAACTACACCAACCACCCAGCCAACCCCCGGCCCTCTCAGAGGACTGTGGTTGGACTCTTAGGCTGCCTTGTTCCTCCTCCGCCCCCTCCCCCCTACCCCTCAATTCCTCTGATCACTACACACCGGAACCCAACTCCCGACCACATGGGACTGCTTTCAGTGGTGCCCATTCAGTGCTGCAGATTTGCAGCCTTCAGCGCACCAATGCGACTGAAAACTCCCCAAAACAACATATACGTGTACCAAGCGATTTGTTTCTAGGTTTTGTGGTCTTAGAGATATTTCACTTTTTCTGTAAGAAGATTGCTCACGGCCATATGTGCAGTGCAAAACGTGGCTTTGTTTATACCGACAGCGCCGACCGGAAGTCGGACCCGCACATGCGTACGGACAATGCTGAACTCGTGTGTTGACACTCGTCCGTCACAGTTTCTGATTAATTAATCAGCACACCTAGGGAAATCTAGCAGATTATTCAAACAATAATACATACACGGATATTTCTCTGCTCGTAGTTTGGCGTGGATCGCATCACATGACAGTATAAATTTGATTTACTGTCGAAAGCTGACACCGGAGCGCCATACCTTTCGGCACGGCGCTCCGGTGCAACTAAGTAACGGTTGCTAAGGGAACTGTAACCGGAAGCTGGTTCCCGAGGGCACGGCGGCATTCTGCACTGGTGCCCTGACGTTCTACGCCCCAGTAGGACTGGTCCCCTTACCTTCTCCAAAGGTGGCGTCACTGGGGAGATTCTATGGATTTTTGTTGTTGGTTTGGTAATATGGTTTTACTAGTCTGAATATACTCTTTTCTTGGTGTTGAATCGTTGATTTTCCAGCTGTGAATAACAACAACAATGTATATGAGTATATGACAGGAAGTGACCATATTACCTGCTGATAACGATGTAAAACGTCACGTCATAACAAACACCATGATATCCAATCAGATAAAATTACAAGTTACAGGGCATGGCAGCCCCCATACTGAGTTTGTGAATCTTAAAGAACTGGTATTTTACATTGGAATTTATTCACCATCTGCTCATTCAGACCCATATTCTTAATATGAATAAGCAATGCTTAGGACCGACCCCCCTTGGTGGCCGTATTCAATTTAGCAACCGATATAACTACAGCAAAATAGGATTTAAAGTATTTTATGATTAGATGTATTTGTTTACTCCACTCGCGGTGTTCGATTTGAAATTCTAGTAACTCGGGTGACCCGAGTCACGGTCGTGATCATCGAATACGGTCGTCGTTTCTGCGGAATAGATAATATGTATAAGCTATGCTCAGGACCGACCCCCGATATAACTTCAGCAAAGTATTTTATGATTGCGCATGTATTTTTTTACTCCACTCGTGGTGTTCGATTTGAAATTCTAGCAACTCGGGTGATCCGGACTAGTTGCTACTGGATCCTGATCCTGTGGACCTTCACACACTGCCTCACTTGTGACCTCCTCTGAGCTTTCAGTAGGAGAATTGCTAGGAGCGGTCTGACTACGCAGATCACTGTCCCTGACCCCCTTCAGTTCAAACCTTCAAGAGGTGACGCCTATTGCGTCTTATGATGTTACCCTCTTCCTGGGTCCCACCTGCTCACTGACCCAGGCCGTCGAATCCCAATGAGTGCCTCTTACTCTGACTACACCACTTTGACTCAGTGGGGGTAGGTCTTTGGCTGTCTCATTGTACTTTTCTACTTGTTTTTGTTTTATCTCTTCCTTTCTGCTCCCCTTTTCAACACCCTTGTATCTCTTATCCAGTCGTGGTATTTTCCCGTTTAGCTTACGCCCCATTAACATCTCCCCCGGTGACATGCCTATCTCTCTGGGGGCCATTCTATAGTTTAGAAGGGCTAGGTGGGGATCCCCCCCACCCCCCACTCTCTTTCGTCTTATTTAGTAGGGACTTTATTATTCCTACTCCCCTCTCTGCCTGCCTGTTTGATTGTGAATATCTGGGGCTTGATGTTCTATGTTCAAATTGATAGGTCTTTGAGAACTTCTTGAATAACTCAGAGCTGAACTGTGGACCGTTGTCGCTAACCACTCTTCTGGGTATACCATGTCTGGCAAACATACTTTTTAACTGTGTGATGACTGTATCAGAGGTCGTTGAGCTCAGCATGGCTATTTTGGGATAGTTGGAATAATAATCTATGCATAGTCGATAATCCTTTCCTCCCCCCCCCCCCCCAGTGAAATAGATCCATACCGACTTTTTCCCATGGTCCCCACTTTATTCTATCTTCTTCCCTGCTGTGCGTTTCTTTGGCCTGCGCCGGTCTGTACATCTGACAGGCCCCACACTTTTGAACACTCCCTTCTATGTCATTATTGATGGTATGCCAGTATATAGCCTCCCTTGCCATCCTTTTCTGTTTTTCTATGCCTAAATGGCCCTCATGCAATCTACTTAGCATTTCTCCTCGCATACTAACTGGTATCACTATCCGGTCCCCTTTTAGGATAATTCCATTTATCAGGCATAGTTCCTCTCAGAATGGTGCATAAGCTGGACAGTCCCCATTATTCCACCCACTTAACTTGCAGGTCTTTACCGCGGTAAGGACATCGTCCTTACACGTTTCTACCGCTATTTTATCTAGCTGTGCCTGGGTGGCTTAGATTGAATTATATATCATGTCTACCTGGGCTTCGACTTCTGTAGCTACTTTTATATCTTTCTCTGACCTAGCTCTGCTGGCATTTGCTCGGGACAGGGTATCTGCAAGGTAAAGGTATTTTCCAGGGGTCCACCCCAGTACATAGCGATATTTTTGCAATTTTAACATGAGTCTTTGTTTGCGGGGAGACATGTCATTCAACGGTTTGTGGTTTATGGTCGGTCTCCAACTCCACTTTGTCCAATCCATATATATATAACAGTGACATTTTTCACAAGCATACGCAAGCCCCAGACACTCTTTTTTTATTTGAGCATATCTTTGTTCACACTCCGTCAAGGATCTGGCCCCATAAGCCACTGGCTTCCAATCCTGGTCATGGCACTGAAGCAAAACCGGCCCCAACCCATCCTTAGACGCATCGGTTGATACCTTGGTGGGCAGCCTTGGATCATAGTATGCCATGACAGGCTTGGATGCCAATGTGGACTTCAGATCTTTCCATTTGGCCTCATGCTCAGGACCCCAGAACCACATAATATTCTTGCACAGTAATGCCCTGAGATGAACACATTTGTTGGCGAGATTTGGGATGTACTTCCCCACATAATTGATTGAGCCTAATGCTCTCTGAACATCTTCTTTACAGTTTGGTGTTTCCATGTTTACAATTGCTTCAATCATATCTGAGGATGGGCTAATCCCCTTGTCACACAATGTCTCACCTAGAAATGTTATTTGTGTTTTGTTAAGCTGACATTTTTCCCAGTTCATGTTTAGTCCATACTGCTTTATTCTTTGTTTCACAGCTGACAGTCTTTCCTTGTGCACTTTTTCACTGGCACCCGACACAAGAATATCGTCCATGAATACCCTCATGCCCTCTAGGTCCCCAAACATTTGTTCCATGGACCTATGAAACACTTCAGGTGCAGAACAAAGTCTGTATGGTAGCCTGTCATAGGCATATCTTCCGAATGGCGTATTAAAGGTGGTGAGGCCCTTGGACTCATCTGACAGCTTTATCTACCAGAAGGCTTGCAATGCGTCAAGTTTACTAAATATCCGCGAAGATCTCCTCCCTTCTAGGCAGCTGGTAGTGTTTGCGATGTATGGCCGCATTCAGATCTTTTGGATCTAGACAGATCCTGAGTCCGCCATTTGGTTTCTTTCCCACTACCATGTCACTCACCCAGTCTGTAGGACTCTCTCTCTTGTGGATCACACCTATTTTCTCCATTCTACTCAGTTCCTGTTTCAGTTGATCCCTTAATGCTATAGGGACACGCCTGGCTGGCCTGATCACTGGTCAGGCATTTTCCTTTGTCAATATATTATATACAAAGGGAATGGACGACAATTGACCCTGTGTGTCTGGCACTGTGTACTGTTTGACATCCTCCACTAACTGACTGTCCACTCGTCCTTGTATGGACACGTTTCACAAGGCCGAGTCTCTCACAAGCTGCTGCACCAAGAAGACTAGGGCCATTTTCAACAATTACAAACATTACTGGATACGTCTTCTTTTTTACAGTTACCCGCAGCACAGACGAGCCCCTCACCTTTATTTCAGCATTGTTATAATCGGTCAGGCACACATTTGCTTGTTTCAGTTTGCGACTGTCTCTCAGTTTCCTGTACTCATGGGCATTCAGGAGATTAGCACCAGCTCCCGTGTCTAACTTGACCTGAATTAACGAGTCACCAACCTCTAACATATGGACCCACTGACAGTCTTTGTTAACACATACCTCATTGACACTCGCCCCTATACTCCCGATAAACACGTCTTGGTCTGAGCCTACTCTCCTTCCTCTGCCTGTTTGCTGTTGATTACGTTCACTTTAGTGTGACACAAACGTGTGTAGTGACCTCTGAAGCCACATTTTCCACACCTCTCTCTGAATGCTGGGCACTGTCTTACTTTATGTCTGGTCGTGCACCGCTTACAGTTGAATTCGCCATTGCCGCTCTAACCATGAGGTCCCGCTGTGGCTTCCGCTCCGCTCAACTTGCTGTCACTCCAGGCTCCTTTGTTCCTACTGTCACTGCTGCGTCGGTTGCTGTCATACCATGCTCGCTCTGACAGCACCTACCGGCTCCGTCTCCACTGGGTTGATGACTTTCATGTGCGCTTTTGTGGTCTCGGCCACTTTGCACATGATTATCGCCGAATCCAATGTTAACCACGAGTCTCTCAGCATTTTCTCTTGCAATCTTTTGCCTCTGATGCCGACCACTAGTTTGTCCCTGATCAGACCCTCTAATAGATCCCCGTACTCGCACGTGGCTGCCTTTAGCCTGAGGTCGGTCACATACGCATCAATCATCATGTTGTTATGATTTATTTAAGACAAGATGGCCGCCTCCTCTGGAAGCACGTACCGGTGGCTAACACTAGTTGCGTATCTGGACACCATGTTTATGCCAAATTGTTCTTTATTTCTTTTAATTTTGAATAAAATCAAAGTTTTGAACTGCACATATTGGCAAATTCTATGGCAGCGGGCATTTGTTTTGATATATTATTAACCAATCGTTGACCCCGAATACCGTCAATTGGGCCTATGGACTTAATGCCTTGACAGCCTTGCTGCAGAGTAGCACGGAGGAACAGGTACACTGGTCCCAGTGACATCATCGCACCATATATGGAAGGTCTGTAGCGAGGAACCAGTGTAGTTGTTCCTTGATTCGGCATGCGCTACTCTGCGGCGGATCGCCGTCAAGGTATTAAGCCCATAAGATATTATTAACCAATGGCTGTCGTCAAACCTCTGTGCTGTGTAGTGAAGTTTGACGATCTATTTCCGTTTCCGTTTGCTGGATTTTGATTTCTCGATTATTCAACATGAGTTTACAAATGGCAGCACCCATACAGGGCTATTTCCGTTTCCTTTTGCTGGATTTTGGTGATTTCATTTCCCACCTCTGTGAATACAGGTAATGTTTATGCATATATATGTACACGTGTTAGTCCTTAGCCTCCCCGTGGGTAGGTCGGAAATATGAATAAGCAATGCTTAGGACCGAGCCCCCGATATAACTACAGCAAAGTTTTTTTTTGTGACAAGTTTTTTATTCTGCCCATAACGTATAAGCTCCCATGAGGGTGCTTGTTTTCAACGCTGGACAGCTGTGATACTGGATTGGTCTGGTTCCGCACTCAGGAGTGTTTACCTGATCTTTCTCAGGCCAACCTTTTGCGGTTTTGGGTGTTAGTTAGTAGTTTCTATATTAGTTTTTTTGAATTTTCAAAGTTTTTTCCTAACCTGTGGACCCTTCAGGACTGCGACTAGGTGGGATGTTTGTGTTGTATTTCAGGGCGAATCGGATGCATGACCGTGATTACGCATGTATTTTTTTACTCCACTCGCGGTGTTCGATTTGAAATTCTAGCAACTCGGGTGACCCGAATACGGCCGTCATTTCCGCGGAATAAAGTATTAATATTACATTTGTGCATTCATGTTTATGGCAAATTGTTCTTTATTTCTTTTAATTTTGAATAAAATCTAACTTTTGAACTGAGCGTATCGGCAAATTCTATGGCAGCGGGCTTCTATTTTGATATATTATATAAAAGCCTAATTGAACGGAAAATACCCAAACAATGGAAAGATGCTGAGGTAAAACCCCTGGATAAAAAGGGACCAAAACGCCTGGCATCAACCTCCCTATGCTGTAAAATGCTAGAAAGAATAATCCGAGACTGTGTTGTAGAACACTTGGAAAAACTGGATTGATATCTCCGGACCAACACGGATTCACTGGAGGAAAATCTTGTCTGTCACAACTACTAGAAGTGATGGAAATTTGGACTGACTGGCTGGATCATGGCCTGGCATGGGACACCGTCTATCTGGACTTCTCCAAAGCCTTTGATAGTGTGCCCCACAAAAGACTATTAAACAAAGTCAAAGCTCTGGGAATATCCGGATCAATTTCTGAATGGATACAGGTCTTTCCGTCTGAGAGAAAGCAAAGGGTAGTTGTAGGTAATAAAAAATCTTCCTTTAAGAATGTCACCTCAGGAATACCTCAGGGAAGTGTGCTGGGACCAATATTATTTATAATATTTATAAATGACCTGCCAGGCAGTGTCTCATCAAACCTAAAAATTTTTGCGGATGACACAAAGATCTTTCGAGCAATAAAAGACGTAAGAGATAAAAATCTCTTGCAAGAGGATATTCTGAAACTCTCACAATGGTCCGAGAAATGGCAATTGCCCTTCAATGAAAAGAAGTGCACAATTATTCATTACGGGAAAAGTAATCCTCATTATGCCTATATTATGCAGAACACTGTCCTGCAACAAGATAGCTATGAAAAGGACTTGGGTGTAACCTTCGACTCCCAACTCTCCTTTCAGAAACACATGAGGACTATCATCTCAAATGCTAACCAGAGAGTAGGAATAATTAAAAGAACCTTCCATTGCCTCAACAAGAACAATTTTCTCATTCTATTTAAGTCTCTTGTTAGGCCAATTTTGGAATACTGTCCACAAATTTGGAGCCCAATTCTTCGGAAAGATATTCTGGAGATTGAAAAGGTTCAGAGACGTGCAACGAAACTAGTTGCAGTTATAAAGGACTTACCCTATGAACAAAGGCTCAGGAAATTGAAACTTCCTACCCTTTCCTACAGAAGGAAAAGAAGTGACATAATTGAAGTATTTAAAATTATGAAAGGTTTTGATAAAATAGATATGAACCAATTTTTCACCTTGAATAAAAGAGAAGGCAGCCGGGGCCATACTCTCAAACTAGTAAAACCCAGAGCCGTTTCAAAATTAAGGCAACACAGTTTCTCAAACAGGATCATAAATATATGGAATAGTCTCCCACAAAATGTTATAGATGCCGGCTCAATAAATTCATTCAAGAACCGATTAGAAAAAGCATGGGCTGATGATACAGGGAAATTTGACCACTTATTCACCACATGCTACTAATTTATTCCTTGTGTTGCTAATTACTTGCACTCAAGCAAAAATGAGAGACAAATAAGTGTTCACACTTCCTGTCTACCAATCACTATATCACTATATTATTAACCAATAGCTGACCCCGAATACCATGGAGTTGAAATGACATAGCAACTAGCGGTTGGCATAACTCTCGTCAGATGGCGCACCATGCCGGTCTCGTGTGTTGTGGAGGTGTAGGGGTGTGGTGAGGATTTTGGTGTGTGTGGGGGGGGGGGGGGTGTATGGGGATTATGGGATGTGTGCTGAGGGTGTAGGGGTGTGTGGTGAGTGGGTGTGGTTGGGGTGTAGGTGTGTGTGGTGTGGGCGTATGTTTGTGTGGTAGGGGTGTGGTGAGGATTGTGGTGGGTGTGTGTGGGGATTTAGGGGTGAGTGTGTGTGTGGTGGGGGTGTATGTCTGTGTGGTGGGTGTGTTGAGGAGTTGTACTGGTGTGGTGAGGATTTTGGTGTGTGGGGCGGGGGGTGTATCAGGATTTTGGGGTGTGTGGTGGGGGTGTAGGGGTGTATGGTGAGTGGGTATAGTGGGGTGGGTGTGGTTGGGGCGTAGGTGTGTATGGTGGTGTGGTGGTGTGGTTGGGGTGTAGGTGTGTATGGTGGGTGTGGTGTGGGTGTGTGTTTGTGTGGTGGTATAGGGCTGTGGAGAGGATTTTGGTGTGGGTTGGGTGTGTGTGGGGATTTAGGGGTGTGAGGTGGGGGATTTGGTGAGTGGATATGGTGTGGTTGGGGTGTAAGTCTGTATGGTGTGTGTGTGGTGGGGGGCGTATGTTTGTGTGGTGGGTCTGTTGTGGCGGTGTAGGGGTGTGGTGAGGATTTTGGTGTGTGTGGTGGGGGTGTATGGGGATTTAGGGGTGTGTGGTGAGGGTGTAGGGGTGTGTGGTGTTTGTTTGTTGTTTTATGTCCTAGCAACATCTAAGGCCATATCAGGACGGGTACCGACTTGTGACATTGTGCACTCATGGCAACTTTATAGTGTTGCCTCACTGGAAGACCAGGCCACCAGTGCCATGACCTGATATCCCACTCACATTATCCTGACACTGAGCCAACCAGTGGGGTATGTGGTGAGTGGATATGGTGTGGTGGGTGTGGTGGAGGCTTAGTGATGTGGTGGGGGTGTAGGTGTGTGTGGTGGGGGTTGATGGTGTGTGTGGTGGGGGTGTACATGGTTTGTGGTGGAGGTGTAGGGGTGTCTTGCAGAGCGGTACCTCACAATCTTTAGCATCCCTAAAACCCCACCACACACCTACACCCCCACCACAACCCTAAACCCCCACAATAAGTCTAAACCCCCACCACACACCTACACTCCCACCACACACACAACACTACACATGCACCATGCACACACCTACACCCTCACCACACACACCTACTCTCACCAAACATACCTACATCCCCACCACACACCTACACCACACACCTACACCCCACCACATCCCAAAACCCCCACCACACACCTATACCCCCACCACACCCCTAAACCCTCACCAGACACCTACACCCCACCACACACCGACACCACCACCACACACACACCTAAACCACCACCACATCCCTAAACCCCCACCACTCACCACCACCACCACTACACACCTACACCACCAATACACCTACACCCTTCTCTCCAACCATGATGTCCGACTTGAACCGGGAACGGGTGCTGCCACCAAGTGTATAGCGAGAGAAATGGCCGATGAAAGGTCCCCATTGTATTGACTGACTCTATGACAATCCTTCAATTTTACCATTTCAATTCTAGTTCTCATAATTTTCTTGTCCTGCTGTCTGTTATGCTACGAAATGCAAGCAGTGTTCAAATGTTCGCTGTACATATATTATATATGGGGGATTAACAGGTAATTTATGTAGCTAAAAATGTAGTTTCTCCTTCTTTTAATGGACCAATATTTTATAAGATAATCTCCTTAATAGATCCTGAAAATTTATCTTAGCAAGGTCTTGCGAACCCTTAATTGTTTGTTTAAATACAAGAAGGTCGATAAATCATTACTAGAATTTCCAAGAATATTACCAATAAATTATTTCGGGTTTGAGATTTAATTAGGTCAATGTGAACATTTTGCAATTGATATAATATTGTAATTATTTTTTCAACCAACGCCACCATTGTACAACATCACAAATGTCAAAGTGCCAGTTATTTTGTTTTCGGGTAGCAAAGATTGGTTGGCAGATGTACACGTAAGTATCATACTGAAACTTTGACAATTACAATTTACATTCTTATATATAATATTTATCACATTATTATATATAATATTTAATAATATATAGATGCATGTATTTATGTACATAGTTCAGTAAAAGTTATATTGGACCAGCCACTGTTCAGTAGAAGTGATAGCAGATCATTTCTAGTTCGGTATAAGTGATAGTGGATCAGTCCGAGTTCAGTACAAGTGATATTGGATCAGTCCTAGTTCAGTACAAGTGATATTGGACCAGTCCCAGTTCAGTAGAACTGATAGAAGATAATTTCTAGTTCAGAATAAGTGATATTGGACCAATCCCAGTTCAGTAGAAGTGATATTGGATCAGCCACAGTTCAGTAGAACTGATAGCATATAATTTCTAGTTCAGGATAAGTGTTATTGGACCAATCGCAGTTCAGTACAACTGATATTGGACCAGCTACAGTCCAGTAGAAGTGATAGCAGATGAGTTGCAGTTGAGATATTATCATGCCACCGCTTGTTTTGCTGCTGTCCAGGATGTGGAGAGGTTGTCCAAATCGCTGCCGAACCTGGTTCACCATTATTGCATACCTGAGTGGAACCACCTGGTTCATTTGGGGCATCAATGCGCCCTCTGTTGTGTACGACAAATAGTCCAGCTTATACCTGTGACATTCATATGTATATATAAAAAATGTTTATTGTTGTGAGCTTTTGTCCTGTTTTTCAATAAGGTTGTGAGCTTTTGTCTTGTGAATTTTTGTCTGCACACCAGTTGTACACTATCGCAACTTGTCGGATGGTTACTCACCATTTTGTTACTTCTGAACCATTTTCACTGTCCCCTTGTTATTTGTCTGGCCTGTTTCCTTCCAGGAACTCATAGATTCACTTTAACGATAGCATGTTCACACTGAACAGACTTTCTAGTTGGAGTATAGGATTATGGATAGCTGTTATGGAACACACTGCACACTCTCCAGTTGCGCAGGTTGCACACTCTCCAGTTGCGCAGGTAGTAGGACCAACATGATTCAGATGGTTGGGTCAGTTGGATTGTCCAGAGAGCTGGTTGGATGTCTCGGGGGGGGGGGGGGGGGGGGGGGTTGCTCACATTGGATAATGCCAACAGGGAATGCAAGAAATTTAATTCTAAGTCCAATTAAGAAAATGCATGTCAATCTCTGGAACAATGCCAATACTTAATGTTGCATAGCCCGATGGTTTTGAGTTTTTGTTAATTTCTGAAATAAATACATTAGATTGATCATTATAAGCTACTTTATTTTAATGTAACTTTCATTTTAAATAGATAACTTCGGAGATTAACAAGTCAAATCATGCCCAAAATAATTGTATGATACCATAGGCATCAGCAGTAATATATTCGATAAAAATATGTTTAGTAATAGTATTCCCGTCTATGCAGAAGCACATGCTTAAAAAAGTGCACCAGTATCTAAGTTGAATATCAAGGATCAAATCTGAAAACTTTATGCTGTCATCAGGCTATGCATCTTTAATGGTGCAGCTAGCTCAAGTGCTGGTTATAATACAATATTAATACTTCTTCAGTATTTTTCCAGCACCAGATGGCGACATTGTTGGTAGGGATAAATGTGATGTAATGAATGTCTCTTGGTTCATTCAGTATTATCACAATACAAGAAGTGAAGGGTGAGTCGCTCAGTTGTGGTTGGAGGGGTATTCACCAACTTTTTTCAATCAATGCAATTTTTATTTTCTGAAATAGCATGCAAAAAATAGCCAATTTTGGCAATCCAAAGTGTAAATATGCTTAAAATATTCTGTCTAGTTTGACATGTTTCTGCTCTCATTGATTTGAAAATTAATCAGATTATTTCTATTTCACATATAAACACGCGAAATTATTATCATATAAAATAAAACCAGTGAACAAGAATAAGAAAAGAACTAAATCTTGTAAGGTAATTTATTTGTATATATATACACCTTTACGCAAGGATTTAAATAGTTTCATTTTCATTTAAATCTAGGAATGCAAAAAAAATCTTAAGTGTATGAATATCAAAATGCAATGCAACATGGTCATATTTGGAACCTGCGAAAACCCACAGATTAGCTATTAAAATAAATCATTGTGAATATATATAGAAAACATCTTTACCAAAACCATTATATTAAATTTATAAGGTTAGTGACGATGCTGTTCGATTTTGACGCATGCGCAGAAGCGATGTGTACCTCGCAAACTGGTGCACCGCGGAAACTGCAACACCGGTGCAAACATGAGTTTAACTAAACTAATAAGAAACTGAGTGACTTTTCCACCTCTGTGCACCTAATCTGTAGCGGTATCTGACCAAAGTTAATTGTCGTCTGCCGTCGTCGCCGCAGACGACATCAAGGTGCCTGCAGACTACGCTTCAGTTTGGATTATTTACCCTCAGTTGGGTACCATTCTATAGTACTCATAATGCAGGACACTTAACCAGCATAGACACTCACACACATGTATAGAGGGTATTCCCGTGACGTCATCAACCGGAAGTGCGGCCATTGTGGCGATATCAACTAGTAAACAACCCATTGACAAGCATTGAGTTTGCCGATACATGAAGTGCAAAACGTCTATTTTATTCAAAATTAATAGAAATGCAGAACCCTAACCTTATAAATTTAATATAATCTATTCGTTGAATATGTTTTCTATATATGTTCCAAGCTGTTTGTGTCTAGGTGGTGTGGTTTTAGAGATATTTCAGTTTTTCTGTATGAACATTGCTCATGGCCATTGACAATGCATTGAGTTTGCCGGTACGCGCAGTGCAAAACGTCTATTTTATTCCAAATTAATAGAAATGCAGAACCCTAACCTTATAAATTTAATATAATCTATTTGTTGAATATGTTTTCTATATGTGTTCCAAGCGGTTTGTGTCTAGGTGGTGTGGTTTTAGAGATATTTCACTTTTTCTGTATGAAGATTGCTCAAGACCATTGACAATGACAATGACAATGCGTTTATTATTGTGGTTACTATCGCTACAATGGCCGCACTTCCGTTTAGCGTGACGTCAGTGCATACCCTCTATACTATAAATATATATTATATATATATAATCTGTGTACACATTATATATATATATATATATATATATATATATATATATATAATATGTGTCTATATACATGTATACATATGTGTACATGTATATATATAATTCGATTGGTTGGTTGTTGGAGTTTTACGTCCTGGCAACATCTAAGGTCATATCAGGACAGGTACCGAGTTATGACATAGTGACTTTCTAGTGCTGCCCCACTGGGAAATCAGGCCGGTGGCACCATGACCCAATATCCCACTCAATCACATTATCCTCACACTGAGCTAACCAGTCCTTGCCCTATCCTATTAATGCTGAGTGCCAGGCTAGAAAGCGACAAGTATATATTTTAAAGTCATTGGTTCGACTCGAGCGAGAACCAAACTCCCTACCTTCCACATGTGAGGCCCACGCTCTACCGATTCGGCCACCGCGCCCGGTCAATATAATTCGGAAAAAAAAGAATTGTAAAACCAATGTCGGCCTCTTCCCCCATTTGTTTGATGCTGCAGAACACTCAACTCCCCCCCCCCCCCCCCCCCAACCCCCGTTCTCATGACATGCCTATTTTCTATGTGTAATAATCACAGTAAGAATGCACGGACGGTGACAGTTATTGGTCGGGAGTTCTCCATAAAGCTAAGTTTCCTTATACGCGGTATGCGGTATGCGGTATGCGGCATGCGAATGGGAGGATTCCTTCTACGCAGTATGCGGCATGCATCTGCCCACCACCACCACTACCATATGTTTCCCCTCCGGACCCCTGTGTGTGACCGTTCCGTAATGATCAGTCGCCTCTCCTCGTCTAAAACTAATGGACACGTGTGACTGAGGTTTCTATTCGCATACCGCATGCCACAAGCCGCACCGATCGCTATAGGGACCGATCGAGTTGCCGCATTCGCATTCGCATACCGCGTGTAAGGAATGTAGCCCATTGAGTTCAAGGCATTTCGATTTTTTGCCACATTCGCATACCGCATGCCGCGTGTAAGGAATCTTAGCTTAACACAAACACGCACATACGTCGTCTGTATGCGGCAATAAACTTTGACCTATATCTGACCTCAATAAAAATCACAAAGATCAGCACAAGGTCATTGAGCTTATCTTTCAGCACTGCCACCAGCTTGCCCAAATCACAAGGCGAGGTGATCGAGTTCTATTGCAGTGTGCTTTCTTTTAATACTTCAACTGTAGAAGTCACACATTAGTGTTTTAGCTTACCATTTTTACCATTGTTTGAACAAAGTTTTACCATTTGTACCATGGTTGTGCCCCTCATACTGACGGATTATCGCACACTTTATGTCATTTTGAAAAAGAATAAAGGGTACAGTAACACATCCTCTACTTAGAAATAATAATCGTGTGACCTTTGTAATTAGCACAAACCCAATACGCTAACTATATAAGTTGACAAAACCAAAACGCTAACTATATAAGTTGACAAAACCAAAACGATAAAAAACAAAATTGAATCAACTAAACACAACGTAATTAAATAATAAAACAACACCCAATGTGTAACACCAAAATAAGGATTAATGTTGGTAAATTATACAAATTTAGTTACATTTTCATCCGCACAAGATCATCAAAACCTTCCATGGACCACATTTGGTTCTGACAAGGCTATGATGATAGCATTGTTAATAAATTAAATAAAAAAATAACCAGTATGGCACCGCGCGTCCTGTTTTATGAAGGCTTTCATGATGCTTATGGGGAAAGTTAGTATCGCTACACCAGTACCCTAGCAGTACTGGGTCAAACTACTTACCATAAAGTAACACCCACTACCCACAATGAAACTTTTCACTATATATATCTTATATATTATCTATTAAATTTCCACTTTGTCACTTCTGAAGCCTATTATGTCTATATATCATACAAGTATTCATCTATAATAATGATGACGATAATAATAATAACCATAACAAGAACAATAATTTCGATTTATATTATCAGTTCTAGTAAATTAAAGCATGCCCGTCGTTGACAAAGAGCTCATCTTCGCCCTTGATACTGGCTAGACCTATTTATATAGTATGGTAACCATGTCACCTCAGCAGCAGAGGAAGACAAACTGCCTCCTCCCATCCCCGCCCGCCGCGCGCACACATACTCGGTGTAGAGTGACAGATAGGGGTCGGCGGCAACTGTCCAGCATGTGTTGAGGGAGGTTGCACGTTGGATCTGGACCCCAAGCATGGTTCTATGTCAGAATGCCATGTAGAGGAGGAGTGCAATTCAGCGCCATGTCTATCAATTACAAAACTGCGCTCCCTTCCAAATTCCTTCCCTCCCCCCTTTTCATTATTTAAACCCTTAAAAACCAAACAATGTAATAGAACCCAGGGTCCGTACACATGTGAACATATGGAATTCAAGGCTTTTATGGCTGTTTTTGATAGGATTTCAAGACTATTTTCATTTGGATTGCAGGAAAAAACAATGGCAAATGGCAATTTCAGACTAATTTAGATCAGTGGGGAGAGTTTAATGGAATTCAAAGCTTTTCAAGACTAATTGCCCAAAATAGGTTAAATTCAAGGCTTTTCTTTTTCTTTCTTTCTTTTTCTGTTTTGTTTTTGTGACAAGGTATTTACCCTGCCCATAACGTATAAGCCCCCTCGAGGGTGCTTGTTTTCAACGCACGACAAGTGTGATGTTGTTTTTGTTCTGATCCTTTGCCCAGGGGTGTTTACCTGTTTCAGCTCAGGAGTCTCTCGTGGTTTTAGGTGTTAGTAATAATCTATGTTAGTTTTTTTGTATTCTTTCGAGAATTTTTGTCTAGTTTGAATATGATACGTTAGCCTACTATGTACATCTACTTTGGTGTCATGTAGGCTTGCGGGAGAGGATCCCGTCCCATATTGGTTTGTTGCAACCCCCGTTCACCCACAGGGATGAAAGTGGTGTCCGGCAAAAATCACGGAAATCAAACTCAGATTATTACACCGACGAGGAATTTCCGTGATAAAGCGGATTTCGCCCATTGACTTAGCACTGTCAGGGAATCGCGGAAAAATACCGGAAGTCAGGTTTCAACTATCCTTGTTGTGACCGTATTATCGCCCATACCAAACACTTTCTTGCTTGGGTTTGATGTTCTAGCAACATCTAAGGTCATATCAGAACGGGATTCGAACAAACCAATTGTTGTCATAGACATCCTGGTTCTTGGCATTTTGTCTAACATTAATCGGTAAATATTAAAAATCGCGGAAATCCGCGAAATCGCGGAGATCTTTCATCCCTGCACCCAAGTCCTGTCCTTAGATAGTGCACCGGTGCGCCAGAACACACCCGGACTCTTCAGGACTCCGACTAGGTAGGATGGCTGTGTTGTTTGCTTAGCCATTTTGCATTTCAGGGTGGTTCAGATGCATAACCGTGGCCTGTCCATTTGTGTGTTGGCCTTTAAATGAAGCAAATGAAGACTTTCCAGACCCTGTACAGACATTGAGAACCTTTCATTAAGACTGATTTTCTTCACAATATAATATATATGTGTAAGAAACCGCCCATGAATCAGTTCCAGGACTCCTCACATTAAAAAACAAACCAAAAACACACATACAAATGGAATGCGTTAACATTTAACGTAGTTTTGTAGGCTAACTCAAGGAGGGTGGTGATGCTGAATGCACTCCCCCGCTGGATTTCTTAGGTAGCCTCGTTTTGAAAACATACCAGTTCAGCTGGGCTACCCAGACACCACGGAGACCTCGAACACCATGACACCCCAGACGCCACGACACCCCAGATACCACGACATCTGGAATGCCAGGACACCCTGATGCCATGACACCCCAGACACCATGACACCCCAGATGCCACGACACCCCAGACGCCATGACCCCCTAGATGCCACGGCACCCCAGACTCCATGACAACCCAGACACCATGGCACCCCAGATGCCATGACAGCCCAGACACCTTGACACCCCAGACGGTATAACACCCCGACAGATGACACCCCAGATGCCACAACACACTGGATGCCATAACACCCGGACACCTCAATATCCCGGACACCACAACACCCGGACCTCCTTTCCCAGGACCGCGTGCAGTACTCAGTGCGCAGCCCAGCTAGGCGCGTGGCCACCATGCTGGCAGCGCTGCGCCTCACATTACCGCAAGTTATTGTGCCGGTGCCGCCTGGTGGGCATCGCCTGGAAGGCCACCATGCCCTTCATTTCGTCTCGGTACACGTCCGGGATATAGCCCATGGTCGAGTCTATCATGTGTACCGTGTTGATGCCGAACAGCCGTAGCTCATAGTCTATGAGCTGCCTGAAGAAGCCTGCATTGGGCCTGATGACGGGGCGGCGACCTTTGACGTAGCGGAATGCGTCCAGCAGCTGCATCCGGTAGTACTTCATCAGGTATGCCATGCACATGGACGCCGAGCGGCTTACCCCGGCCACGCAGTGCACAAGTGTGCGGCCGCCACGCTCCTTCACGCGCCGGATCTTGTCGGTCACCTGGTCGAAGTAGATGCCCAGGTTCGCCTCGGGAACGTCGTCAACGGCGATGCGCGTCGTCTCGACATAGTTCCCGCACAGCGCTGGTACGTCGAGCGTCAGGTTGATGACGTGTGTGATACCGTTCTGGCATAGGTTCATGGGCGTCACTGCGGCGGCGGCGCACAGGAACAAGTGGTCTGTGATCTTCGCCACCTGCGTGAAGAACGACATGAGTTCGGCCGTGCTGACGTCACTTCCGTCGAGCAGCGTGTCCGTCTCCGGGAGCGCGCCGGTGGCGCTGCTGGTGGTGACGGCGAGCGTCGTCTCGACGTGCCGGGCGGGCGGCCGCTGCAGCGCCGTGTACACGGGCCCGGCGCTCGGTGCCGGGGACCCAGCGCCGGCGGCGGCCGACAGCTGGTGGTAGGAGAGCGACTTGGACAGGCTGCAGAGGGCCGTGGCCGTCGGGGCCGGGCCCTGCTCGATGGCGACCGGGGCCGACTTGAGCCGCTGCCGGCCGAACTTGGCCGAGGAAGAGGCGGGTACGACGAACAGGGAGGCTGTCTTGAGGCCGCCCTCGGTGAGAGACGACGACAGGTTGGGCGTGAGGCTGATGGACACCTTGCCGCCTTGTACGCTGCCGGTCAGAATGGGCAGGTTCTCAACTGCACAGGGGAAGAAAAGGGGCAAGGTCAGGTTTTTATGAAAATTAATGATTGGTTTTGTGAATATCAGAAGTAAGTGCAAGGGTGAGAAGTTTCCTATACCAGTTAATCTATTTTTTAATGTAAGTATTTTTTTTTAAACAGCAACAAAAAAACAACACAAAATACTGGAAATTGTATTTCTAGTAATTGCTTTCTACGATTCTCTTGCAGGGCTCAGCATGGGGGGGGGGGGGGGGGTTCCCGCTATATCGTGGAAATTAGCGAAAACATGGGGATATTTCATCCTTGAATATTACTAGCTTAAAGTCATTGTCACACCTCATTGGACTGAGCACCGGAGACCACCGGACAAAGAATTTTCTAGTCCGGTGTTGTCCGGTGAAGAAATCTATCGAAATGTATCGAAATGGAGTGTAAAATTGGGTTAATTGCCGCTGGTCAACCGGATAAGTACCGTACATGTACTGTACATGTACCGGACGAGAACCGGATGAGAACCGGACACGTACCGGATATGTACCGGACAAAACGGACACCAACAGATGGGTACCGGACATGTATGGATGGGTACCGGACAAACTGGACACCAACCGGACACCTCAGTCCGGCGGTGTCCGGTAGAAGTTTTGTGCATGCTCAAAACTTGCACCGGACCCCACCGGATGGTTCCCGAACATCGCCGTACACAACCGGACAGTGTCAGGTTCTCATCCGTTTCCCCCAATCCGGTGAGGTGTGACAGGGCCTTTACAAATTAAACCTCAATAATACGCATATTCTAATTCGCTTCACTCGGACAGGAGAGAGATAGAGACAAGTAAAGAGATAACTTTTAAAGATTTTATTTAAAGAAATAATAATCAGGTCCTGCATGCAGGCTAATCCAGTGGGTTACAGGGACCCAGTAGTCTGAGTGCCGTCATGGGGCGCTGCTGGAGTCAGCAGTAGTCATCATCAATGTTCAATCTAGAGGACCGTGGTTTAACCCAGGAGTCCGTTAAACCTAATTGGGCAAGGACAATTAAGCAAAACTCTAGACGTAGACTTAGTACAGAGCACAAGGCTATCCGCATTCCTTTTTTGGCCAACTCATTGAAAGGTTATGGGTTGAATGACAAGGTAATGAGTTATTTTAAGTTTACATGGAGAGAGTCTACGAAAAAGGCGTATATGACGCATTTAAGGAGGTGGTCGCTATGGGCGTATGAAAGGGATGTGTCAGTGTTAAACCCCACGATAGTGAATGTGTTAAACTACTTAAGAATGTATTTTGAAACAGGTGTGGGGTATGGGGCAGTGAATGCTGCCAGATGTGCTTTGAGTTTAGTTTTACCGAAGTTTCAAGGAGCAACGGTAGGACAACATTTCTTAGTGAAATGGTTTTGTAGAAGTTGTTATACCCAGAGACCACCTCAACCTCGTTACTCGGATATTTGGTCAGTAGCTAGAGTGTTGATCTGGTTAGAAGGTTTGGGTTCTAATTCAGGGTTGTCATTGAAGTTTTTGACGTTAAAATTGACCCTTTTGATTTTGTTGGTTTCTTCTCAGAGAGGACAGACTATTTTGAATTTGCAAGTAAATAGGATGTTATGTAAGATAGATAGCATTACTTTTAGGATGAAGGTGTTGCTGAAGAACAATCAGGTAGGACAGCCTCTGGATGCGGTTACGTTGTTTGCATATCCGAAAAATAAGAGGTTATGTTTTGTTCGAACTATAACCAGATATTTGCAGCGTACAGAGGAGGTTAGGAGAGGAAAGTCGCAAGTGTTGTTATCCTATATAGCACCGTTTAAGCCAATTTCGAGAGCTACTTTAGCGCATTGGACGCTAACAGCATTAACTATGGCAGGTATTGATACGGATCGATATAAGGCCCATAGCACTAGGGGTGCAGCTGCTTCGACAGCTAGAGCAATGGGGGCGAGCCTCAATGCTATTATGAGAAATGCGTCATGGAAAGATGCAGGCCAGGTATGCAGTCACGATTCGTCAGAGCTCACCCAATAGAAGAGCGAGCGCTGATGGGGCCTCGTGAGGTAGGACTCGAATGCCCTACTCTTCCAGGTGCCCGCTTGTAGTAGAGCTGGGGTAGAAAGTCCAGTGGCCTGTCAAGCCTGGGCAGCGCCCCGGCGCAGGGCGTGGAGAGTGAGTGGCCTGGCGAAGGAGAGAGCAGCTCTAGTGGCGGCTCTGAGTATCCTTGTGAGGAGCTTGATGGTCAGGGGGAGTGGTCTGGGAGGAGGAAGGCAGGGTCATCAGGAGCTGGAGCGACCGATGTGCGGTAGGCCTTCCAGGCTCGGACAGGGCAACAAGGAAATACAGGGGTTTGGGGGAGTCGGAAGAGGACAGGGCAGGCAGAGGAAGAGCGGGTCTTCATGGAGCGCACATTGACGAGGAGGGCAGAAGTGCGACAACGTATATCTTTGAATCTTAGGACATGAGGAGATGGAGGGAGGACATGAGGAGATGGAGGGAAGGAGGACACCAAGTTGCTTTGCCTTAGTAGTGTTAAATAACCGATAATAAGAGCTGCTGTACAGGCTAGAGGAGGAATACTCAATGCAGAGAGGCATGCTATTATTTGCCTGAGGTTATCAGGGGTCAGAGCGGGAGCTTTATGGACTCTTATGACGTGAGGATTTCACTATGGCGGGTTTCATTATGGCAATCTCATAAGCTTTAAACACCTCATGGTTGCCAGGGAAGGAAGAGATCCATAATTTAACTGAACTATAGTAGTTGAAAACTGCACCAAGGGAGCGGAGGGATGCTGAGAGGAGGAGGAGGATTGAAAGGAGGTCATATACTGAAGGGCATAGAGAGGAAACTGTGTGTGCCTTGCAGAACCGAAGGTAGCGCTTGAGATGTGAGCACTTATTCTGCCATGTGCGTGCAGCCAGGGCACTCTTGTAGGCGGCGAGGAGGCTGTTGTGATGTCTTAGGGTGTAGCCTGGAAGTTAGAGGCAGACAAAGTACTATCTTCCAGGATTGGATGAATTATAGGTCAAGGTCGAGTATGTTCAGTGCAAGAGTTGCCTTTAATTCAGTTAAGTTCAGATTCTTACAGAGCAGAGCGGCTTTCTGCTTAAGATTTTGATCAGAGAAGGAACGACTAAGAGCGTCCGCTAGTACAAGATCTTTGCCTGGCTTGTGCATTATATTGAGGTCACAATTATGAATAGCGGCTATAAGCTGGAGTTGTCGGGCACATGCACACATGATCTTTTCTTTCCCTTTTCCCGATGAAAGGACCTGTTGGGAAGGTAGGTTATTGGTGTTTACTGTTATTACAAAATTACAAGGATCAGGGGGGAGAAGGGCGGCAAATGCATGAACCAAATTCAAGGCTTCTAGCTGAGATATGGGTAGGTTCATATCGATGACTTCTTTTGGAAACTGCGCTGCATAAAAAGCTATTGGTGAGTAGGTACCTGCTGCTGTGAGGGTAGCATCACATTCGATCAGCCAGGTTGATCTGGGTTGTGATGGGAGAAGGAGACGGGCATTACAGAGTCGGGCGAAGTGTTCAAACCACTCAAGATCTGTAAGAAGGTCAGGGCTAAAGGGATGATGACCTACGAAGGGAGCTGCTCTAAGGACTGCTCGGACTCTGTTTGTAAATCTTGCCGCTGGCTTAACACATTTGGAGATGTTGTACAGCTTGCCCGCAAGACTTTGCAGCTGTTTCCGGGATGCTACTTTCTTCTCTTTCCAAGTTAGACACTCTTGCAGGATGACTTCTAACTTCTCAGGGGTTATCAAGACCGACATGTCAATTGTATTAATTGCAAATCCTAGCCAGATTAAAGTGTTTGTAGGTTGGAAGCACTTATCTGATGCTAAAGCTTGCCCAGGACTCGTGAAAGGTCAACAAATCGATCTTATGCTTCCAACCTACTGGTTCGAAGCATAAGATCCAAGCTTTCTTTTTGGAACTTTCTAGGCCTTCAAAGTCATCCAGATAGCATAATGAAAACTACCCTTTCTTCCTGAGCAGCCAGACTAGGGCTTGTGTCATTTGTGCGCAGGCTAAAGCCGACATACGGCACCCGAAAGGCGGTGCAATGCCAATAAAGAACTGACTATTCAGAGTTATACCCAGGAATGCTGCTGAGAGAGGACAGAAACGTAGCTGGCAATACGCACATGCCAAATCGGCAGACCAGAGCCAAGCATTTGGGCCTAGTAATGTCAGCCTGTCTATGAGCGTAGAAATAGATGGGAGGGAAAAATTAAAAGAAAGGCCCTGATAATATCCTTTGATGATCCCTGCATTGACACTTTTCCCTTGCGGATAGCTAAGATCTATTATGACTCTTCTACTGGTTGAGTTCTTTTTCGGTCTTGTCATGATCGGAATCACCTGACACCATGGAATGAATTGAAGTTGCTGGAAGGGACCTAATAGTGCTCCTAATTCTAACTCTTTATCTATGTACGCACATATATGTGGATCTGTGCTGGCTGAAGGCGCATGATTGATCAGTGTTGGAACCAGTATGCGTGATGACGTATAATCAATCGGCCATCCAAACTCTAGGTGATCTACCAATAAAGTGTCTGGAAAGTCTACCAGGAGGGATCTCCAGGCTGGGATTATCAAAGCGGACGGGACCGGAATCCGCGCTTGCAAATAATTTGGTAGAGCTATTGCCCTGACTGCGGAATAAATCTTATAATATGACTGAGAGTCAAGTGTCGGGTGACTAGCTAACACAGGCCAAACCGCATCAAGAACAGGGCTGAATTCCACCGGAGATGGTGGAGGAGTGAAATTACTATGTCGAACCATACTCTGGGTGTCTAATACTGCATGTTCAGAGTTGAACCAATCAAACACTAGCTCAGGGAGTGAAACGTCTATGTCTGTTGACACTAATGAAGCGTCGGAAACAGCTGGTGCAACCTGGTCAAGCAGTGGGTCAGTAGTGGGCAGAGCGTGGCACAGCTCTGTGTGTATATGGGCGTTGGGTAAGGGAGTGAGGGGGGGGGGCGGTGGTGTGAAGGGGGGGGGGGGGGGGGGGGGGGGGGGGCTGGGGTAGAGGGGAGCAGTGCGGGCGGGCCGGTAATTGCTGGGTGGGTAGCGGATCACTAATTACAGCCGAGGTGACAGGTGAGTATTGAGGCGGGCCTGGCATGTGGACAGCCGGGGCCGGGTGGGGAGTGGGCATGCTGAGAGGAATGTCAATATCGGGCTGTTACTTACTGCCTGTTGTGGTGCAGAGGAATCTCCGGCCGGTTTTTTATCCAAGAACTTGCGTTTCTTGAGACAGTCTTGTTCTCTAGGAACTAGCGTACGCTGGAAGTGATACGCACACCAGCCTCAGATGTGCTAATATCTATTGGGAGGAGAACCATGGGACTCTGTATAACCACATTCTTTCCCCCAGTTCCAATTAAAGCACACCTTTCCGTCGGTCTCCATATTATAGTCCTCACGGGTGTTTATCGGGGCGGGGCAAGTTTGAGTGGGCAGGGCACCGGCAGCCGCTACCGGCCGATTATCAACAGGATAGTAGACTGCTCTAGGCTGAGAAGCCTTCATAGCATCGGCACAAATGTCTCTCTGCAAGTCTTTAATATGTGTCTCGTCTAGCCAGCCTAACCTGAACCAGCCATTCAGCACTAGCTGGAATGCATGCTCAGACCATCTGCGGCAGGTTGGCCACTCCCAGGTTACTGCCATTCTAGCTAGCTCCTCGTGCCTGAGAAGAGGCGGCCACCAGGCATTAAGAAAAGCAGGGTCTACTGCTAACTGCCGTAATGCAAGAAAACACTGCGCCCAGGTTGCTTCGCCTGAGGAGAGCTGTCTGAAATTATCGCCTCTAGTAATATACAAGTGCGGTAAGAGCTGGATTCCTTTAGGTTTGGCGAGTGCTGGGGTTGCTTCTAGGAGCATATCTAATGGTTCTGCCAGATGTACAGGTCGCGGCAGTGGGGGAGGCATCCTTGGTGTCCGAGGAGGCGTGTCTTGTAGTCGTTCGTCCCGGCGGTGCCTGGCTCTAGGTGAGCGAGGCGGGAGCACTTGGGGCGAAAGAGGCAGGGGCGATGGCGAATGCCTGATCCGGCGCCGGCGGGGGGGCGGTGAAGGCGGATGGGCCCGGGTGGGCGTTGAGAGTGGGCTGAGTGGGCGTGTCAGGGGTGACCTTGTTTCAAGGGCCCTGAGCCTTGCAGCAAAATCTCCACTCCTTCTTCTTGATTCCCTTCTGAGCCTGAATAACTCCTACCGCTCTGATTCACCATGTAAGGCCGAGGAAACATGGCCAGTATTTGTATCCACAGAGGAGCCCGACAAGTCTTGACAGACCGCATATAGAGCGGGCCGCTCTTGCCGGTTACATGCGGGTGTGTTGTTGCGCAAGGGGCGGCCTCCCTCGGCACTTCCCGAGTCAGAGCCATAGCGGTGCAGTGTAGGAGTGGAAGCGAAGTGGAGCATGAGAGCCGCGTGGGCAGAATTACTTTAAAGGGATACGTGCAGAGCGAGGAAGACAGGAATAGAATAGCCTCGTTCACAAATTATGCATGTTAGCCTTGCCAACATGCTCAATCATATGCCTGCCAAACTTTTTTTCTTTCTTATCCGTTCCCCCATACATTGTATGAGGAAAAGTTATTGGTACAAATTACCCATCATTAAATAAATTTAGAAATAAGGGTCGGTATGACTTAATGTATGGCAATAGTGTGAAAATCAGATGTGCTTAAATAACGTCACGGAAAAGGGGGTCGGTGAATGCATAGGTGGTTGGAGTTGGAGAGGGTGTTTGTTTTTAAATATATTCTTTTTAAATTATCTTACTTCAGCCACATTGTACATAGCATCTGATGAAATTTGGAATGAAGGGTTCCATTTTAAAAAGGGAGGGGGCTACAGAAAAAATATAGTAAATGGCCACGTCACATCTTATTGCTATTTATTTTAATTGTAAAGAATTCACAATAGTAGTATCAAGAAAATCCTTCGATAGTTCAACGACCCCCTACTCGAAAGGAGGCCGTTGCCATAGGAACACATGCAATAATAAGTAACACCGATTGCACAAAGGAAGTTATATATGGTCCACTTTTTGTTGCCATCTCATGCCCTGCTGGAGAAATAATGAGGTTTTTTTTTTTAAATCTGACCAGCCCACTAATTAGTGCAAGAACAAAGACGTCCTGTCCACTCTCCACAGTGGCTAGAGACTGAATGCCTCCAGCTATATGCAGATGATACTGTCATATATTCTGAGGGCAACACTGAGGAAGAGGTAACAAATAAACTAAATAAACTACTACAGAAACTGGATGACTGGTGCGAATCGAATAAAATAACCATAAATGCCAGCAAAATCCAAAACAGTCCTCTTCTCACATAGACCACTACCGGAAAGTAACGCCCGTTGCAAACTAGGAAACACGGTGCTGGAAAAAGTAAAGCACTACAGCTACTTAGGCCTAGAGCTGGACAGCCAACTGAGCTATAACCTATGCGTGACAAAAATCATCTAAAAATTCAATCACAAACTCTGGTTATTTGCCAAATTATGAAAATTCATGACACAAGAAATCTCAATGAAAGTCTTCAAAGGAATGGTACTCCTGTACTTTGACTATGGAGACAGAATATACATGGGAGCAAAGCAAGAACTGCTCAACAAGCTGCAAATCCTACAAAATAAAGCATTAAAAATATGTCTCAGGGTGGACAGAATGCACCCCACCTATGACCTGCACATGCAAACCAAAACAAAATTGCTAAAAGAAAATAAAAATAGAAGACCTCAAAACACTCGCATTTGTGTACAGTCGCGATAGGAAATATCAAAAGCAACCAACCAGAGATATACGAATAAACAATGCACCATTAATAAAACAAACAAGGAGCCGTATAAAGGCCCATGAAAGAAGCACATTAGAAATGGCTGCTAAGGCTTGGAACGCCCAATCAGTAAAAGAAAGGCAGATCCCTGATCTAAGGACATACAAAAAAATATCTATGTAAAAAAGGGAGGATGCTGATGACACCCTAGGGCCAGAACCCCAGATGGGCATGTGATAGGTCACAGCCCACAAACGGGGCTGCCCCAAGGGAGAAACCTGGACCACCCTCAGTAAATAACAAACAACCACAAACCATCAAAAACAGAGACTCCCGATCTGAAAACATACAACAATATATATGTAAAAAAAGGGAGACCCTGAAAACCCCAGAAGGGCATGTGATAGGTCACGGCCCACAAACTGGGCTGCCCCTAGGGGGTAATCTGGACCACCCTCAGTAGATAATGAACAGCTACAAAATACGTATAAGCCTATACATGTAGAGTAGGCTATTTCATAAGTAGTAGTAAAACAAAAACCAAAGAAACAAAAAACTAATATACTATTAGCACCCACTACAAGGGTGATCAGAAAATAGAACCAATAACACCTACACTTAGAACTAAAACCATTAGCTATCTAATGGTCCTTCCCTATTTCGGATCGACCTTGGATAGCCAAACCCAACACAAAACAACCTCAAACATCTACGAGCCAAGAACACACTTAACTGCCACACCTAACAGCTACCTAGCAGTCCTTCCCTATTTCGGATCGATCTTGGATAGCCAACCCCAACACAAAACAAGCTCAAACATCTACAGATACTAAATAATCACCATGTACCTGCTACTGTATGAAAAACAAAAACATCTTATCACCTCCTACTTGCCACTACTACAACTGGCCAGCATTGAAAACAAGCCTGAGCACTCGAGCTTACATGCTATGGACAGTATAATATAAACTATAAACACAGCATTAAAAAAAAACATTAAAAAGAACCAGTTTACATCTATTTCCATATCAATTCACTGCCAGTGGCTTTCAATCAGCAGCGACCATTGTGTGAGAACTTAGGAAATAATAAAAATAATAATAATAATAACAAAAATAATAACAATCATAATAATTTCGTGACTTATTGAGTTATCGTGTTCACAAAGGAAAGTTTGTTTTCTTTAACGATGCCTCTAGAGCACATGGATTTTTATCATCGGCTATTGGACGTCAAACATGGTCATTCTGACATATTTCTTTGGAGGAAACCTGCTGCCGCCACATAGGCTATTCTTTCCGATAAGCAGCAAGGGGTCTATATTATGCACTTTCCCACAGACAGGACAGCACATACCAGATCCTTTGATGAACCAGTTATGGACAGTTATGGTTGGAACGGAAAATAGCCCAAACTGCAAATGGGTCCACTAAGCAGGATTGATAATGTAGTAGTCTGCACTGACTTCTCAGGCAATGGTAATGGTTAGCACACTGGCCCTGAAGGCAAAGAGATGTGAGTTCGAGTCCCGCTCTAGGCGCAATATTTCCCATTTTCATCACCTCCCACAACAATAGGATGACCGACACCTTCACAGGTGGACACTCTACCGCCTGAGCTACGTCCCTTATCGTGTTCACGGACACAGTGACAACTGGCAATCTTCAATGTGTTACATTGATTGGTTTCGAGCATGGAAATATAATTTAGTCGCAAAGGATCAAGCTGTCAACGATTACGTTACATGCGGACGGTATTAAAGTTGCATGATTTTGAGGTTATGTAATATGTTTAGATAAATATATTAGGTCGATTATTATAATCTACCTTACATTAGTTTGAAGTACCTTATTTTCAATGGCTAACTTTGAAGATATTTGAAGCGCAAACATGTCAAATTAAAGTCAATATGCACTTCAAAACTCTGTAACAGATTCTACTCAATTGGCTTAGTATGTATTCCCTTCTATGCAACAGCAAATGCTTAAGAAGTGCACCAGTATCTTAGGTAGACATGTAGAATAAAGTTTAGATAAGTGTCTTGATTTCTAAAAATGTGATGCTTTCATCGGACTGTGCAGCTTTAATGTATCATGCACACTGGCGGTATGTGGCTAATGGATGTTTACTGTTATAATTTACAAATATTCATTTGATTAGGCACCTTTTGTTATGATTAAAGATGTACATACACAACTTTTTCAGATATACACATTCAAGTGTTCTCGGTGGCGGAGTGGTTAGAGTGTCTGACTTTTTTTCTAGGTCTGACTCCTAATCTGAAGGTTGGTGGTTCGATTCCCTGTGCCCACACCTCTGCCAATTTGGATTTCCACCGCTGTTTTATAACTTACAGCGTCATCAAAGGCCAGTTGCTCTCATCCCATGTCTATGTGGTGCAGGGGGGTAAAAATCCCTTGGGTTAGTAAAAGTGTAGGCTCAGGCTGTCTAATGGTGAAAACAAGTCTATTCAGACTTATCCATAATAGGCGGTATAAATTTTCAAGAAGAAAAAATTGACTGCAGCTGGGAGAATTGGAGAGGAGAGGGCGATGGGGATGAACCAACCCATTCGAAAAAGTGGCGAAAGGCGGGCTAAATGCAATCAAGACATGCATTCTTAATTTAAGAAGCACAATATATTCTTTATATACATCTTCACCATGCCCACACTCACACGGAGGAGTGCACTGACTCCCACTTAAACCAGAGGCCTAGATGGGAAGTAGACTGAGCCCACGGCACAACGCCCAAACCGCCATACCAGGTCTCACTACGCCATTTCACACAAAGTGTTTCCCGTTCGGGACGCCCTGCAGGCACTGAAATAGATTACTTCAGCAACAGAAACGAGGTTCTGGCTGAAGTAATAATACAGCTTGTGAATATTTAAACAAATCTCACATAACTAATAAATAAACGCTATACAAGTAATAATGGTGGACGGAACTAGGGACACTCGGCTGTTAGCTAAAGGCCCTGTCACACTATGACGTAACGACGTCAGCGTAGGCACAATGTGAAAATAATTATATTACGTCGAAGTTCTCGGCGTAGTATGCAAATTGCGGCACAAGTTGGACGTCGATGCAGCGTAGTTGACGTGAGCGTAACGTTGGTATAGCATTGTGCCAACCAACAATCAACCAAACAATCAACCAACCAACAATCAACCAACCAACAATCAACCAACCAACAATCAACCAACCAACAATCAACCAACCAACAACAACCAATCCACAACCAACCAACAACCAATCCACAACCAACCAACAACCAACCAACCAACAACCAATCCACAACCAACCAACAATCAACCAACAACCAACCAACAACCAATCCACAACCAACCAACAATCAACCAACCAACCAACAACCAATCCACAACCAACCAACAACCAAACAACCAACCAACCAAACAATGCACCGTTGATCTAACGTAGCCGACGCATCCCTCCCACACGTCTAACGTCGGCGTAACGTGAGTGTGACGTCACCCGAACGTCAGGGAATCTTAGGGTATTCCCCCCCCCCCCCCCCCCCCCCCCCCCCCCAGGACTTAAAAAAAATAAAAATCTAGAGGCTCTAAAATGCCATTTCAGGGACGTTACATAATTGTGTGGGTTTTTTGTGGGGGGGGGGGGGGGCGGGGCTTCCCCCTTCCTGCTAGTTACGGCCCAGTAAATAAACAGATGAAAATAACACCTGGTAAATGAAACCGAACCGGAGGAAAGCGGAGTGTTCACACTAGTATCAAGTTAACCACAACACAATCACACTTCTCCTACATTCTTGTGTTTGTTGTGGGTTGGGTTTTTTTCAAAAGAAAAATGGTTCTAGATCTGTCTAGTTTAATTTGAAATGTTGACCCTTCACATTCGGTACATGGAGCGTTATTCAGGCAGACAAGTTTGGTGCTGTGATCAAACAGACAATACTGGTGCCTAACCTGTGAGGACACTAAGGTTCCCTAACCAAGCAGGCAATACTGGCACCAGAACCGACAGTAGTCAGGTACCCCAATATACAGGAAATAATATTAATGACCTCACCATGCACAAGAAGAGGGGTCGGGGTGAACCTAACCCAGAATCGAAGAGACAATACTACTTCCCTAACCAAGCAGATAATCCTGATGCTGCAATAAAGCAGTGAACCCTGGCATCTTTAATCCAAACTGATGAGATTGGATAGGCGACTCAACCAAGCTGACAAGATTGGTAGGCAACTCATCCAAGCTGACAAGATTGGTAGGCAACTCAAGCAAGCCAACAAGATTGATAAGCAACCTAACCAAGCCAACAAGACTGGTAGGCAACTCAAGCAAGCTGACAAGATTGGTAGGCAACTCAAGCAAGCTGACAAGATTGGTAGGCAACCTAACCAAGTCAACAAGATTGGTAGGCAACTCAACCAAGCCTGGTAAGCAACCTAATCAAGCCAACAAACTGGTAGGCAACTCAACAAAGCCAACAAGATGTGTAGGCAACTCAACCAAGCTGACAAGATTGGTAGGCAACTCAACAAAGCCGACAAGATTGGTAGGCAACTCAACCAAGCTGACAAGATTGGTAGGCAACTCAACCAAGCTGACAAGATTGGTAGGCAACTCAACCAAGCTGACAAGATTGGTAGGCAACTCAACCAAGCCAACAAGATTGGTAGGCAACCTAAGCGAGCCAACAAGATTGGTAGGAAACCTAAGCAAGCCAACTAGATTGGTAGGCAATCTAAGCAAGCCAACAAGACTGGTAGGCAACGGGGCCAAGCCAACAAGATTGGGAGGCAACTCAACCAAGCCAACAAGATTGGTAGGCAACTCAACCAAGCCGACAAGATGGGTGGGCAACCTTACTGAGCTTACAAGACTGGTAGACAACTCAACCAAGCCAACAAGTTTGGTGGGCAACCTAACCAAGCTGACAAGACAGGAAATTAACAAGTCGGCGGGGGCCAATAAAAGTTTACTGAACGCCAACAGATCTGGTCAGCTGTTGCTTTGATAAAAAAAAAGTTTTTGATTTTTCGAAACCAATATACCACATAATGTTTCCCCACTGGCTGTCCGTCGATCCTTGGACGCACTACTGAAAGGGCACACTATGCCGTTTAAGTTCAATCGCTTATTGCACGCCCTCCACTCCACTCCACTCCACCAAACAAACCCCAAAACGCACAGCCACGCGACCACACACCAACTTCTTACCGTTATTGCATGTAGCTGTGTAGGCCATCATCGATCCGTGTCACCCGCCCGACAGTGTCTCTCTGGTCTCTCTGATCTCTTTCTCTCACAGTCTCAGATGTTCCACATGTAGTAACAAATTAAAGTCCGCCCCGCACTACCCTACCAACGGGCCTGGACCGTCTGACGGACGCGCGTGTACAGACAACAGGCACCTCCTGAACAACGCGCCCCGGTAACCAAGCAGTCGCTCGCTTGTAACGGACTTATCCGGTATGCTGGATGCAGCAGGCAGCCTCCCGACGACGCGGTTTGCCAATGACAACCGACACTAGGCCCGCTGTAGGTATAGAGGGGCGGGGCGGGGCGGGGCGGGGCGGGGCGGGGCGGGACGGTCGGGGCGGGGCGGGGAAGGGTAGGGCGGGGTGGGGTGTGGAGGGCAGGGCAGGGCAGGGCAGGGCAGGGCAGGGCAGGGCAGGACAGGACAGGGCAGGGCAGGGTCGTGGCGGGCCGAGGTGGAGGTGGAGATCTACTCGTACAAGCGGGCCCACACAGACGCGCAATGTTAATGGCAGACGCTGCACCAGGCAGTGCGATGCCCATATAAGGCACACCGCATCTACTGCTTGCTGCTCCTTCCCAGAGGCCACTTCTTAACGCTGATGCCTCAGCCAAACGCTAATGGAGCCCAGCATCGCAAACTGGTGTGTGTGTGTCTGTGTGTGTGTGGAGGTGGTAGTGGTGGGGGTGGGCAGTGGGAGTGTTTCGCTAATAATCCGCCAATACCTTAGACGGATTTAGCCGATATTCCATTGGAGGTTCACTAGTATATCTAAAGAATCTGATTTTTTAATGGGCATAGGGAGTTGCCCCCACCCAACCCCGCCTCATGGAATAGTATTCTGATGAGCATATGAACACTTCTTTATGGTGGCTGTTTAGAAAATATGTATGAACGCAGAAATGTAATAACATTCTCTTTTGTTATCGCCCAGAACAATGCCTCTTAATGCATGGTTTTAAACCAACTTTAAGGTACTGAACACAACCTGACTGATTTGTTGCCGACTGTCTGTTCTCCGCTTTGTCGACTCCTGGGGCTAAATCTCGTGCATTCCAGATTATTTTCGGCGGCCAGAAATGGCGCGATGTCCCAGACTATTGTCGCCATGGTGCATGTCTATTTATACATCTCTGCCATGTCTGTGACTGGGGTAATTGCATTTTATTCTCGGTACTTCTGCATGCTACGCAGTCTCTCCACGTCCACCCTACAGGTCTCCATGGGACACGGGAGGACATTAGAGGGCGGGTTGGGGTAGGTACCACCTGGCAAATACCAGTGATGTAAGGCACAGGCAATTGACACTGGGTTAAATTGTGTCCTTTGTTTAATGAATGGACGTAATCCAATTATAAAATAATTAATTCTGAATTTAGATTCAACGAAACTCATTCATGAAAAGCTGAAGGGTAAAAGGGAGGTGGCAGGTTTATTTAATTATGCCCTCCTTTTTTTTCTTCTTATTTTTTAATAATGGAAACATGTCTGCCATTTCAGTAAGTAAATTAAGAGTGTCGTGAGCAGGTCATGAAGTGTTCCTACAACGAGGCACTTCCTGCTGTGACCGGTTCAGCCTTTGGTGCCTCAAGACTTCTTAACCCGCAGTCACCACCGCCACCACTCTCCAAATCCTTTGATGGCAGGCACGCCTAAACAATAGCCAATTCTACAACAATAGATTTCACCAAAATTGAATGAATGCAATTTGTTGTCTCGTAAAAGCTCCATCAGACGCCTCCCAACCCCCACCCAACCCCGCCTCATCGAATAGTATTCTGATGAGTATATGAACACTTCTTTATGTTGGCTGTTTAGAAAATATGACTGAACGCAAAAATGTAATAACATTCTCTTTTGTTATCGCCCGGAACCATGCCTCTTAATGCATGGTTTTTAACCAACTTTAAGGTACTGAACACAACCTGACTGATTTATTGCCGAGTGTTCTCCGCTTTGTCGACCCCAGTTGGAAAGAGTGATTGAAAGATTGATATGGGTTTAATGTCCCAGTAACTGCTGAAGTCATTTTAGACCGAGCACCCTCTCCCACACTGCTACTATCTCCATCTCGGGGCGCTGTCCAGTCAAGCAGTGGGCTTCAGTAAAGCCCCTAAACAAGTAGTCACCGCCGCCAAACGTTGGAGAGTGAGAGCTTGAATGATTGATTGATTGGTGGTTGCTTTACGCCATGTCAGCAGCATAGGCCATAGTCACGGCGAGAAGGGAGTGAGAGCAACGTTGGTCAGTGAGAATAAAGGCGACATGGCGATGGCTAAATTTATAATCGACCTTTGAGCGTTCACGGCCTGATTCTCGGAGTCTCCTCACATACGGCTTGATTACCTCCCCGAGGATGAGCCTCTGCTGACACAGCGGGCCCGGCCTACTAGCCGCTAGTCCACCACCGCCGTGCCACCAAGACACACCGTCTGAATGTTACAACAACACAGGACACTGTGTTGTTGTAACATTCTGTGATGCTGAGAACTGTATGTCACACTGTGGAAGGGGTGAATGAGTGAGTCTGTGAGTCTGAGTGAGTGAATGAGTGAGTGAGTGAGTGTGAGTGAGTGAGAAGTAGTGGTTTGGATGAGTGAGTGAGAAAGTGAGGGCGTAAGTGAGTGAGTGGATGAGTGTGTGAAATGAGTGAGTGAGTGAGTGAGTGAGTGAATAGGTGAGTGGGGTTAGTGAGGGAGTGAATGGGGTGAGTGAGTGCGATGAGTGGGTGATTCGGGCTGTACGTCATAGCAATAGCTGGAGTAGAATGCACCCTCGTGACGGTTTTATAATGCTCCCCACTGTGATACAGTATCATCGGCACCATGACATGATATCACCCTCAGTTACATTACCTAAGTTAAAACCGAGTCGACAAGGTCTTACCCCAGCCTAGTTATGCCGAGTGCATAATGACAGTAGTGGCAAATATCAATTGTGTCAATCTTTTGACTCGGCCTCGGATCGAACCCACTCGGCTACCTCATCCGGTTAATAATATTTGCGGAGTCTCCGTGATTTGGTTAATTTTGTAGGAGTCAATTGGTTAGTAAAAATGGGCTATCCGTTGACATCTGCTGCAGTGAAATTAATAGTGAAAGTGGCAATTACCACCTTGAAAACTGGCTTCCTTTCTTCTCCCAATTTAATTCTTTCCCACGCTCAAATTCATATTGTTCTTGCATCCACTGTCAGGTCAGCTTTATCTATGAATATTATTAACTCAAAAGTGATGCGGTCTGAAAATCTCACGTGATCATGAGTGGAATTCACTAATTGTGAAGTGAGAACAATTATTTCGGAAATAGATAATAATCTTATCTTAAAGTTGCATAGTCCGATGGTTTTGAGTTTCTGACATTTTCTGAGATAAGTATATTAAATTGATCGTTATAATCTACCTTACTTTAGTTTGAAGTGACTTTTAATTGAAATGATTACCTTTTGAGATATTTGAAATTCAAACATGTGAAAATAATTTTGGCAATCATGCCAAAACTCTGATACCACAGGCTTCTGCAGTAACAGGTTCTATTAACATCAGTGTTCCCTTCTATGTGGCAACAAATACTTAATAAGTGATTCAGTATCTAAGTTAGATATGTAGAATCAAATCTAGTTAACTGTTTTGATTTTGAAAATGTGATGCTTCATCGGACTATGCAGCTTTAATTGCTTGTGGGTGGATGGGTGATTGAATGGGTGGGTCAAGACTGACCTGATGTAGATAACATGGTACAGTATAACCCCATTAAACCAAACTTGAAGGGACCCTATAAATTTGTTTGGATTAACCGATCATTGATTTAACCAAGCGTTGGCTTGGACTTGGGCTTTGAGTAAGAGTGTATTGCACATGTAATATACAATGTATATGGACACTTTGATAATTGTTTTTTATGTATGTACAGTATAACCCCGTTAAACCAAGCTCAGTTAAACCAAAGGATCGGTTAATCCAAACAAATTACTACCATTTATCATATAAAAAAAGTCAGTGGGGTCTCAGATGACCTTATAACCACATAAAAGTTTTGTTTAACCATACCGGAGTGGCCTGGGGTGCGACAAATTTGTTTGGATTAACCAATAATTTGGATTAACCGACTTTGGTTTCACCAACTTTTGTATATGATAAATGGTAGTATTTTGCCGGGCCGCCGAAAAAAGTTTTGATTAACCGATCGTTTGGTTTAAGCGAGCTTGGTTTAACGGGTTTATACTGTATTGGCAATTTGTTACTATAATTCGTCACATAGCTCAGAGTATGTGTGAAAAGTGGAGAATGGGCGGAAGTTGTTGGGTCACACTAATCACACCATATGCACATAATGAGGAAAGTGCCACACAAAGTACACTAAACATGCTATATCCAATACACCAGAAATGTGACAGCTAGTATGCATTGCACAGAAAGTGCCACACCACACTGAAACTGTTATGTGCAACATCCAGTACAGAACCCTGATAACATGCTGGCGTTGGGCCAATGTTGGCAAATGGTTGGAACATGTAGAAAGAGTTTACAATGTCAGGCCATCGTTGGGCCAATGAGAGTTGTCAACTCACAATTTAGGTTGGCCTAACATTGGGGCAATGACCATTTCTGGTGGTTAGCTCACGGCTCTATGCCAACTTATTGCCACACACACCTTAAAGCTGCATAGTCCGATGAAGCATCAAATTTTCAAAAACAAAAACACTCACCTATATTTGACTCTCCATATCTAGCTTAGATACTGATACACTTATACAAGCATTTGTTGCCACATCGAAGGACATACTGAGTCAATTTCATAGAACATGTTACTACATAAGCCTATGGTGTCAGAGTTTTGGCATGCTTGCCAACATTAAATTGACATGCTTTCACTTCAAATATCTTAAAAGTTAGCCATTTAAAATAAAAGTTACTTCACACCGAAGTAAGGTAAATAATAACGATCAACCTAATATATCTATTTCAGAAAAATGCCAGGAACTCAAAACCATTGGACTATGCAGCTTTAAGTGGCGCAATGAACTTCCCAGTAGTGCTCATTTCTACCACAGGTATTCTAGTTCCCAGTTCTTACATAGGGGGTGCATAATACAATTTTAGGTTACCCCAGTGACCCAGGTTAGGTTTTATGGAGTAGTTAAATACAGGCTGTCATTCACTCACCTACTCACTCAGTCATTCACATGACCCAGCTTAGTTTTGTACTGTGGAACACTTCTCAGGACTATCTTACCAGAGCCTAGTTGTATAGGGGTAAGATACTCGCAATAGACACTGGATCTACGAGTTTCAAATCCCAACTGTATCTTTTTTTTAAAGTGATTTTTTGTTGTTGTTGTAAATATAGTTTATTCATTGAATAAAGTCTTTTGTCAGCGCCGTGGCACTGGTCTTCCAGCCATGTGACAATACAGTTATTTACAATATATGCAGCTAGCCCAAATCAGCTGAACTAACAATATCAAACATTCAAAGACTTACATATGGTATAGTTTGACAATTCACATACAAAAATAGCAGTTATATGTTGTATTCCTACACACTTGATACATACATGCGTATTGATTAGACCTTTACATTATGGAGTGGTTAGGTACATAGTTTTCCTTCATAGGTTTGTATGCCTGTTTTGTTTTGTACCATTATTAGGTTTTCTTTCCTTATTTGCGTTTCTAATCTGGATTACATAGGTATTTCAGCATAATTGGCTCATACCATTGGGCTAATGTTCGTTCACACCATTTTACCCAAAGTTAGCACACACCAAACAATGTTGGCTCATTCCAGCGACAGTAACATTGGCTGTTAATATTAGGCCAATTTTCATAAATACATCGGGCCAACATAAGTATGTTATCTGAGTAGTAGCAGTCTTCATCGACCCCTGTGATCGACAAACCCGTCCCTAGCATTTGTGGACAATTTGTATGTACAAACTGTTTTTGCTTCATTTGGTCGCCCATCTGATGACATGACACCTACTATGTCAGAACAACATTGGTCTGAATGCAGTTTTCCGGTAGCAAGGTAGCAACAAATATCAATTTTGAAAGTTTTGTTTTTGACTCGACTAGGGTTGATCCGATCTTCCACGTGGGAAGCGGGCTCCCTACTTACTCTGCCATCTAATCCTCTGTTGCCTTATGTTTGGGTAATGTGACTGGGTGACATAGTATCCTAGTGGGGCAGTACTATAAAGCTGCCATAAGTACACACTTTCACAAGTCGGTATCTGTCTTGATATGAGGTCATATGTTGCTAGGATGTAAACCTCTAATCAACTTATGCTATGGTAAAACACATGCAACTTTACATAAATTAGGAATAATTCCAGTAAGCACCAAGTTGGCCCTTTAAGCATGAGTCGACGGGACATGCTGATTTGTATGGACAAATGATTTGTATGGACATGATATCGAAAGCTGAGAGACAACACGTGCTGAGGCTTTGTTTGAACACACTGGCATTTTGGATGCACCACATGCAATATGAGTATATGTAATTTAACCAATTAGGGAACCGTAAAACATTCAACAAATATGCACCTCTCCTGTTCACAAAAATAAACTAACAAACCTGTTTGTATTCCAGAGCTAATAAAGTGAAAATCTCATTTTCAAGGCCTCACCGAGACGAACTTGATTAACTCAATTAATCCAACTTGATTTTAGCTCCATTGTTCACTAGGTATTTTATTTATAGCTACCAGTAGTGTCACGGCAGTCACCAGTCTTCTAAATTAGCTTGTAAAGAAAGCCCTGCAACTATTACACTGACCAACTTTTCGAATAAGAAAATATTTAACCAAAGAGACATATAAAAAGTGTTCAAAGAAATCACCAGAGTATGGATAATGAGGATGGAGCAGGGACAGAAAGTGACTCTTTGAAAATGTCAGATTTGTGTTCTTGTTGCTGACAGATAGGACAACAATGATGAATTTCAAATTGAAAGTTTGCGATTCTTTACTAATGAAGCAGACCGGGCCACAAATGAAGCACGCTTCACTGTTAATTAGTTTCATACAACAATGGGTTTCTTCTTTTCACCGCCAAGGTGACCTTTGATGAAAGGAAACTGGGCATCAGTTTGTGTACAACATTCCATGCAGACCCCACACCCCCCACACCCCCATTCTCGCTTTCTACTGGGTTTTGCTAATGGGGGACATCCGGGGTAGTTCATTTGTTGACACTAGATGGCGCATCGGTACCAGTGGTCCTAAACGGCCATTGACAATGCACTGAGTTCGCCGGTACGCGTAGTGCAATACGTATCTTTTATTCAAAATTAATAGAAATACAGAACCCTAACCTTAGAAATTTAATATAATCTATTCGTTGTATGTTTTCTATATGTATACCAAGCGGTTTGTCTCTAGGTCTTGTGGTTTTAGAGATATTTGACTTCTTCTGTATGAAGATTGCTCACGGCCATTGACAATGCACTGAGTTCGGCGGTACGCCCAGTGCAAAACTTTTATTTTATTCAAAATTAATAGAAATACAGAACCCTAACCTTAGAAATTTAATATAATGTATTCGTTGTATGTTTTCTATATGTATACCAAGTGGTTTGTGTCTAGGTCATGTGGTTTTAGAGATATTTGACTTCTTCTGTATGAAGATTGCTCATAGCCATTGGGTTTGCAGTGTGACAGTGTGCCGAATAGGCCCACTGGTTCAGTGGCGATGCGAACGGCAGGAATTTGAACTAAAAAGTCGGAGGTCCCCCATTACACGTCAGTTCCATGTCATGGAGATAAACATGTTTCTTGCATCAGGAAACACTTTGTAGATATTGAGTAGCTATTGTCCAGTATGGAGTTTAAGGCTCGAGAGGCTCTGTATTGCATGGGGTGCATCCAAAATGCTAGTGCCCCGAAACAAAGCCGTACCTGTCAGCTTTGGACAGTATGCCCCTAAAAATCAGCAAGTGTCATCAACTCATGCTTAGAGAGCCAAGTTAGTGCTTACTGAGCTAGGAATCATTCTTAATTCATGCAAGGATGCATTTGTTCTATTATAAATTAACATGCCATAGATAAACTTCCCATGAGTACAAGATAATCACAATTGATTGATTGATTGATTGGGGTTTGTCCTAGTAACATACCACAGATAAACTATCCATGAACACAGAACAAATGTGATTGGTTGATTGATGTTTTACATCCTAGCAACATCTGAGGTTATACCAACACTTGTGACCGGTCATTCATGGCGACTTTATGCCCCATTGGGATACAGCGCTGCTGGCATGATGACCTCAAATATCCGACTCAATCATGTAAGCATCCTGACACAGCTGCAACCAGTCCTTCTGCAATCCCACTGACACAGTGAAACATTACCTAGCTGAGACAATGCGACCACTGCTGAAAATTTTGAAGTACAGTCGAAAATAACCAACAACAAAAAACCCACACAGGACAGTGAGTTGGACACTGCTCTGCATTTTCAGTGGCTAATTTTGTGGGTACCGGTGAAATATACGGACAGTGTCTTTTCCAGGCGCAATGCGCTGACCTTTCGCAATCATATAGACAGGTGCTGCTGGCACTGCCTCCTGATTGCTCCGGTTCCGTACGCATTGACGGTGTTGATGTTCAGATTTTGGTGCTATTCGATGTGCAACAGTTGTTGTAAAGGCCACATTGCGTGGTGTGTTTGGGGGGGGGGGGGGGGGGGGGGGGGGAGGTCCTTTCTTCATATGGCTGTGGTGGCCTGCAAATGGGTGCATCACGCACGATGCAGAAACGCCATTACTCACTCAGCGCTCGCAGGTCGACAACGAGTGTAGATGATAATGACGCCAGAAGAAGCATAACACGAAGATTTGGGGGGAGTGGGGGGGGGGGGGCATCCAGTGTAAGAAAACCTAAAACCAGCCACACGTTGGGAAGACAACTGTCACTGGCTAGGTGACTGTCTGCAGCCAGCAACAATCCATCGGCAATTCTCGTGCAAATCTGGCCAAATCTCAATTTTATTGTCCACACCCCACGAAACAATCAGAAAGGGTGTGTCATTGATTCGTTTCTTGAGACAAGGAATAACGGGTATCTATGTACACATGATTTCTTTGTTTTGACTAGACATCCATTCCCCTGGGGACTTGATTCATGGCTACAAAGCAGTGCCGGATTTCCTTATAGGCTAGGGCCTCACAATCTAGGGGGCTCCAGCCAAGGTGCATAATGTATTTGACAGTCATAGGCCTTTTTATTTGGGATATCCTCGGGCCTCTCTTCATCTAAAGCCGTGTTCACACGGGCAAAATGTGAGGCGAACTAGACAAATCGAATCAGGTGAGGCGAATTAGCGGCCCGTTCACACGGGCAGTACTTGGGCCGGAAATCGAATGCTGCGCATGAGCAAGTCCAGGCTAACCAGCGCCATTTTGGGTTCGACGATGCTGGCACCAGAGAGTGTGGGTTCGACCTAGATATGTAATGACTGAATCGTATTGGTTTGGAACGGTCAAAACTTCTGCTGGGCAGTGAAACCCTAAAAATAAATGATAAAAAAAATATCTGTGCACCTCTAGCAGGTTCATAGACCAAATTATAGTATATAGATCGACGTGCTTAGTCCGCATCACGTAAGTCGGTTGCGTCCACACGGGCAAAATTAACCGCATCACAGAAATCGCCTCACGTAAACTACCAAGATAGGTGGTTTACAGGATCCGCATCACGTGAGTCGAATCAGCCCTAATCCGCCTCAGACGTCCGTTCACACGACGAATGTGAGGCGAACTATACAAGTCGCTTTCTACGAATCGATTTACATCGTCCGTGTGAACACGGCTTTAATCCGGCACTACTACAAAGTAATTGTATTTAGGACCTGTGTTCCGTAACTCCAAAGTCATTGGATTCGAAACACAAGTATTGTGACTACACAGTCCTTGAACCCAAAAGTTCAATTCCTTGAATTTGGGACTTAACAAATTAAAATGAACTCATAACCGCTTATTCATCCCTGCAATGTCCTTGAATTCAGGAGATGGTTTCATCACTGTCGACAATGTTGATAACTTGTGGGTACCATTTCAAATGAAGAACCCCGGCACACAGTTCTGACATTCCGGGAGTGGCATCCTAACCATTAGGCCACCTAGACTGCTTGAAGCAATCAGTCTCTGCACATCTGCCTGTGCATTTGGCTCCTTGCCTAGTGAGGTGGGCGCAGCCTACTTCACTGGTATAAACCTCAATATGCTAAGCTGTGTATCGCAATTTATTTGTAAAAAAACTGGCACTGTCGGCTATTTAAAATTCACCTGGTTGTGATGCGAGTTTAAAAAACACATAGATCACTCACACCACGTTAGCTGCCACGGGTAAAGGGGGGGGGGGGGGGGGGGGGGGGGGAACTCACCCATATTCTAGATACATTTTATATATCGCTTTGAAGCCAAAACAAAGTGCAGAAATGGTTCACAAAAGATACCCATAGCAGTTTCTGACTAGTTCTCAACTAAAAATAAAAAATAGCAAAAAAACCTGGGAATGCCTCTAGGGGAATTTGGAGAACATCCAGTGTATGTGGGTGGAGGCGGGGGGGGGGGGAATAAAAAAATACAATGCGTGTTTGATATGGTGATGTGGCACGATGCGTGTTTGATATGTTGATGTGTCCCGACACTTTACACTGATGGGGGGCATCACGGGATGTGGTAAGGCAGAGACATTCTGTGAGAAGCACTCCCCTTGTTTACATTATTCATACAGAGGGTCCCATACATAGAGGCACGTGGGTAGAGCGACTGGAACTAGGGTGTGTTTTCAGATCCATGCTTTTGTCTTGGGGAATCTCACACATAGAGTGGTACTCGAACACACTTTTCTGCCATGCCGGATATAGCGACCTAATCATTAGAGTATCTGATGTAGTCCACGCATACCCACGCCCATCTCTGTATGTGAGTGCACCTCAATACATGTTCTTATATTCATTGTCAAGTTGACCAGGGCCTATATGCATAATGGCGTGTTAGCGAGGCAAAACCCGTTTAGACGGGATTTCTGATTTAGCGCCGAAAAGTCGGTAGGCATGTGTCAGTGATAGGCCTAACACCACAAGCCTAAACTCGGTTACGCTAAACCAGAAAAATAGCTGGTTTACAGAAGGTGTTAGTGTTAGGTTAGGCCCAAATCTATTCAATGCGATCATATTTGACAGATTTACATACGCAATAAGTGAAATTTATTCAAATTAACCCTTATTAACGCTCCCGCCGCATCAGCGGCGATATTAATATTTTCGAATCGACAAATGTAAAGTAAACAAATCGCCGCCTCCGCAGCGACGTCGATATCCATACTGTCCAACATCAACTAAAAATGGCCCCCGCCGCCCCCGCCGAATCGGCGGCAATATATTAGGCCCAAATCTATTCAATGCTGTCATATTTAACAGACTTACATATGCCATAAGTGATATTTTACCAATTTAACCCTAAATTCGAACCGATATTAACGCCGCCGCCGCATTGGCGGCGTTATTCATATTGTCGACTCAAGGGAGTTCCCAAATCTATAAATAACTTCACGTTTAGCTATAATGAAAGTGTTACGCCCAAATGCATGCGACGTGACCTCACCCCCCACCTACGTGATAGCTAAACGGGTTCAGTCGGTAACACCAAATGCCGCTAACACGCCATTATGCATATAGGCCCAGAACTCCAGCTGAGAGAAACAGTTGCCAATTTCAAAATGAGATACAGGTCCTTTCCTGCCAGCTTTTGACATTGAGGGCTTCTTGAGCAAGCGAGAGTAACTGTGAGTTTAGAACGGGTACGTGATATGGATTGTGGTAATGGTCCTGTACTCTTCAGTTTAGTCTCTGATTTCCACATGTTGGCTCTAGTACTAATTTAAAGAGACGGCGAACTGTCCACTCTCCACCATGCTCCCGGCCTAAAAATGCCCCCCACTGAGGTTAGAGAGGTCAAGGGAATGGTTAATGGTCTTTAATCATTTCAGCTGGTCTTTGGGTTGGGGATTCTCCCCAACTGTTTGAGACTAGACTGTATTGTATTGGGTTAAACACAATTATTATCATCTATGTATATATAATTGTAATGGTCCACGCATGAGCCTCACCACCAAGCGGTGGCGGCAGGGACTACGCTGACTGCCTTTGCTGATTTGCAGCAACAGTTGGCAGCAGGCCAGCCAGAAGCAGTCCCTGGGTGGACTGCCCCTGTGCTCTGGGTAGTGGCTACCCACACCGTGTCATGACTGGACAGTGGACAGGTCACTGGAATAGACGAGATCACCGTTCTGACTGCGCATGCGCTGAAAACGGCGTTGGTAGTAAAGCAAATGCGTCTGGCCATTGAGTTTGCTGATACGCGTAGGGCAAAACTTCGATTTTATTCAAAATGAATAGAAATACATAACAATTTGGCATAAACATGTATGCACACATATGCAATATAATGATCTGATGAATATAGCTAAGACAAAACTAGCCATAGTTAAACATTTTGAGCTAAGAAACATACAATTCCACACAGAACAATCAGTGATATCCACATCACCATTATTAATTCTTGTTCTAAATATTAAAATGCCAAATGTGTCAACATTCACTTGTTTCAGAGAAATATATAACCAATATCTGATTAACCCTACTCATTTTCTAGGTCTACATATGTCATTAACCATAGGATATCAATAAAAATATTAATAAAATAAGTAAAACTGACTCTGGCTATGGCTCTAACACTAGTCTGAGTGCCCAGATTTTTCTCAATCTAAATACAGATGTTATAAAATGTGTTGATTATATTGATGAAAATGCAATGCTGGATAAAAGATTAATATCTTAATTTATTATATATATTTTTTTAGTTGGTATTCTATGTTTCAAACAAGAGCTGAGATGAGCTGAAACTAGCACATTTCATAGCTGCACCCAGTGTATTAGCATGTGCCATGTGCTTCTCGCAGGTTTGTTTTTCTTCTACGCATCCCACAATGCACCGCGCCACTGGAATGGATTGGAGTTCCTGCGTCATGTTGCCCAACAAATCTCTGTACGAGACAGACCCATCACATAATTAAACAGCTTTATCGCACTCACATTTCAATGCATGTACACTTTTACCGCGCTGACCCTGCTATTGTAACATTCTAACAGTCTGCTTTCACAGCCTGATGCAATGCCAACATTCTAGGTCCAGCCACCAGGGCACCGAGCCAAAACATCCTTCTCGTGTGAACGCGTATTTAGAGAATATAGCATTTCCTATTTTTCACTAAACTATCTACCTGTGTGAAATCCGCATGACGTTTAGCAAATAAAGAAAGGTGCGCAAATTTTCCTCACACTAGATGACATTTCGCAATGCCAGACGACTACTGAAAAGGGTATGCTTTCCTGCACTCATAAAGTGTGGTGAATACCGCTACCAACAGGGGGCCATATGTATGAGTCGGGGTTAGCGCGGCGAAGCTGGTTTTCGGCGGGATTACCGGGTTAGCGGCGAAAAGTCCATATGTATGTCGCCGTTAGACAAACGCCGCGAGTTTAAAGGCGTCTACGCTAACCCCAACCCATATCAAATTTACCGTCGGGGTTAGGGACCGATTAAGCGCAAATCTATTCAATGCTGTCATATTTAACAGAGTTACATACTCAAAACGTGAAATTTCATTAAATTAACCCTAAACTCGAACCCATATTAATGCCGCTGCTAAATCGGCGGCGATATTAATAGTGTCGAATCGACGAATGTAAAGTAAACAAATCGCCACCGTCCGCCGCAGTGCTCGCCGGCAACAGGCTCAGCAATAGCGACTGGCTGGTTGGTGCCTGGCGGTGTTACGTACCGATTATGCCCAAATCTATTCAATACGATCATATTTAACAGAATTACATACGCAATAAGTGAAATTTAATCAAATTAACCCTAAAATCGAACCGTTATTAACGCTGTCGCCGCATTGGCGGTGATATTAATAGTGTCGAATCGACGAATGTAAACTAAACAAATAGCATTGCTCGCCGGCAACAGGCTCACCACTAAGAAGGCTGCTGGTTCCTGGCCGCCGATATTGTCAAATAGCAGTGCTCGCCGGGTACAGGCTCAGAGGGGCCCCCCAAGTTGCTAAATAACTAATACGTTAACTAACCCCGCCGCGCTTTGGACACATAAAACCCCGTGACACATCTGGAACATCGGCATTAGATAACCCGGTACCCGCCTTTAACACGGAGCTGATAAAAAGTTGCTCATACATATGGTCCCAGGTGACGTGCCGGGAGGATGCTCCGCCATTATAAAGCTTATAGCCACAATTCATTAACAGGCTGCGCAGGTCTTTTTGGAGTTTGTATTCAGTGTCCTCTGGCTGTCTCTTCCATTCACATATTAGCTAAAAAAATATTGCCTTTGTAGTCTGTTATTGACATCTTGTGAGGCACTATGAAACTACAGGCATACCTCGCTTAGCGCAACCCTGTTTAGCACTGATCCACACCTAAAGCTTACTTGGCAGAAGTTAGGGTTGGTATCACTCCCAGCCCTATCCTTCACTATAAAACCTACATTTAAAACTCACTTTGTGAGAGTATCCCCGTGAACATTTTACATTAGATAAAATACCCCTTCCTGTAAAGTTGTATCATCCCATAGTTTTGAATTTCTGTCATTTTCTGAGATAGATATATTAGATAGATCTAGCTTACTTTTTCGCTTGAAGTAACTTTTTATTTTAATTGGCTAACTTTTGAGATCTTTGAAGTGTAAACAAGCAAAAATACTGACACCATCGGCTTCTGCAGTAACAGGTTCTATTAAATTGCCTCAGTATTCCCTTCCATGTGGGGACAGGTTTATTAAGTGCACCAGTATCTAAGTTAGATATGTAGAATGAAAGCTAGATATTTGTTTTAGTTTTGACAATGTTATGGTTTCATCGGACTATGCAGCTTTAATGAATCACTATCCGCAATTTAAAATGCTCAAAATCCAAAGCTATCCTGAAAAATACTCACCAAGCACAGCTATATATAGCTCAGGTGATCATCAAAACCCCTGCCCGGCTCTTTGCATCTACAAAACTGATAATCGAAATCAAACTAGTTGAGCTCTTTCTACAAGGCTCAGAGCCTCACAGAGACAGACTACATTCACAGAAGTGGCTTGGCACTTGTTGGTAAAGTGCACCATGTAAGATTAACGAAAACAAGGTGATTACGAGCACATATCAACCTCCACCCCCCACAGAGGTGCCAACAATAAGTGCGATCAATACGTCAGTCAGGTGGGCAAAGACAGGCGACAAGGGTAAGACATGCAACTCGGCTAAAACTTGTACTAAAACAGACATGTTATTGAGCAGGCCGGCTTTTGATAGCGGGCCTCGGGGCGGTGGGGGCGGGGGGGGGGGGGGGGGGGGGGGGGGAGTGCCGGAAGGGAGGTGGGGGTGGGGGGAGCCATAACCAACCGATCATTGACCCATGTCCTGGATGTAATTGAATAATTAGGACCCCAAAGTTGCCGGTTGACATTTCATGTTGTTATTTGTTCAAATGAATCAGACAGCAAAAGTGGAGACCAGACAGCAGTGTGTTCTCTGCCAACATGAGACGACTGACTCCCTAGATGAATAGGATGCCTGCTTTATAACTCTACAGACCAATCAAAACATAGCTTGTGATTAATCGATCCGGTCCCTACCGCCATATTGAATGGCATGTGCCAATATGGGAGAAAGTGGCGCACTTTTGCCTAATTCAGGCACACCTTATTACCAAGTCGACTGCACCGGACGGCTGAATTGGTGAGGGCCCTGGCTGGCTGGCTCGCTGTGTAGGAAGTCGTGGGTTCGAACCCCGGTGAGTAAAACCTTGGCATTACTATGATAGGCCAAGGGCTGGCTTCAGTATTATCCGAATAATGTGATTGAGCCAATAATGTAATAGGGATATCGGGAATTGGTGCTTGTGGCCCGGTCTCCCATTGAGGCAGCACTATAAAGCCACCATGAGTGTGCACAAGTCGGTTCCCGTCCTGACATGACCTTAAATATTATTAGGATGTAAAACACAAACAAACAAACCATAGCAAGTCTATTGGACATACAATTTTAAAAACATCGCCAGCAGGTGTGGCTACTCGCCTTGTTCAGGGAGTGCCTAGCAACCTGTGTAATACTAATATATCCCTGTATACTGCGCAGATTAAAACAATATAAGTGGTAGTAGCAATATATCTGTGGTGCAGAAATCGATAGCTACAACGGTAATCTGGTTGACACTTGTATTACTATTATCTAAAAAAGTTACCGATCACTTTGGCTCAGTAAATTAGACAATCCACGTGCCTATGTAGCCTTAGATTCAGAAGTAATAGACTCCAGTGAAGAGCCTCTACCTAGTACTAACTAGATGAGCCTTGTGTGTAGTGTCATTAATTGGACCCTACTGGTTGGCTGTTGGAGTTTTACATCCTGGCAACATCTAATGTCATATCAGGACGGGTAGCGACTTGTGACAGTGCACACACTGGGAGACCATGCTATCAGCACTATGACTAGATAAAAGATTCACCCCGTACTTCCAGTACAGGGGTGAATGACAACTAATTCTAAATACGGGAGAAAATAGCGTTAGTATGGAACAACAAGTAGAATGCCTGGCACCAGTGTCAAATGGTTACTTATATCAGCACAGAGTTGGTGAAATGGGAGAGAATGCAAAAAGACAAGATGGCGGCCAGAGAACGCCGGCGATTTCACTTTTAAATTGCATTAAATTGCATTAAAGTATATGTTTTATTATATTTTCCAACTCCAAAGTAGCGGGTAAACATGAAGACATATTCAAAGAATAAATGTTGCTTCTTAGATTGTGAAATTAGGCTCTCATAAAGACTCAATTCATTAGCCCGATTTTTCGACCGTTTTTATATAAGGCTGGTCTTCACCCATGTACTACAAGTATCGGGTGAATCTTTTATCTACACTATGACCTGATATCCCATTCAGTCACATTATCCTGAAACTGAGCCAACAAGTCCTTGCCCTATCCTAATAATGCTGAGCGCCTAGCTAGGAAGTAACAAGTATACATTTTTAAGTCATTGGTTTGACTCGACCAATGTTCGAACCTGTGTGTTCGAATCTCAAGTCATTGGTTTGACTCGACCAGGATCACGATCTCCCAAAAGGGGTGACGGACGCTCAACTCATTCGGCCATCCCGTCTGGTCGGACCCTACTGAGGGTTCAAACTAATTATAGATAATTGGCTACCATTTAATCAATAATCTCTCTAGTGTGTATCCACCTAGGCTTCTATTGGGTGTGACAATGCTCGCAGCCTCAAGTGCTTAATATATAAACACATATTCATGATTTGCAAAGTCAAGTTTTAGAAATGACTTGTGCTGCAATTGAAGTCCGTTGGACTAAGTGCAGGTCTGGTCCAAGACGTAACCAAACGAGTGTTAACAGGGAATGTTTTTTTAAGAAACTATTGACCTCACGTACACAGGCATGGAAACGGGTGTTGTGCTCCTTATATTTATTTTTAACTTAGTTTTTATTCTTTGTTTGCTTTGTTACTGTGGATGTGGACAAAAGAGATTCGTAGAATGGATGGACTTAACATTAAGCAGTAAAGCACTGGGAGTGTGTGCAAATGTATTAAAATTGGACAATTGATACTCAAACCAGACTTCGTCCAGTGTGTATGTGTGTGTGGGTTGTTTTTTTAATTACTCGTTTGAAATATACATTTGTCGGCACCAAAGAACTGGTTTTTCAATCGTAGAGATTTTGTTTGTTTGTTGGGGTTTCACATCTTTACAACATCTAAGATCACATCAAGACAAATACAGGCTTGTGATAATGTGCACTCATAGCGATTTTATAGTGCTGCTATCACCATGAACTACCCCATTCAGTCACATTATCCTAATACTGAGCAAATCATTCCTTGCCAAATCTTATTAATGCTGAGCGCCAAGCTAGGTAGCGACTAGATAAAAGATTCATCCTGTACTTGTAGTACACGGGTGAACGACAATGTAGTGTAAATACGGGCGAAAATAGCTTTAGTATGGAACAGGAAGTATAATACCTGCCTCCAGTATCAAATGGGTACTTATATTGGCAGAGAGTTGGTGAAATGGGGGAGAATGCCAAAAAACAAGATGGCGGCCATAGAACGCCATCGATTTCACTTTTAAATCTTATTAAACTAGATGTTTTATTATATTTTTCAACTCAAAGGTAGCGGGGAAATATGAATATATATATAAAGATTAAGTGTTGCTTCTTAGATTGTCAACTTAGGCTCTCAGTTCATTTCCCTGTATTTTCGACCCCTTTTATATAGGGCTGGTATTCACCCATGTACTGTGAGTAAAGGTGAATCCTTTATCTAGGTAGCGACAAGTATTAATTTGATTACATCATTGGTTTGACTCGGTGGGGAGATCCACAGCTATTTACACAAATGGTCAACAGAGAAGTACCTTGAAATAAAACTATATATACAAAGTTCTGGACATGAAAGTAAGCTATTCACAAGGTTCCACACAAATGGCGATGATTTGTGAAACGGGGGAACAAAACACACAAAATCCACATGAACCATCCCTGTCACTAGGTGTACCGAGGTATGGAATGGCATGACCATGGGATACAAAAGGTAGCTCAATACTCTCGAATTTGTTTTTCAATTTGAGCGCATTAAAATTTAAGTACATTAAAATTTAAGTACATTTAATATAAATTTAAATTGTACTTTCATTATCGTATAAATATAATCAATGCCGATTCGGATTTGAATATTCTATGCACAACCTTACTGACCTATGACTTGTCAACAAGGTAGATAGATGTACATGGTTAAGTACTGGGTCGAGTGGCCTAATCGGTAAGAGCGCTGGCTGGCTTCCTGTGGGCTCGAAACCCAGCTGAGTCAAACCAATGACTTATAAAAAGTTATACGAGTCACTACCTAGCCTGGCACTCGGATAGGATAGGCCAGGGACTGGTTTGCTTAGTAATAGTATCAGGATAATGTGATTGAAATCATTGAATGGCAGATCAGGTCATGGTGCCACTGTCAGTAGTCTGATCTTGCAGTGGGGCAGCACTATTTCATCCTCAAAGTTCTCACAAATCCAGCTGCGCAATATATACGGACTGAGCAACACTACTTCACTACGTGCATGTACTTTATTCGAGGTTGTCTGCTTTCCTAAACTACCTGCTTGACCTAGAGCACTGTAACTAGGGTACGGTTATACTATCCCCCGGGCCTTTCCTATCACCATAACTACTTACCACTTGTAATTCCCATTGGCAGTCTCTACGATTAGACCCACAGTGACGTGTAAGGTGCTATTCAACACTTTGAGTTATGTGGTGGTTGGATCCGTGGTATAGCAGCCATGTCATCGCTGCTGCCCTACTTGTTATATAGACCCCCCCCCCCCTCCCCATACACACACACCTCTGCTTCTATTAGGTCCCCCGACACACACTCCTATATATTTATATATATACGCACCAGACGTCGAAGTGCAGGGTTTCGGGTCGGGTGTGAGTGAGTGAGAGTGAGACCGGTCGTGTACAAAGACAGTGTCCTCCTGTACTTGTGTGTTCTCGGCTCGCCGGGGGTTGCGCTCCTGGTTAGCTAGCACCTGTGGCGGCTGGACGGTGAGTGCGTGTAGCTAGCTGCTGCTACCAGCCTGTGTGGTAGCGGCACCCGGCCATGTGGAAATACATGCTCCAGTGACTACTGCAACTCCATACACGTCACGTCACGGCGCGGGCCCACGTCTGTATGTGTCTGGGTGTGTGTTGTATGTGCGTATGAACATGTGTAAGTGTAAGTGTAAGTGTAATTGCGCATGGCGAGTTTGCACCTTCCCCCATCATGTGTCTAGGTGTGTGTCTGTGGGTTCAAACCCTGGTCGAGTCAAACCAATGACTTAAAAGGTAATACTTGTCGCTTCCTAGCCAGGCACTCTGCAGTATTAGGATAGGGCAAGGACTGGTTGGCTCAGTGTCAGGATAATGTGACTAACATAAATGTCCATGTTTGCAGTTGAAATGTCTCAAAAGTTAGCAATTTAAAATAACAAAGAACCTAATGTGTTTATCTAAGAAAATATCAGAAACTCAAATCATCGGACTACGCAACTTAAGTTTAAGTTGGTGCAACAAAACCAGAATAGTTTGGTGTTGTAACACATAATGAACAGCGCTTTAATACTGTCGTTCACGTTACAATTACAGGCTTACTTCTGGCAGGTGGATATCAAACTAGACTCAACTCTTTTGTGGTTTCATCTAATTTGATGTCCATCTGCGACAAGGACATCGTGTAGTATCATGAACAGCAGACAAATTGTGTTAAAGTTGGATGGTCCGATGCCGTTTGAATTTTTATTAATTTTTTTAGATAAATATATCAAATTGATCGTTATAACCTAGTAATCATTAGTCCGGAGTAATTTTGATGAGAAATGGCTAGTTTTGAAGCAATTTGAGCTGAAAGAACCCAAAATACTTTTGACAAGCTTTCCAAAAGTCCTCAAGCTATGACGCGTATTGACATCTTGCAATGACCGCATTACATATATATGGTACTTGGAATGATTGTATGGCTAATTAAGCCATGAGATTGACCTAATTGCTTAATGAGTTCCTGTCTCAAATTTGTATCCAAGGAGATAAGGTAATACATTCACTGATTATTCTTTATAGGCTGTCCCAAATCCTTAGCTAATGCACTAGTATCTAAGTTGGATACACGTATATAGAACCAAATTTAGATAAGTGTTTTGGTTTTGAAAAAAATACCTTTCATCGGACCATGCAGCTTTAAATATAGGAACGTGCAGATTGTGCCTACTGCAGTACAGGCAGTCGGACAGACTCAGCGAAGTCTAATCAGAAATATTGGTCGAATCCAGTCCCACCTACCCACCCGGCTCAAGCTGCATAGTCCGATGAAAGCTTCACATTTTCTAAACCAAAACACTTTCCAACTGAGCTGTCCTAATATGATCTTAGATGTTGCCAGGACGTAACGCTCCAACAACCAACCAACCTAATTAGCTACTAGTACTCCCATTAAGCATTTATTTTCTGCATAGTAGGAATTCTAAGTCAATTCAAATTTCAATGGAAGCTGTCATGATGAATGAACCCTATGAAAGTATGATGTCCAGCATTTTGGTGGGCACACACAAATTTAATTTGTTATATATCTTCATTTCACGAATCTCTCAAAGATAACCTTTTAAAATAGGTTACTTCAAACTAAATTAAAGTACATTATTATTGTTATCAACCTAATATATTTATCTAAATAAATAGGGCAGAAATTCAAAATCAGCGGAATTTGCAACGCACTGCCAGAAGTCTGGTGTGTGAAGGCAAGGCTAACCGTTATGAGTTTGGCACCAAAGTAGAAAATATAAATGATTCAAGCTAACAACTTTTTTTTTTTTTTTTAAAGGAATTCCGAGTCGGCAAAATAAAATTAGTCGTGTATGTGCACATTAGACATTGCAACCCTCGAAGATTCAGTGGTAGTGCATAATGTGTTGCATAGGGTGAATTCGGTTCTGTCAGCACCAAGCATTATAAATAAGCATAGTCGGTCCGGTCAGCGCCAAGCGTTACAGATAATGGCTGCTATACACCTTTCAAGCATCATGTCATACTGGCCTAACACCACCGATTTCTGGGTTTATGGAGTTCTCAATTAGAGGTTATGAAGAAAAAAGATGATTTATTAGAATACTTAAAACCATTTAAATTGATTAATCCCTAAATAAAAAACACCATTCAATTCAATCCATATATATATAGCTATTTGCAATAGCCACTTATATATAACTATTAATTGCTTCAAATAATATATATGCATCGTAGGCATCATAACCATGGAGTTACCGAAGTATTAATCGATGATCGATCATTTCGGGCAGTTTGTTTTCCTAATTAATTAGACGATGGCTAAGTCAGCTTTCCAAATAACAAGTGAGGTGGCCTCGGGAAGTTAGAACACCTTTAGCCTCCCCCCCCCCCACCCCCCCCACCCTCCCCGAAAACTGATATATCGTGGTTATTAATTGGAAGTTTCTCTCTCAGGTCATACATACTTTATTGAGTTAACGCGGCTAATTATATGGCTATGTTGCCAACTCTATCTCCCGGATGGGATGGAAAGGGGGACATCCATAAAGTACGACAGAAATGAAGCTTGATAGGTTTGTTTGTTGGGGCTTTACGCCCTGGCATCTAAGGTCATATCAGGACGGGACAGACTTATGACAGTGCGCACTCATGGGTGACTTTGTAGTGCTGTCCCACTAGGATACCAGGTTGCCAGCACCATGACCAGATTTCCCACTCAGTCACATTATCGTGACATTGAGCTAACCAGTCGGGTGGGTGAGTGAGTGTGTGTAGATATGTGAGTGTGTGTATATATGTGTGCATGGCAATGTGGCTACGTGTCATCCACAGCTGCCCAACACTGGCTGAGACTCAGAGCATGAAAACACGTCCTGGGAACAAGTCCGCTGGCATCCTGCCAACTCGGCCAATTTTACAATGCATCAGCTCAGAGGTCCCCCCCCCCCCCCCCGCCGCGCTGCCCAACTAGATCCCCGTGGCTCCCTAATAAGCAGATGGAGGGATGGTTAACAGGTGGTGGACTTTGCATATATCTCATGGGATCTTTTCCTTAAAAATAAATGGCATAATGGGCGTTGCAACTATCAAAACTACTATACTGTTTGAGCAATGTGGTAGGTTATTGCGTAAAATGAAGGTACATGCTACAATACATACATGATACCAAACGGGATGGTCAAATTGACAAAGAGCACTGGCTGGCTTCCCATGTAGGAGGTTGGGGGTTCAAACCCCAACCAAGTCAAACCAATGACTTACAAAATTGATACTAGTCGCTACCTGGCACTCGACATTAATAGGACAGGGTAAGGATTGTTTTGCTCAATATCAGCATAATACTGTGACTTAGTGCAATATTGTGCCATGGTGCTGGGATTTTACGTCGTGCAATATTGTGCCATGGTGGTCTGGTCTCCGAATGGGGCAGCACTATACAGTCACCACGAGTATGCACGGCCAGAAGTCGGCACCTGACCTAATATGACCTCTTTAGATATTGCTAAAAACATAACCCCCCCACAACTTCTATGATTTGAATATCTTGCTTATAGTTATTATAGTGAACACCGGGGTTTAAAGAAATGCCTATCTTATACCCCAGTCACACTATGCGACCACTTTGTGACCATCAAAAAGGGCGGTTGAAAAGTGGTTACAAGCGATCGGCGACCATTTTGGTTGTAAGGAGGTTGTGCCTGCTGCACCAAAAACCTCTTTGTGATCAAAACGGTCGCCCGGAGGTCACCGATCATTTTCAGCGATTGTGACCAGTCACTTTTATAATGACAATGGCATTCGTCATGCGCTCGGAGCAGTCGCAATGGTGTTATGGTCGCCGAGCACTCGCCGACTGGTTACTGAGCAGTTGTCGACCATCGGCGATGGTCTCCCCACTGAGTTTGTGACCAGCCTGTTGTACCCCAGTCACACCACGGTCAGCGTTCGCCGTGCGACAGCCTTACGACCAAAATGCTGCTGACCCCGCTGCGACCGACTCGCTACATTGAATCAAAGACGTGGTCGGCGACCACTCGGTGACCACTCACCAAGCATTCGCTGATGTTTAGGGGGAGGGGTTGTTGCCGAGTCCATGACTGCTCGGCGACCACTCGGCAATCGCTCGGTGACCAAAATTATCATGCTCCTGGTGCGGCAGTCGCCGAGTGCTTGCCAACCTCTCGCAACCACTTGGTGACCACACAGGTCGCAAGGAGGTTGCAAGTGCAGCAGCTGAAACCTCCTTACGACCAAAATCTTCCGAAATGGTCGGCGACCACTTAGTGACCGGTCGTATGGTGGTCATATGGTGGTCGCGAATCGATCGCAAGCGAATGCAGGCCTGGTGTGACTGGGGTATTAGTCCCTCCATAATAAATTAGCACCATAAATACGCCTATTGTACGTTATGGACATTCCTTAGTCCCTTCATAATAAATTACCACCATAAGCCTTCCGTACTTTATGGACGGTCCTTAGTCTCTATCTCTCTCTATTTCTGTTTCCATCTCTTTCTCTTTATATGTATACAGTAAAACCTCTCTAAATCGACCGACCTTGGGACCGACTTTAAGTGGTCGATTTAGGGAGGTGGTCGGTTTGGGGAGTTAGAATATGGTTACAATGGTATTGTTGGGATCCAAATAAAGCGTTCGATATAGGGGAGTGGTCGATCTGTAGAGGTGGTCTGTCAGTGTTAGGGAGGTTTTACTGTATATATAATATATACACCAATAGGAAGAGAAATAAAGAGTATCTTCGTGGAGTTAGCTTCCCCCCTCTCTATGTCTATGTAGGTGTCATTGTATGCATGTCTCTCTCGCTCTCTCTCTCACTCTCACACACACCGCAGTGACAGGGACCGATGAGAGTGAGTTTTGGCTCGCACAAGTGAATCATGCCTATAACTTAGTATACGTAGTCTAAATCATTTTGCATAAAAACAGCTAAATGCGATGAGTACCCATTCCGAACACAAAACGGAAACAAAGGGGTAATAAAATAGTAATAGAATGTGGTTATGACTCACACACATCAATGTGACATTGAAATTAAGTAAATATTTTAAGAGAGAACCGCAGATTAATGTGACTATACAAAATGATATGTATAATTATATATGTAATTATAATATATATATATGAGATAAGAAAGATACAGCGCGAGACACTGTAATGCTATACACCCACACTATATGCCACGATGAGTATATATATATATATATATATATATATATATATATATATATATATATATATATGTGTGTGTATATATATATATATATATATTATATATATATAATGGTACATATAATATATCATAGTAATTATCTCATACTATACACATATATGTGATTATAAGCATTACCCGAAGATAAGGGCGCGGAATGGAGATTATTATCATTATTACTGATATTATATTGCTATTTGATACATATATATATATTCATTTGGTGCGGAGTACCCTTCCCATGTGACCAGTGGCGCCACCGCCGATTCTAACTACCAAATAAATAAGTAAATAAATATTAGACGTGGCATGGTACATTTACTGTGTTAGTTACACAGCTGACTCCCACTGGATGGATTCAAAAATATCTGGGATGGCAGCTTCCTGGTGTTGGTTACAGCAGCTCACTGTGAGTCATCCTCATTTCAGACTATTGCTTTGCTCCTAACATGGGCAGTCCTACCCTATCTCAGGCCACGTCACCGCACCACTCCCATCGAATCATATCTCTATAAAGAAACCAACAAAACACAGGCGCAACTTGTCGGCATAGTTGTTACTTGGTAGCTAAAGAATTGTCAAAATAAGCTGCGTGGGTGGACAGAGTGATTTCAGACGGGTCAAAAGTCAAGACTGACACTTCAAAAGGACTATTGTGTACTTTATTGCATATGTAATTAGTTATTTTTATAAATAAATATAGAATAGCAATACTTTATTTGCTGTGGAATTATACTTCATATGGGACTGGTTCATTTCAATGAAGCAGAAAGGACTCCAGTCTCAAAGTAACATATGCACAATAAGGCCAATTACAAAATAAAAAATTGGTGATCGTCCCCACCCGTGCCTGAAAAATCGCCTTCCCTTGATAATTAAACAAATTTTTAAACTGTGAAAAATGCGTCGGGCTAACAGCAATTAAACTTTTGTAAGCACACAATTGAAACTTTAGAACTGTATGATATAATACATTTTTCAATGAGAATACAGTGTTCATTGTTTGACTGAAAACATTGTGATGTGCACTTTGAATGACACTTTGTAATACTTTTTATCAGTCTAGGATAGTTCAATATATTTGTCTTAAATACTGAATGAAAAAAACGGGGGAAAAACACCCACATGACCCTGATTTGTGTGATCAAAAGGATGATCACCAAATTGTTTTGTTTTTTATTTGGCCTCAGCTACAGAAAAGACACTTTGACCCATCCCGCCAAAATTCCTTGAGGATATACGATCTGTAAATAAAGTAAATTAAACTAAACGAAAAAGCTTTGTGTGTGAGAGTTATGGTGGTAAATTAACTCAACATAATGTCAATGTTTGCATTGATTTAGTATCAAATTAAACAATAGGTTTGCGTAGGCATTGTATTCAACTTTAACCAAATTAAACCGGAACTGTCATATTCTATGATGCACTGAAAAGCAGCGTTTGAAGTATCGAAAAACACAGTTATGCTAGAAGTAGGCTTTACGGTTGTTTGGTTGCTGGAGTTTTACGTCCTGACAATATCTAAGGTCATATCAGGACGGTGGCTCTACGGTCGACCCCTTTTTGGAAACCCCTGCACCCTACTTACAGGGACCCCTACATTTCATTTTAAGAAAGAAAAAAGAGGATAAATTGCATTTAAATCATAATAGTCCAATAGCCATACCAGTGTCAGTATTTGCTTCAGTTAACATTTATTTATGCAAACTGCAGGAACACACATTGACACACACACAAAGAAAAAATAACATTATTATACAAATAAAAATCTTTAATAGGGGAAAACTTCACATAACGAATTTGAAGAATGACTAAGACGGAATTCTACTAGATAAATTCTAACATACATAATTGCTATGTTCAAACGTCATCATATGTAATATGCCTAGATGTACATTAAGAACCAAATATTAAAAGATTAAAACCTTTTCGCAGAACTATTGAGATTATGCATAGAATGGTGAAATCAGAGCCTGAAAATTGGAATGATTCTACAGAAATTGGAAGTATTGGCAGATCTGTACTGAGTGAGTTCAGTCAGTTGGCCATACAGTAGCCCTCTTGAGTCAATCCACTTCTCGCTCCAAACCAATGCACTATAATGGGAACGGCAAATGAACACTAGTTAATATTGAAATCGTATTCATCCGTCATTGTTGCTGTAACCATAAATAGGAAACTGCAGCACTTAAATTTAGTTAGTGTTTTCTGGACCGTTCATTGCCTAATAATAAGGCTTATGTCCCCCCCTCTTTATCATCTCTCTAACATATAATAATGCGTATTGTATTGTATGTATGTATGTATGTATGTATGTATTTATGTGTGTATGTATTTATGTGTGTACGTGATGTAAAATGAATTAGGCGAGTAAAAATAGCGGAGGGTTAATTAAAGTTGCATAATCCGATGGTTTGAGTTTCTGCCATCTTCTGAGATAACTACATTAAGTTTATTATTATATATATGTACTTTATTTTATTTTGAGGTAACTTTGACTTAAAATCACTACATTTGGAGATATTAATGACATGAAACCATGCTAAATTAATGTTGGAAAGCATGCCGAAATTCTGATACCAAATGCTTCAGCAGTAACAGGTTCTATTAAATTGGCTTAGTATCTCCTTCTGTGCAGCAAAAAATGCTTAATTGCACCACTATCTAAGTTGAATATGTAGGATCAAATCCAGATTACTTTTTTGGCTTTGAAGATTGGATGCTTTTATCGGATTATGCGAGTATGTACAAAACCAAACCTGTGATGCCACCAGGGTGATCCCCCTCACCAACTGCCCTTGACCATAAAAATAAAAACCCAGACCTTACTTCCGGTTTACTACTCATGTGAAGCTGCAACTATTAAATGGTTACAATGCAGTATAGTGCTGACGGTAGAAATTGCTTAGTTTGTTTTACACCTGCATACACGCCACGCACTGTCACACTGCTACAATACCGGTATGGGCAGCTGTGTCAGACGCCAGCAACCGGCAACCACCATATATGGAAGAGAAGTGCTGACTCAGCAGCAGGCAGAAGGAAGCAAGCCTATGTAAATACACGTCATATTTGTACCGGTGTCCCCTTTTATAGGTAGTTAGACAAACACTGGTTTGAGCTTTTTTACCATTATGTTAAAATAGGCTGTGTAACATGAACAAAACTTTACTTATTCACAATTATCACCTCATATGACTACTCGTAATTTGTATAGCATGAAACAACCTACTCTCTATGAGTTATTTACGGCTCAACCATGTTGGGAAGGAAAGTGCAGTAGTTACTATCTTAATGAGGAGTGTGACTGGTTGGGCAAGGAGCAGTGGAATGAGGAAACCCAATTGTCTGAAATTGATATTTCCTCTGCTTAATCAACCAATATAACTATAAAACAAATAAGAAAACATAGTACAATGGTAGAGATAATGGAGTACTCACAGAGATGGATATTTCGTTATGAACTAGCAATTAAATATTGTTAACCTCATATGTTACTATTTAAAACAGATTATAGATGAACAGTACATCGCTAAGGATTCTTTGAATGTGTGAGAATTTAAAATATCGTACCCTATGTCACTCCAACTATCCCTATCATGGTTGAGATCACATTACAGTTGAGCATCAACTCAGGAAATAAGCTGCCACGCTTCACTGAACATTAGAACGAGTAGTGCATGAATATTCTGGGAAATTTTGAGCCAACTGAAGTTGAAATTTCTAGGGTCTGAAAACTTGAATATTCGTGAAGGAATACTTTTCAAAATCGAGTGACTGGACTTTTAAATGCGATGACTAAAAACTACGACCACAATTTATCATTTCACAGCAAAGTTTATTGATCTTTCTTACAGAATATCCTGTCAACAAGCCAAGTTCAACTCTCGGGAAATAAGCCTTTCACTGCCAAGTGTCACACGTTTTTAATGTTACCTTAAATAGTCAGTCTGACCCAATAAAAACATAATTGAACCAATCATTAGTTAGTACTGATAAGACACTTAAAGCTGCATAGTCCGATGAAGCACCAAATTTTCAAAACCAAAACAATTATCTAAAGTGATTCTACATACCTAGCTTAGATACGGATGCACAAGGGAATCCTGAGGCAATTTAATATAACCTGTTACTGCTGAAGCCGACAGTGTCAGAGTTTTGGCATGCTTGCCAAAACTAATTGTACATGCTTGCACTTCAAATGTTTCAAAACTTAGTCATTTAATATCAAACTTCCTTCAAACTAAAGTAATATAGATTATAACAATCATTTTAATATATTTGTCTCAGAAAAATTACAGAAACTCAAAACCATCGTACTTTGCAACTTTAAATAAACTCTACTGTTACAATAATCTCAGGCCAATCCTACTAGTACCACACAACAATTTGTTCAAAACTCTTGCTTTTCTGCAAAGTGAAGTTTATCTCCATAACCTGGTCTTCAAACTGAATCAACTGCTTCCAGAACCCGTCGTTTCAATCAATGTGTCTGCCTTGTAGGTCTTGCCATATTTGCAGACATCTGCACGAATCCTCATCTTTTTGACATTGTAGGCGATGGAAAATAATGGTTCCTGACCAATTATTGATGTACTCGTGTAGTTGATTAATATGTAACTGCGCATTTATGGTGACTTTATAGTAATGCCCCACTAAAATACCGTGTCACTAGTAAAGTTAAATAATGCTGAGCCGCATCAGTATTTGGATGGGTGACCACATGGAAATACTTAGTCTACTAAATCAGTAGTAGATAAGTAATACCGAGATACCCCGTATCCCACTCAGTCACATTATCCTGGCACTGAGCCAACCAGTCCTTGTCCCATTCTAGTAATGCTGAGCACCAGGCTAGGTAATGAACGACAAGTATAAATTTCCTTTTGAAGTGTTTGGTTTGACTTGGCTGGAGATTTAAACTTCAGTCTGTGACATACTTGTAATATAATATAACTGACTACTAAAATATATTTTAGGAGACTAGATGTTAATTAATAGAGAAACAATCTAATCGGACACAAGGGTCTTCTATGTGATCTCTGTTCCCAAAAGGGACATTCTAGAAAATCTATCATTTGCATCTTGGAAATATATTCATATGTGAATTTTCTTTCTTTATTAAAAAATAATAGTACATTGTGCTGTTTGTTTCAAATCCAGTCAATGGATTTCAATCGATGCCCAGTAAATAACGAGACCACATTTAAAATACTTATAAGGTTATATCAATATTAACAATATAAACTGATCAAAATTTTAGTAGTGAAAAGATTGCGTATGCAATATCTACCATTGCTATCATGAACAGCAGTTGAAGGTATCCAATGACATTTGACTGACGCATGGCCAATCGTTCAGTGAACATATTCTGCTCCCTCATGATACTTGGGAGGAAACCTATAGCGTAGGGCAGCATTTCCATGCTAGTTTTTCCATAAAGTTGCTCCTCATATTCCACCATCTGAGCCCAGAAACCGATGTTAGGGTCAATAACAGTGCGACGGGCCTTTACGTGATTAAAGGCTACACGGAGTGTCATCTTATGGTACTTCATCATGTAAGCAATGCACACAGTTGCAGACCGACTAATGCCCATCACACAATGGACCAATGTTCGCCCACCAGCATTTTCAACCGCTTTTATTTTGTTAGCACACGCATCAAGGTGTTGTAGTATATTAGCTTCATCATTGTCATGGATCCGTATCTGTGTATGCCTCAAATCAGGGAGGCCATCAAATGACACGTTTTGACATTGTTCCGTAACATTTATGACATGAGTAACACCAGAGCCTTTCAATTTCTCCTCAGTAATGCCATGGTAGCTTGACAGGTACAATGCTTCAGTTATTTTAGATAGCGGAGTTCTCTCTGGAAGCTTCATCATGGACAACTATATTCTAGCACAGTAGTAGTGTATTTCCCGTGAATGACCAGCATTTGTAGAATGGACAACCGTGAGAAAAATACAGTCTGGTTGAAAATGTGTGACGATACTATTCCATTGAGGTCAGCGACCTCTTACAAAGCAGATACAATGGAAGGTTGGTTGCTGGTGATTAAAGTAAGTATAAACAAATATGCAAAATGAGATTCAATACCAAGAATTATAAAAGGGCTGTTTTTACGAATAGGTTCCATAAATGGTTGTTTGTAAGGACCGCAGAATTACACTACATACTTTCATGGTGAGAGGTTCAGTCTGAACAATGCATAGCGGTTCACCAGCATACCTCCATGCTTTCCTTACAATGGAAGGTTGGTTGCTGGTGATTAAATAAAGTAAGTCTAAACAAATATGCAAAATGAGATTCAATACCAATAATTATAAAAAAAGGCTGTTTTTATGCATAGGTTCCATAAATGGTTGTTTGTAAGGACTGCAGCATTACACTACATACTTTCATGGTGAGAGGTTCAGTCTGAACAACGCATAGCGGTTCACCAGCATACCTCAATGCTTTCCTTATAGGTGTCTTAAAAGACTTTCTTCCCATTCCAACATCACATCCGGCACAACAGTCTCTCCAAGTGGTACTAAGGTGACACTGGAAACCTCCACACTGCAAATTTGCTTTTCGTATGCAATCAACTGCTTCCAGAACCCCAGATTAGGGTGAATGATTGGGCGGCAGGACCTCACGTGGCTAAAGGCGTCAGCCAGAGGCATTGCTTTCTCCCTGACCATGAACGCGATACATATAGCCGCTGAGCGACTCATGCCTAGTGCACAATGCACAAGTGTCTTACCAGAGGATCTCTCCACCTCGCAGATTTTATCAATGCATGTATCCAAATAGCTAAGGATGTCTGACTCTTCTAAATCTCTTATAGGCACTCTGGTGTACTCAAGATTTGGAAGAAGGGGGAAGGGATTGTTGGGCTTCACCTGGGTGACATTAATGATGTGTGTGATTCCCAGCTCCAGAAGCCGCTGCTCAGTGATGGCCGGATAGCTACTAAGGAACAGCGCTTCGGTTATTGTTGAGATGGCAGGCGGGCACATCTACAAATCAACACAGAAGCACCAGTCAAGTCAACACTGCAGAAATCGTAACTTTGGTTTTGGCGGCCAGTCACGGTTAGGATATAAGAGTATATTCTTATGGCGCAGGCACTTGTAATACTTCAGTGTTTCCTTAATTACTTGCATGCTGTGAGATTGTTGGTAGTTTAGACCAGCCAGTCCAAATAAGTAAGTTCTATGACAAAATCAATCTTGCAGAGACAAACACAATGAGACTGACAATACACACCAATTAGTCTTAGTCAAAATACACCTATTAGTATTAGATAGGCTTCCGAATATGGCTCTGATGCCTTACACACTCCAGTTCACTTAAAGGTAAATAAATACATTGATTGATTGGTGGTTGCTTTACGCCGTGTCGGCAGCATAGGCCATATTCACGGCGAGAAATGTTTGTTTTTTGTTCAAACCATCACTTTTACATGTAAAAGCAGACAATCAATTATGTGCCAATAGACACTCATTAAATTAGAAAGCTCACAATCATATATTTGTGGTCAAGGGAAACAAATTCCCATAGAAAAAGAAAAGTTTTATTAATAATTGATAGAATCTATTTAGTATGAGGTGGTACAGTCCAGCTCCCCTCAAAAAGGCTAAAATGTTTTCCTGTTTTACCTTAGTAAAAAGGTCATCCATACTGTCTGCAGTGTAGAACTGTTGGTGCAGGGCCAAAAAATCAACGCAACTTAGTCAAATGTGTTTGAGTGTCAGCGTGGACTGACACCCAATAAATTCAGGGGGAGGTTCCCCCTTGAGCAGAAAAGCATGTGTAAGCCACGAGTGGCCAATATGGCAGTGGCAAAGGACCACTTGGTCCCGCCAACCTCCCGTAAATAAATACAAGAGTCTTAACTAAATTCTAACAAATTTAAGTATTGCATTACCACGGGGATACATGCAATAAACCTCCAAGACTCCATCTCTACCTACTTGGTTGTAGGTCAAATCGCTATATTTTGTTATGAGCAAAAGGGAATGAAGGGGAAATGGGCTGGGTGACAGATTTTGGTAATAAAGGTTAGGCTTCAAATTCACATTTTTATGATTTAGTTGAAGGAGGCTTCATGATACTCTCCTAGTGTAGTGGAATGCTTGTTTTATAATCCTCTTCTATATTTAATTACCTATGAGTGCAAAAATGTTTCATTGCTCTTTCATAGAGGTATGGGCGTTGTCATAATTTTACTAGATCGTATTCTTAATGAGGGTCATTAGTGCTGACTGACTCAACTCCTAGTAATACTAATAGTGACATGACCCGAGAGGACCACAGCTGAGATTAGGCAATAGGTTAATGGTTAGTTTCAAAATGTACAAACTACAAAGTCATATTAGATCAAATCATTTTTGGCTATGTAGAGCTATCTTGGTCGTGTTATCGAAGCTTTAATCATTCACATAAAAAGGGTGGATTGTGGACATTTATTATAATCTACCTTACTTTAACTTGAAGTAATTCTTTTATTACAAATAGCTAACCATCACCAAAAGATTTTTTAAATGAAAACATGCAAGAATACTTTTGACATGCATGTCGAAATGCTGGACACCATAGACTTCAGCATTAACAGGTTCTATTAAATTGACTTAGTGTGCCCTTCTACACGAAATCAAATGCTTAATAATAACACCAATATTTAAGTTGTATATATAGCGAAAGTGGTATGCTTTCATTAGACTATACAGCTTAAATGCACAACTAATAGAAATTAATATATTTCTTAGTCAGATAATTAAATAATATATTATCAGACTGGTTGGAACATATATCTAGGCTCAATATTCAAGAAGGAAAACATTTGAATACGACCGTATTTCATCTCATCATATACCAATATTCCACTAATGTAATGATGTGATACGAGAAGGTAGTCACATCTCTCGAAGCAGAATTCTTAAAACAAAAATAGATGATTACGTGTACTCTAAAATGAATTCAGTTACACAAAATAAACGTTCTGCTTAATTCAATAACCTATGTGGTAAATAATGAATCATATTTGAGTATGAAACATGCCAAAATTACTGCCTCCCATTTATAAACTTGGCCAGAAATACTGAACCAGTGCCAACAGCAGGAGGTAACATTAATTCACCGGTTGGCTTGTCCTGGGTATTGGTATTACTATTAGTGTTGGGCATAGCGTACGCTTATGTGGTTCTTGTTTAATAATCACAATAAGCCAACGTCAATTAAAGCTGCATAGTCCGACCAAAGCATCAAATTTCATCATCAAAAACACTGACCGAGATTTGATTCTACATACACACCATAAATTCTGCTGCACTTGTTAAACATGTATTGCTGCATAGAAGGGGACACTAGGTCAATTTCACAGAACCTGACACTGCTGAAGCCTATGTTGTCAGAATTTTGATGTACATGCCAAAATTAATTTGACATGTTTTCACTTCAAGTATCTCCAGAGTTAGCCATTTAAAATAAAGTTACTTCAAACTATGGTAAAGTAGATTATAATGTTCAACCTAATATATGTACCTTTTTTTTTTAAATGGCAAAAATCAAACAGTTACGGTGGACTATATAGCCATGCATGAAGTGGTCCACATTGTATTAAAGCCAAGTTGATAAACATGAGCGAAAGAAGTAGTGACTAAGTCAAAGATTGGTAGTTGTTGGCCATGGTTCGCATATTATTTTGCGTTTCTGTAATAACATACCGCATGCAATGATTGGGTAAGTTGGTTGATTATAGTGCCATACAATTTTTGTATCAGGGCGATTGTAAAGTCGTGCTTATACGTCTACGTCTTCAGACAGTGTATTGTCTTGTCTTGACCCAATTGGTGTTTTAGACTTGTTTGAACAGACATGCGGTTTCTGATTCTGTAACCATGTGTGATGGTTGTTAATTCCATCGCCTATTTCAGCTTTTTGGAAATTAGTTTTGTATAGTGTTGGTATTTTCATATTAACACCTAACAGTCTTTCCCTATTTTGGATCGACCTAGAATAGCCAACCCCAACACAAAACAAGCTCAAACATCTACAGATACTAAATAATCACCATGTAACCACAAAGGGCTACTAGAGCAAATAATGCGCCACTACTAAAGCAGACCAGAAGCCAAATAAAAGCTCATGAGAGAAGCACGCTGGAAATGGCTACCAAGGTGTGGAATGCCCAAATGGTAAAGGAACGACAAATTCCTGACCTAAAAACTTACAAAAAATATCTGTGCAAAATAAGGCTAGGAAACCCCCACTAAGCTGCACTGCAAAGGGGCATGTGATATGTCACGGCCCACCAGCGGGATGCCCAATGGAAGGTAACCATGCCAAAAGTAGCCAGATAACACACCACACAGCTACGTACAAGCCTCTGATAGAGTAGAACAAAATAAAATAATACATATATGCCAAGAAAATTTTGAAAAAACTAACATCGGCTACTAACCATACCAACCAATTATCTATCTGCTACTGAAATGCAGGCAATCAAATACCTTATCAGCAGCCACTGTGTGGTAAGATAACACCAACACTACAACCGGCCAGCATTTAAAACGTGCCTGGGTACCCGGACTTACATGCTATGGACAGTATAAATACAGCCTCAATTTTTTTTTAAACAAAAAAAACCATCTTTAACATGTATGTTTATTTCTCATTTTAGTAAAGTTTTAATCATTTTTCTATTCGCATACTATTTATTGCTTTTCCTCCCTCACTCCGTGTGTATTTAAAATTACATGCATAAACTACGTAACACTTAAGATGACAATAACGACCTCCCTAAAAATATCAAATACATTTTTTAAACGTTAGTTTTGAAAACACCTCTCGCATCAAACATTTCTAATCTTCAAAAATAGATGATATATAGAAAATAATTTCAATAAGTCGGCAGGGTCATAAATGAACAGCAGTCTCGATGGTAGGTGGTAGTTTGCTCGAGTACGGTAATTGTGGTAGTTAGTTCGAAATTTTTTCAAATAATTGAAGTGGCAGTGAGACCAACGAACTACGATTATTTTTAACTGGGTATGTAACAAATCTGAACACCCCCCCCCCCACACCCCACACTCCGCGCCCAGCGAACTGTTACATACCCAATTAAAAATAAGCAGTCTTCAAAACAGCCTCCCACCGCAAAATCACGGTTAGCATGATTTTCTTAAACACAAACACCCTCATCGCGTCTTCCTCTCTTGTTTTACTACTAATACTAGTGGGTAAATTTGCTTCAGTGTTCTTATCAGCCACCGACACGTCATTACTCATTAGATGTCAATTGTATAGTTGTTTGGATTTTTGTTCTCGTTTTGGGGTGTGTTTTTTTTGGGGTGTGTGGGGGTGTTTTTGGGGGGGGGTATATAAGTGATATCGCTGTGGTCTAAATAGACATGGATATTCAGCCTATTGTTAGGTGCATTTGCATAGTCGTGCTGACGCTTAATCAAAACGTGTACTTTTATTAGATTATTTTTGATTAATTTTGTTCTCGTTGTATAGTTGTTGTTTGGACTGAAATTGTTTTTTTTAAAGTTTTTTTTTCTTAGTACGACAGGGAGCATGGATTATTTAAAATTCGTTTCCGTCACCTCGATAACAACATGCCCCTCATCATTGATAAACTTCTATATCAAAAACAAAAATATATATGTATATTTTAAAAAGTAAGACGGTGGCGAAATTCTAAAAAGAATATATTTACGATAAATTTGTGATCGTGTGATTTACGCAAGGCAGGCCACATACCATGATACCATGGAGCAGACATATGTTTTAGTATAGTGATCTTAAAGTCGCCAGCTATCCGCCGCGTGGAAAACAAACGAACTCGATTTGAAATTCTGTTGCAACTGAAAACTCCCCAAAACACCAGCGGCTTGTCGTGGCTTCTGCGCATGCGCGGATTTTCGCACGTTGCGGCGATCACTGCTATTTGTTTTGTTTACACTCGGCGATTCGACGTTGATCGAGCTGCTACGTTAATATCGCTTGGAATTTAAGGTTAATTTAATTAAATTTCATTATTTTAGTATGTAATTCTGTTAAATATGATCGCATTCAATAGATTTCGGCGTAATCGGTCCCTAACACTGCCGGGCACAAGCTGAGAACCAGCGAATCTTGTTACTGTGTGAGCCTGTTGCCGGCACAATTTCAGCCAATCACAGCGCAGCTTTTGCATTGCAAATGGCCGCCGCCTATGGGGGCGGCCATTTTGAAGACAACAAACTGCCATTGCAGTTCAGACTAGCACTGCCCTGGTCCCATACTCTCCCCACACATACTTGGTTCATTTAAACATAAAAACTAAACAAGATTGTGCTTGGAGAGCATTTGTCGGAGTACGCGCAGTGTCCCAGCGAGCTATAGCTGGTCCCTTTAAATCATATTTAAATATATGCCTTTCCTTTGAAGCAAGTATTTTATTCACATATTATATGTAATTCATTAACTAGTATGTGTCACTAAACTACCACATTAATTTACAACATAACCGACGTGGCGATGGGTTATTTGTCTAAATACCAATCCTATAAAGTAAGGAGCGACAGAAATAACATGTAGGCCTATAGGATATATCTAACTATCTAAAGCTAGAACTAGACTGGACAATTGCACTTTTGCTTCAACATTAAAAGTACATTCAGTAGCTTTTTCTACAGTTCGACGTGATAGTCGAACTATCAACATTACATCAAGATCTAGTACTATATGACTTATTAGTATACGATTACTAGTTAGCCTGGTACACTTTTCCACTTCAGTCCCATAATGTTAGTAGTGATGACTTAACCAGTGCCTCTATTATCACGGTACCGTGATAATAGTGCGGCAGTCTAGTAAGGAAGTGTATGGACTAGTCATCCTTGTTGTAAATACTATTGTAAGAAATGACCAAAATATTTGTTATGCAATCATGTCACACTTTGGCTGCATTTACCATGGAAAGACCCACCAGTTCATAATTCCGACTTTGAATCCGCTCAAAACGGCGTCCAAAGCAAAACAAAAGCACATGTCCATTGGTTTTACCTATATGCACAATGCAAAACATCAAATAAATATAAAGAAAGTTATGTCGATTTGATGGGAAGTACATATTCTGGATTCAAGCCCCTTCCATTGGTATATGCTCGATTGAGATAGCATGCATTAAAACAAACAAATTAGTTAGTTGCGGCAGCCTTGACCCGAATTGTATTGGCTATACACGGTACTGTGACAATAGAGGGGGTGTAATGACGTCACAAGACAACCTTCAGTGGCCATATTGAATTACATGCAGAAGGCTTGCAACTGCCTACACTGGTCTTATTTACTGATTTTTTGGTTTATTTGTCACTGTTTTGAGCAGTTTGGCCTCAGAAGTTGTTGCTAAAGTGCTGTAAGTAAATACATTGGATGTAAACTGCCCAGAACCTCCCATAACACAAGAAAACTCTGCTTTACTGCATATGCATGCACTCCCTCTATTGAATCTCATGCTAGAAACACGGTACCGCGGGCTATAGACGGTACCGTGACTATAGAATCTCGTGCTAGAAACACAGTACCGTGACTATAGAGGGAGTGCACGTGACGTCATCACTCAGCAGTCAGCGGCCAGTAATCTTGGATTACGAGCACCCTCCCTAGCCATGTTGTGAATTTTCTTTTCTTGAAGATTTATACTGCCTATCATGGATAAGCCTGAATAGGCTTGTTTTCACCATTAGACAGTTTGTCGATAGAAAGCCCGAGCCTACACTTTTACCGACCCAAGGGATTTTTTACCTCCCACAACATAGACATGGTATGAGAGCAACTGGCCTTTGATGACGCTGTAAGTTATACACAGCGGTGGAAATCCAAATTGGCAGAGCTGGGGGCACGGGGAATCGAACCGCCGACCTTCAGATTAGGAGTCTGACCTAGAAAAAAGTCAGACACTCTAACCACTCCACCACAGAGAACACCACAAAATGAATGCAAATACAGTAAAACAGAGTTTTATTGTGTTCTGGGAGGTTGTGGGCAGTTTACATCCAATGAGTTTACTTACACTACAGCACTTTAGCAACGTCTGAGGCCAAACTGCTCAAAACAGTGACAAATAAACTAACAAATCAGTAGATAAGCACAGTGTAGGCAGTTTGCAAGCCTTCTGTATGTATCCCAATATGGCCACCGAAAGTCGTATTGTAACGTCATTACACCCCCCTCCATCGGCATAGCCACTCCGTAATGGTATAGAACTATAGAGTAGAATGTAGGTAAAGGTGGCGTAAACTATTTAACTGGTTACGTGCACAATGTTTCTGAGTTGTTCCACTTTAGCAGAAACAGTAACTCAAAATTGACAGGATGGATTTGATGAAATGATTGACTCATCTCCAAACAGTGAAACACCATTCGACCGATCACCATGACTGAATGCAGTAGTACGTCTTTAGTTTAGATGGGCCAGCCTCTGCTCTGGCTCTGTACTCACTGTATCTTTTCCACAAAGCTGTTTGTTCACCTGACAACAGCAATTTACACACTGTCAGCAGTGGGGAGATTCCTGAATAGTGGATTTGCGATTCCTGTCGACCTGAGTTCAACTCGGAGCCTCGCCATGATACGCTGAAAAGGATGGGCAAGTGTAACAGCAAGGGGTTCCCCCAACTGCCCACAATTCAGCTGGCCAGCTGCAACGACGCTATCAATGCACGTGCATTCGCATGAGTCAGCTAATTGTTACGTCTCCATCTTTTTTTCTTTTGTAATCTAGATCAAATCATGTACTTACCTAGGACCCTCACAGTCGACTGGTGTTGTACGACAGGTATATAAATATGTGTATGCTTTGCAAGCTTCTGTTTGATCATGCATGTTTAGCGGTTGTTATGGCCTGACGTAAATATGGAGAATCCCCCATAACATTCTACCCCAGTTGGTTTTCATTAGGTGGCGAGACCATAGCTCTGTGAATCACTGACCCATTTGAGACACAATATCCCTCTGTATAACTAGCTCTGGGTTTATTATTACCTAATAATATTTATTAAGAGGACATAGAAAACTCAACGATGCAGAAGCTTTCGCTTTAAGCCACACAACTCGACCGTTTCGGATAATAGCAGAACGTGTGGGGCCTCCACGAAATAGGAATCCTTCTAAACACCAATGGCGCCACCTAGTGATTTTAGTAGGTTGACGACCCAACCCCAAATCACTGTTTTAGACTAGATCAGAGAGCGTGTATATAAACAGATGAGAGGGACAAATCCCATACTAGATCGTGTAACAGCTGCCGACTGTGGCGCTCCAAGTGGTGGTTGTTGAACAGTATATGACACAGCTGTCAAACTCAAGGCATTGTCAATGGCCGTGAGCAATCTTCGTACAGAAAAAGTGAAATATCTCTAAAACTACACCACATAGAAACAAACTGTTTGGAACACATATAGAAAACATATTTAACGATGAGACTATATTAAATTCATATGGCTAGGGTTCTGTATTTCTATTAATTTTGAATAAAATACACGTTTTGCACTACACATACGGCAAACTCAAGGCATTGTCAATGGCGGTGAGCAATCTTCATACAGAAAAAGTGAAATATCTCTAAAACCACATGACCTAGACACAAACCGCTTGGAACACATATAGAAAACATGTTTACCAAAAGGATTATATTAAATTGATAAGGTTAGGCTTCTGCATTTCTATTAATTTTGAATAAAAACAAATGTTTTGCACTGCAAGTACCGTCAAACTCAAAGCTTGTTCAACAATAACCGCCAGGAACGCCACTGTAGCCTGTGTTACCGATTTTCGCGGGAGTTGTCCCTCTCATCTGTTTATATACACGCTCTCTGACTAGATTTAGAAAGAGAGTGTCTGTATTCATGCTCTCTGATTTAGACTAGATGACAATGCACCCATCCATACCTTTGACAACTAGCCCGTATATTTAGATACCATTGAATTAAATACGATGGACAACACATTCATTGGATTTATATTCATTTGAGCCCACCAGCTAAGGCTAAGCAGCGTGCCTGACTACATTGTTGACCAAAATGCTTTAGCCTTTACTAACACATGTTCGTTGAATTACCATTAAAGATACCCTATTGTATTATAGGCCTACATATTTCTATTGAATAATCCCTAATTACATACACCAGTACTGCATAAATAAGCTAACCCAACCAAAGAACAATGCACTTTTTTCATGTTTTCTAATATGTCCAGGCTTTGAAGCAAGAAAAGGATCAACTTAAAATTAAAACCCATATTTCAATAATAAACAATCAGGTTTTTTTCTATCAGAAAATGGAGGATTATGCAGAAGTAAATCACACAAACAGTAAACATTTGAGTGAAGAGAACTTTTATTTTAAGCATTTTGAAATGGACCGTAATACATAGTGGTTCTTTTTTGCTGTTAATGTCTATGTGCAGACGAGTTGGTTGTCTGGGGCCGTATGCACCAATCGGAGTTAGGGCCTTAACCGCGGTTTGACTATCTCCACACGGCTAAGTGTGGAAAATCCGTATGCACCAATCGGTGCCAGCGCTAACCGTGGACCGTAGCCTAGGCTAAGCTATCCCAGTTTCAAATCGGGCTTAACTGCTAGCCGGGGCAGTTAATGTGCATGTATGGGTCTCAATCTATTAAATGCGATCATATTTGAGAGAATTAAATACGCAATAAGTGAAATTTAATCAATTTAACCCTAAATGCGAAGCGTTATTAAGGCTACCGCCGCATTGGCGGCGATATTAATATTTATATTTTCGAATCGACGAACGTAAAGTAAACAAATCGCCGCCGCCGCCGAATTGACGTCGCTTTCCAAACTGGCGGCGGCGGCGGTTTGTTTACACTACTTTCGTCGATTCAACAATATAACTATTAATATCGCCGCCAATGCGGCGGTAGCCTTAATAACGCTTCGAATTTAGGGCTAGATTGATCAAATTTCACTTATTGCGTATGTAATTCTGTTAAATATGATAGCATTTAATATATTTGAGCCTAATATATGGGTACAAACGCAGAGGGAATTCCCAAATCTATAAATAAACTCACAGTGAGCTATCCAGCCCGGCTAAAACATTGGTGCATACCACTTTACCTTTTTCGCGGAGCCCCCGCTACCCGGAGATAGTTAACCGAAGCTAGCGCTTAGCTCCGGTTAACATTGGCACAACTTGGTGCATACGGCCCCTGAAGGCTACATATCAGTTTAAAAACATTGTTAGAAGCTTTTTGCTTGCAGCCAAACCCCAACATCAATAGACGAGATCACCGTTCCAACTGCGCATGTGCTGAAAACGGCGTTGGCAGCAAAGCAAATGCGTACGGGCATTCAGTTTGCCGATACGCGTAGGGCAAAACTTCCATTTTATTCAAAATTAATAGAAATCCATAACAATTTGGCATAAACATGTAGGCCTATGCACACATGCAATATAATGATTTGATGAATATAACAAAACAAAACTAGCCATAGTTAAACATTTTGAGCTTAGAAACAAACAATTCCACACAAAACAATCAGTCACTTTAAGGCTGATATCCACATCACTATTATTAATTCTTGTTCTAAATATTAAAATGCTAAATGTGTCAACAGACACTTGTTTCAGAGAAATATATAACCAATATATGATTAACTCTACTAATTTTCTAGTTCTAATGTGACAGTTAACCATAGGATATAAATATAAACATGAATAAAATAATTAAAACTGACTAAGTTCTGGGAGGTTGTACTGTACGGCGCCCGCAGCATAACACTAGTCTAAATCTAAAAGCACATGGCATAAGATATGCTGGTTATATTGATGAAAATGCAATGCTGGATAAAAGATTAATATCTTAATTTATTATATATATATTTTTAGTTGGTATTCTATGTATCAAACAAGAGCTGAGATGAGCTGAAACTAGCACATTTCATAGCTGCACCCAGTGTAATTTAGCATATGCCATGTGCGTCTCAGGTTTGTTTTTCTTCCACGCATCCCACAATGCGCCACGCCACTGGAATGGTGATGTAGTCTATATTCTCTCACTATAATGCCTAAGTCACAAATCGTCTGTGGCGACCATAAGTCGCCAAATTATGCCTTGGTCACAAATGCGTTACGACGAGCCTGTGGTGGCCGTAAGTCACCGCATCGGCTAGACCGTACGGTGATCGTACGGTTAGTTACGGTCACCGTCTGAGTTATCTTAACTTTGAAAAATCGCAATGCCACAGGCTGCAATCCTGGCAATCCAGACTCCAAACACTGTGTGATCACCTTTGTTGACATCAATGAAAAGGTTGTCAAATGAATATCAATATGGTACAAAATTCATGTTTGTGTGATCAATATTAAGAAAGTTATGACTTTTTTTGTATAATAAATACGTGTATAAATTCAACATAAACCATACGATTTGTGAAGAGATAAACTGCAGACCATAATGACGTAACATTTGCATAAACCGCAAGACACACCACAGACTGCAGCACTGTACGGCGCCCGCAGCATTTGTGACCTAGGCGTACAGTTGGATACGATGGCCGTGCGGAGCCCGCACAGTGTTTTGCTCACCGCAAGGGGTTGCGAGTTGTTTAACTTCACATTAAACTTGTTCAGAAATCGCAATGCCATAGACCACAACCCCGCCGCATAGTATCGGAAGGTGGTCGTACGGTGGTCAATCATGCAGTGGCTGCAAGAAACCGTGGGACGGTGTTGTGGTGGGGGAAAAAACAAATGGGCGCCAATTGCCGTGCGGACCCCATGAAATTTGTGAACATTTCTACTGCAGACCGCACAATTAGTAAAAATCCCATCCGCAGACCGGAGAGAAATACGGTGGCAGCATGATGTGACCTAAGCATAAGTGAGTCACAAAAACAGTAATGCCATCTACACTGCTAGCCACAACAGAAGTGAGGAATAACCAATTAACATATAATATTACCATGGCATTATATAGGTGTTATTGTGTCAAACTTTCTCAGTTATATTTATATTTTGAAAACGAAAATCACTTATTTACCTCAAAAATAGATGAGACAGATGTGTTACTAGGGCATCAAGAGTCAATCTTGACTGCACAATGGTACATCAGTTAGGCCTACTGCATGAAATAAACGCAAGTAATGGCATCAAAATAAAAGTTCTAGCTAATAAGAATAGATCGTTATGTGCACTCAATTCCCATATATCCAAATATCAAGCACAATTTTGTCGGTACTGGATAAGGCGGTAAAATACATTTACATGAACAACCTCTGTGTTAATGTCTTACCAATGTACTTATTAAAATTATATAAATATGAAGCAGATGTAGGTCTAACGAAAGATGCGCCGCTAAATAAAGAAGCTGAACACTAAATTGATATCTGTCCAGCAGAATGAATGTTATCAAACTATTTGAGTTATGTAGCTGCTTGCTGGTTTGGCAACATCGAGAATTCTCACTAGATTGATTGGGTTTTGCCTTTATCTGGACAGGCAGGTCACGACCGGCTTTCCTCAGTGCTGCAATGACAACAATTTACATGCGTTTTGTATCTCCCATACCGGTAAAGCCTATATGCAAACCTTTGGGGTGTGACTATATTACGGGACCCGACACTTTAAGTGTCGTGGGTGTGATGAAAATGGGAAATATTGCGCCTAGAGCGGGACTCGAACCCACATCTCTTTGCATTCCAGGCCAGTGTGCTAACCATTACACCACCTAGGCTCCCTGATATCAACACACTACCCACGCCTACCTGTCTATGTAGTTACTTGCCTGAGAGGTCAGTGCAGACCATTACACTAACAACACAATAACGCAAATATTGAAGTATTACTTAGTAAACACGACGCAATTATATCACCTTAGGGATTATTCTTAGAATGACACACAAGGTTTAATTAAAGCTACATTGTCCGATGGACGCATTCAATTCTTCTAACCAAAATAATTACTTCGATTTGATCGTACATACTGAACTTAGACATTGGTGTACTTATTAAACATTTGTTACTGCATAGAACTTAGAAGAGAAATACAAGTCAATTCAATAGCACATGTTATCGGTACTGTTGAAGACAATGGAGTCCATAATTTTGACGCGCATGCCAATTTGAACAAATAAAAATATATCCATATTTTCACTTGAAATATCTCCAAAGTTAACCATTCATAATATTAATAAAAGTTACTTGTAACCAAAGTAAAATAGATTATACCGATCCACCTCATGTACTTTTTCTCAAATCACGCGGTCTATGCCACTTTAAGTAGAGACTCGCTCCAACTGATTACATCGGTGAACCAGAGCTGCTGGCTTCACAAGAGGTGGAAACCATGGACTTGATTAGGTCTGGGAGATAACAATCTAGTTGCCTTCTCTTCCAGCGGGACCTGGAAACGTAGATCACGGTCTAGACACTGAAAGGAGCCGCACTAGTGGCCAAAAGTGCTCTCTTAGCTCCAGGTAAGTCACGTCGATATTTCTTTTTTTAAAGGTGATTTTTGATTTGCCTTTCTCAATTAAGACCACACAAAGTAAATAATAAGAGGATAACCCATTTTCGGACACTAATAGTAATACATGAAAAAAAATAATACTTGTTTCGATTCAGTGCTCCTATAACTAAATATTTATCAACAGGTTGAACCGTTGTTTGTTTTGGTAATAATGCTTACTTACAGTGTAGTAAATGATGCCGCATATACTATATACAAAGCTGCCTCCTAGATAAAGTGTTCAGGTGTGTTCAAAATGATATCCCATCAGCCTGGTCAGGATTCTTGTAGTTAGGATTAATATTCAACAGCGAACACACCTAAAAATATAAGCACAAAATGGTTTGCTGGTTATCTAGTGTGGGTTACAAAAATAAAAATAAAATGCACCTCATTAGTATAGATATTTTACGTCCATAATTCTTTAAAGAATTTGCACTAGAATCTTATTTCATTGAATAAATAGGATTTCTTTTTATTCGACAAAAAAACAAACAATAAACGTTTCCAAGCTACATAACGTTTTTGTTGCCTGGTAACATGAGATTGTATATAGTTTATATTTAAAAAGATTTGCATCAATAAATGAAACAATAATTCAATGGAAAGGATTACCAAGACTGGATTGAATTTACCATTCCTTTACTATATCACATACAACATAAATATGTAGCAATACAGCAATGTACTTTGTGTGTCGAAATGTAGAAAGATAACAAATTTAAATAGCAACAGAAAGAAAATATATTCTTATTCATTTCATGAAGTGGTCGCTCTGAATGGCATGTTCTTTCTTGTTTAAATGCAAGTCATTTCTCACTTGTTTAAACTTGGCACGGATCTCTTGAAGCTTTTCTTGTAGATTTGGATTTTCAGGATCGTTAATAGAGAAACCTTCAATCAGCACAAGTAGGGAAGAAATAGCCTTTTCTTTCCTGTCGAAAATATATCAGTTAATTCATTAACGAATGGTTTACACTTTAAAAATGTACTAAGTAAAATTTGACAAATATATGTGCAGTATAAATTGCATCCTATATTCATCCGACAGTAGATTAACGTCAGTAGAAAATAAACAACATCCAATGAAGACGTGAAAAGCCAAGTGGCGATAATATACATGTGGCTTACTACAAACATTAATTTTTTAAAGAAATGATGGAAACTGGATGATTTAGCTCACCGTGGTTTCATTTTACTGTCCTTTATGAGTAGTCCTTTCCACGTATCAACGAATCCCATGTAGAAACCTAGCTGGGGGAAAAGAAAGGTTGCATTCTTTGTAGATTGACAGTTAACACTAAACATTGTGATAACCTATTTATAAGCTACTGTATGTATGTATGTATGTATGTATGTATGTATGTATGTATGTATGTATGTATGCATGCATGCATGTATGTATGTATGTATGTATGTATGTATGTATGTATGTATGTATGTATGTATGTATGTATGAATGTATGTATGTATGTATGTATGTATGTATGTATGTATGTATGTATGTATGTATGTATGTCGTGGTATGCAGGTATAGCAATACCTCAGGGAGTTTGACGCCCCTGCCTTGCAGAGTTCTAAACCACTGCCTTGTGGTACAGGTCCTTGACAGAACCGAAGGCTAAGGGAGCAAACCCTAAACAGAAAACCATGTCACTGTGGCAGCATTAAGGGCGGTTGATGTATGGAACTCCCAACATCTCCCGACCAGCCACTGCAGGGACAAATAGTTTTGCGCCTGTCTTGACATGTTCTTGCCGGTGTGAAACCTCTATTTGCTCCCTGAGAGAGTGCCGCTGGTAACTTGCAAAAGCCAGCAGCACTTCAACACTTTTGCAGGCAGCTTTCATGAAATGTACCATCAAGAGAAACCTGAAGCTGAGAGACATTAAGACCGACTCATGGACGCAACTCTCACAGCAGAGAGCTAAATGGAGAGCGGCAGTCAAGTAATGAAAGCAGTCTTTGTCGCATCGCGACCGACAGCATGATGATGATGATGATGTATAGATTAGTTAGACGAATCTTACCTGGGTATAGATGATGGATAACTATTGTTTTACCGAGGTAGGAGCCTCGGTTAGATGTTGGCGAGGGAGAAGGAAGCACATCCGGGTCCAGCAATCTTTACCTACTAATTCAGGATAAAAATGATTCCAATAAACCAAAAAACGATGGTGATGTGACCTAATCTTGGTACAAGTGATTGAATAGACGTGGTAGGGCGTGGTGGGTGGGCCCTCGCCCACGTCTAACCGAGGCTCCTACCTCGGTAAAACAATAGTTATCCATCATCTATACCCAGGTAAGATTCGTCTAACTAATCTATTTTACCTCGGTATGCCGCCTCTGGCTAGCCGCAGGCTAGGGAGACCTTTACGTAATATCATTTTTATCCTGATATTCCTGTTAGTTATTATGATTCTATTATCAAGTCTTATTTAAGTATGTGTGTACAATTGGTATGACAATAAAGCGAAAAGTTGACTTTGTCTCACCTTTGTCTTTTAGTTGGTGAGTAGCCTCTCTGCGATAGGTTGAGGCTTCTCTAGTCGCTTGTGATAATGCTTTGCAAACGATCTAGCGGTTTTCCATCCTGCATGAGCCAGGATCCGTTTCACGGAAATGCCTAGTAATCTGGCCTTAGATACCATTGCACCACGTGTAGAGTGCGATGAATATCTGTTTGTGTTGACTCCTGATAGTTTTAACACAGTCATGGTCCATCTGGCGAGGGTGTCCCTCGAAATGCCCTTGTGTGGCTTAATAAAGCTCACCAAAAGCTGCCTTGAGTTTCGTATTGTTCTTGTCTTGGATATATATGTCCGTATTGCGGAGACTACACATAATTTTCGATCCTCTGTGAAACTAGTGACACTGATTGTCGACAGGGGATCACATAAACGATTTGATTTCAACAGAGTTGTTAAATCGAACGTTGCTTCCTTGTTATCGATTTCAAGACCATTGAGCGACAGGGCAACTATTGTTTGGCCCCTGTGTCCTGTAACCAGCAGAAGAAGCAAAGCTACTTGGAAACCTAATAGCTTAACGTCCAGGAACTTATTCTCTGGCCATTCCTTGAAGAGTTTAAACACAAGAGATACATCCCAAAACCTATTATATTTGGGTTTGGGAGGGTTCCTCTGATAAATTGATCGTACGATCCAGCAAATAACATGGTGTTTACCCATTGTTTGTCCATTAATCCTAGGTAGGATTATTGACAGCGCACATCTGGCTGCATTGATAGCGCCATATCCTAAACCTTCGTCTTCTAAGAAACGTAGGAAACGTCCTACCTGGGATATTGTCGGGTTCATTGGCTTAACTTTCTTAAGTAAGCAATATATACCCCATTTCTTTAAATAGGTTGTATACATTTTCACAGTTCCCTTCCTCCAGGCGTGAGAAACCAACCGTTGTTGTGTAATCTTATCCAAGCCGAATTGTTCCAAATATTTATTTAAAAAAGGAATGCTACCAAAGGAGTCGTCGACACGTTTCCGTGGCGCGCTAACGGTCCCTGATGTTTCAGGTTTCCTCGGTATCTTGGGAAGCGTAGGCTGCTTTTGGCCGTCGCGACTAATCTCGCTAGCCACGGTTGAGTGTCCCATTCGGGGACGATGAGGATGGCGTGTGTTTTCTCCATTTGTATCTTTCGGGCGACTTTGCTAATAATGGTAAAAGGGGGGAAAATGCAAAAGAAATGATTTTGCCAATTTAGCGAGAAGGCATCTATGTGCCAAGCATTCGGGTCGGGGTGCCACGAAACATATTTGTCCAGTTTAAAGTTATTGCGTGAAGCAAATAAATCTATATCCGGCCCGCCCCATATGTTACAGATCTCTTTGAAAATTGATGGGTTTAGTGACCACTCTAAGTGGTCATGGAAATGGCGACTCATCTTATCTGCAAGACAATTCTGCGTACCGGGTATGTGTGTTATTGTTAACCAGACCTCAAAGCTTGGCGCCCAATTCCAAATGAGTAGTGCCAATTCGTTACACTTTATTGATTTTGTACCTCCCATATTTCTGACATAAGCCATCGCGGTGGTGTTATCCGTAAGGATACGTACATTATTTTTGGGTACTTTAACAAGGCTGGTTAAACCTAAGTAAATGGCTCTTAATTCTAAAACATTAATATGATCGGAAAATTCTGATTCTAGCCATCTTCCTCCCGTTGCTACATCATTGCGATGTGCCCCCCAACCTTGCAGTGACGCGTCAGTTGTAACTGTAGTTTTGGGCTCACCCATTCTAATGGGATTGGGGGAGTTATCAAAGTGACTTAGCCACCAATAAATGTCGGCTAGTCCATTCTCAGAGATAAACATTCTCTTTTCAAAGTTACCCTTTGCTCGGGCCAAAGCTAGATTTTAATCAATTTCCAGGGACTTAACGTGTGCGGCCCCATATAAAATAGCAGGGCTGTACGAAATCATTATACCGATTAAGACTGCGACCTCTCTTATCTTTGGCCTAGAAATGTCTAACAGCTGTATCGCTGTGTCCCGCAACTTATCTTTCTTTTGTTGTGTAAGTGACACGGTCATAGCCGTCGTGTTTAAAATGAAACCTAGACACTTAAGCTCCTTAGTAGGAGAAAACACGGATTTCTTATCATGTATGAAGAAACACAAGTTTGAGAAAAGTTGACATAAATCTTGAACGGCGAGCTCGCATTATGTGAAAGATTGTCCCATAATGAAAGAATCATCAATGTATGGAAACATACAATGACCAAGTTTAGCCATTTGTGAAAAAAAAACGGTTTCAACAACTTAGTAAAAAGGCGTGGTGCACACGCCAAACCATTAGGTACGCAGGTAAATTAAAAAAGCTGGCCATTCCAGACAAACCTTAAATATTTGCGATACACCTCCTGAATAGGGACGGTATAGTAAGCATCTCTTAAATCGACACTCGCTAGCCAACACTGTGGGGTGATCAAATCGCGAGCTGTTTCTAAGGAAAACATTTTGAAATGTTGGTATTCAATGATTTCATTTAATTTAGTTAAATCTAAGATCATTCTAATGGACCCATCTGGTTTAGGAGTGGAGAAAATATTTGAAATGAATTCACCTTTAGCATGTTGTACTCTTTTGACGATGCCTTTGGCTTCAAAAAGCCTAACCTGTTCATTTAATTGAAATCTTTCTTGCAAATTAAATTTATATGGAAAAGGTGCTCTTTTCTGGACAGGTAATTGTGTGAAAGGAATTTCAATGCCTCTAACAATACTAATAACCTCTGGATTTGTGGTTAATTGTTGCCATTGCTCTAAATAATTAACAATGTTGCCCGCTTGAAAAAAGCTTACGTCAGTTTGTGTTTCCTCTGTGACCATTTCAGGGCCAGGAGGCTGAAAAGTTTGTGTGGCGTTCTCTACTTGTTCCCTGGTTTGGGGAACTGCGGCTTGGGAACAAACTCCCTTTTGTAACCGCGGTTGTCGTTCCAGTTTGAGGGTTGTCTGTCACCTCGACCTCTTCCCCTCTGGCTGAATGCGAAGGATGGGCTGCCCCTGAACGGCCTTCCTCCCCGGCGGAAGCGAAAATCCGTCCTGCTTCGTCTGAACCCGAGTGGGTTTTGGGATTTACGGCCCTTGAGTTCCGTGTTCTTGGCACTCTTAGTGTCCACCTCTACTTGCTTGAACAGATAGGCAAGCTGACCCCCAAACATCTTGGACTTGTCCAGAGGTTTGCCTTTGATGGGGGTAGGTCCGGAATACACTGTGTATTCCTTGCCGTCATGATCAGTCATCTTTTTTGACTGGGCGACCTCTTTGCCCGCGTCGGTAGTGACGGATTTGAACACATTTTCGAAGCGGCGATGTGTCATGTAGTTACTCGCCGCAGCGAGCAAGGCAATGCCCCTGTCCATTACCCGAGCCAAGGACGAGAACTTATTCTCGGTTTGCATGCGGTTTGCAACCGGGATAATGGAAGTCAAGGACCCCAAAACTGCCTTATGGATCAAAGATAGGGCAGTTTCATAGCGGCGACGTTCGTCTGACAGATGGATGCCAGCATCCATCTCCTTACATACCGTAGCGGGAATACCTTTGACGCCGGAGATCTGTTCAGTCAATTTATTAATGACCTCAGCTGGTTTGAAGGTTGTAAAATGGCCATTGACCGTTTTCCTCATCATGGTTGTGGTACAAACCTTTTTTGCCTTTTTCTTGACAATCTTCTTCCCAACCTTAGCGCCTATTTGGCGTACACCTCAGCGCGTTCCGTATCGGAATCTGATTCTGTGGAAGAGGAGTCGTCTGACGAGTCCGAGGACGAGTCTTTCTTTTTCTTTTTCTTCGACTTCTTAGGGCGTTTAGCGTTAGCGGCCTTGGTGAACTCATCACCTGAGCTGCTTACCGTGCGGCGTTTCTTGCCGCGCGCTTTCGGTTTCGGAACCTCGGGGGCCGAAACCGTGTCTTCCTCGTCGTCGGAAAAGTCTTCCCAATCCTCATCAGGGATTTGGGGAGGGCCCACAAAGGAAAGAGCCTGGAATTGGCGCATCTTTTCCTCCATCATAGCAGCCATCTTAGCCTCCAAATCACTTGGTTGAGGTGGCTGGTCACTGTCCCGGTCGGACGTCTGTGCCCCGGGCTGTGGGGACGGCGGAGCCGTAGCCGCTGGTGACGAATCGTAATCCGTAGGGGCAATGCCCTCGGCTGCCGCAGGCGGCTTATTCCGCCGAGTGGCCATCGGTTCCTGTAACGACAAAAGTGTTACTTAACCGGAATCATCTCAACTACACAAAGTGCAACCAGTAAACTGGGTTGAGGTAACAGGTACAGAATAGCGTGTATTACATTTCAGTACAGGCGTGAAGCTAAATTTTGCCGTAGGTTTTGGGTAACGAAACCAACCAAACGGGGGGTATCGATCCTCAGATCGCCCACCCTCTCTGTTCCGTACACTTCTCCCACCCGCGGCTACGATGCCAGCAAGTTGGAGAAAATATTACGAAACTCGGAGGTTCGCCTTAAAACCGATCTGGGGTGTCTATAAAAAACACCCAGAAGCATCACCAACAACATCCTCTATTCAGGATCCGGGAGAATTTTCTTAGGAAATGAGCAACTCGGGTTACCATTTCTCCCTGTCTCAAAAACAGGTGTCGATAGAACAAAGGACTATCGGTTTCGTTTGTGCCAGCGGCACCCAGTGTTCTATCCTCAAGTAAAAAACACGTACAAAGTCCAAAAGGGACCTGAGAAAGTTCTGAACTTTCATAATGTGATGCTATAAAGCATCATACACAATTTAACCTAAGATTCCATTACTTACTTTGTGAATAAGTAGTCTTAGTAGATAAATCCTGTTGGAGCAACTCACAAACGTCCTCCCGTTGTGAGTCACTTATGCTAATTGCTGGACCCGGATGTGCTTCCTTCTCGCTAGCCTGTGGCTAGCCAGAGGCAGTATACCGAGGTAAAATGTATATATGTAAGTTGAACATTTCTCATCACGAATATGGCCTTTGCTGCCTACACAGCGTTAGATAACCACCAATCAATTAATCAATCTTTAACAATACTATTAACCCCTATTGAAACTCACCTCAGCCCCTATTCGGGACCCATGCGTCCGTCCCATGTTATACCCATCTTCATAACCTTTCTGTTGTCCCACTTGTTTTCCTTCATTGAAGCCATCCTCTTGGAATCTGTTTAGAAAAGACACACATGAACACACAATAATCTCATCTTGTTAATCTTAATTTAAGAAGATACTCTATCGATTTCAAACTATCTCCTCCATTTCCGTTGGAAAGACTTTGGGAAGAGGAATGTTTTCATTCAGTATATACTTATAGAGAGGTGAAACGCATAAACTACTTACGAGTTATGTTCGCTGAGAATATGGCCTTTACTTCCGACACGGTGTAAAAGAACAACCAAACAATTCATGTAATTTAGCCAGACGAATGTGGCCCAACTCCTGCGTTTTATTTCAGGCTATAATTAGTATTATTGTGCAGCTTAGAAACATCTTAAAGCCTAGTTGAGCCTGCATCCGGATAGTCCATGACTATTCAGTGGACAAGGCTGCTCAACTACACTATAGAAAAACTGTCAGGTTGCTGCGTTATGGCCAAAGCGACATATCCCTAACCAGTTTGATTTCTTCTTCACACACTTAGATAGGCGCTATCCCCGGAATAGGGTCTCTAATAGTAATACCGCTTCATGCACACGGTGTCGGTGGCATTATCTGTCAATTAATCAACTCTATGTCAATATATATATCAAATTACACATTGGAAGCAGGACATCCACAGCTAATTAAATATTATAAATGTTAAAATAGGATACTAGGTACCAAAAGTGTGACATTCATGACATGGACACCAAATGTCAAAACCCACTGAAAATAAATCAATGATTCACATTTACTTCAAGAAAATTAGTTACCATGTCAAATAGACATTATCCTAGCAAAAAAATATATTTTAAAGTTGATTAGGATTCACCATGTTCCTTTAATTCACTGTTTGAAGCAACATTCATCACAAAACGGACTTTAAAAAAAAGAAATTACACTATTTCAAGAGCAATGCAAGGTAGATGCTAAAAATATCCATTGGATTGTTATTGCTGTGTATAAAGTCATTGAAACTGAAAGAAAACATAGTGATTTTATTTATTCATGCTGTTGTGTGTGCTATTAACCGTTCGCCACAGTGACGGACATGACGGGTACAAAATGTTACGGCATCTTTAGGTAACTAAAACTTTATAAGAAATGAATTATCCTTGCAATTCTTTTTTTAGTACAGGTGATTAGGTTCTTTTATATGACTCCTGCACCCACGATGACTCCATTATCAGTTCTTATTGACTAGAAATTTCCCATTCAATAGTACCAGTCAGAAATGTCATGTTTTTGGTTACCATTTTGATGATTTTTTTTTGGTGTTTAAAAAAAAAAATTAATTGTTTTTATATGCTGTGTTTATACTGTCCATAGCATGTAAGCTCGAGTGCTTGGGCTTGGTTTCAATGCTGGCCAGCTGTAGTAGTGGTTTAATCTTATCACACAGTCGGATGTGATAAACAATTTTGTTTCACACACAGTAGCAGGTACATGGTGATTATTTAGAATCAGGTGTTCTCATAGGTATATTGTTTTTATTTTCTGATCACCCTTGTAGTGGGTGTGAATAGTATATTAGTTTTTTGGTTTTACTACTACTTATGAACTAGCCTATTCTACATTTATAGGCTTGTACATAGTTTGTAGCTGTTTGTTATCTACTGAGGGTGGTCCAGATTATCTCCTTGGGGCAACCCAGTTTGTGGGCCGTGACCTATCATATGCCTTTCTGGGGTTTTTCCCCAGGGTGATTTCAGGATCTCCCTTTTTTTATATATATATGTATTTTTGTATGTTTTCAGATCAAGAGTCTCTGTTTTTGATGGTTTGTGGTTGATTGTTATCTACTGAGGGTGGTCCAGGTTTCTCCCTAGAGTCCATCTGGGGTTCTGGCCCTAGGGTGTCATCAGCGTCTTCCCTATTTTACATAGATATTTTTTGTATGTCTTTAGATCAGGGATCTGTCTTTCTTTTACTGATTGGGTGTTCCAAGCCTTAGCAGCCATTTCTAATGTGCTCCTTTCATGGGCCTTTATGCGGCTCCTTGTTTGTTTTATTAGTGGTGCATTGTTTATTCGTGTATCTCTGGTTGGTTGCTTTTGGTATTTCCTACCGCGACTGTGCCCAAAGTGCATTCTGTCCACCCAAGACATATTTTTAATGCTTTATTTTGTAGGATTTACAGCTTGCTCAGCAGTTCTTGCTTTGCTCCCATGTATATTGTGTCTCCATAGTCAAAGTATGCGAGTACCATTCCTTTGAAGACCTTTATTGACATTTCTTGTGTCATGAATTTGCTTAATTTAGCAAATAACCAGAGCTTGTGATTTATTTTTTGTATGCTTTTTGTCACACATAGGTTATAGTTTAGTCAGCTGTCCAGCTCTAGGCCTAAGTATCTGTAGTGCTTTACTGTTTCCAGCACCTGGTTTCCTAGTTTGCACTGGGTGCTACTTTCCGTTAGTGGTCTATGTGAGAAAGGACTGTTTTGGATTTGCTGGCATTTATGGACCTTATTTTATTAGATTCGCACCAGTCATCCAGTTTCTGTAGTAGTAGCTACTCCAAACAGGCTGCCATCAGTGACTCAGCCAGATTTGAACCGATTATCACATCAAGAAAAATGTTGTACCATTGAAATCAGTTTATAAAGTTTATCTGATTATCACAAAGTGAAATGCAAATATACACTTCAAAAATCAGTTTGGAGTACCTAGTAGTAGTTTATTTAGTTTATTTGTTACCTCTTCCTCAGTGTTTACACCAGACGGGATGGCCGAATGAGTTAGAGCGTCCGTCTCCCTTGCTGGTAGATCGTGGGTTCAAACCCTGGTCGAGTCAAACCAATGACATAAAAATTGATACTTGTCGCTTCCTACCCAGGCGCTCGGCATTAATAGGATAGGGAAAGGACTTGTTGGCTCAGTGTCAGGATAATGTGACTGAGTGGGATATCAGATCATGGTGCCGGTGGCCTGGTTTCCCAGTGGGACATCACTATAAAGTCACCATGAGTGCGCACTGTCACAAGTTGGTACCCGTCCTGATATGACCTTAGATGTTGCTAGGACATAAAACAACAACAAACAAACAAAATCCTCAGTGTTTCCCTCAGCATATATATATGACAGTATCATCTGCATATAGCTGGAGGCATTCAGTGGTGCCACTTCTCTAGGTCATTTATGTATATTATAAAGAGTAGTGGTCCTAGGACTGACCCTTGTGGACTCCAAATGTAATTGGTTTACATTCTGATACACTATTTTCTACTTTGGTTTTTTATTCTCTATTTCTCAGGTAGCATTCGATCCAGTTTTTTGTGGCTGATTTTATGCCTATTTGGTTGAGCTTTTGAAGTAGTATCTTCTGATCTAGTGTGTCAAATTTTTAGAAGAAAAATGTCCATAAAATTTGAAGTTTTTAAATAAACACTACCAAGTTGCCTGAGGTATGTCTCCTATCCCTAAACTATATATTAGACAAAAGATAAGTGATATTAACTCACAGATAGCTGTGCTAACACAACATGAAATGTAGGTGTCTGCATTCTCTCCAGTATCATATTTTTATATATAAGGGAACTCAGATATGGATATTAAATCTCCTGCCACTTATTATTTATAAAGATGAACTATATTTCAGATATGGGTATATAGGCTGTAAAGCCTAAATTCATAATATTGTATTGATTCATACCGAAGCAACCCTCCCCCCCCCCCAAATTGAAAATAATTGTCGTTCACCCTAACTCATAAACTTAGTATCATAGTGCACTCGTTGTGCCGCTCTAGTTAAGATGCTGAAACGACCCCAGTTCTGAAATTTAATCGGCTTTGGTTCTTTAATAATAGAGGGAGTGCACGTGATGTCAACACTCAGCGGTCAGCCATCTTGGATTACACTTAATACCACCTATGGCGCCCCCTGTCGTATATCAAGAACACTACGGCCACCACTGTGGGCCTATCTAGTTGGCGGCCGCCGAAGTATATGGCCCTGCAAGTTGTCTCGTGACGTCATTACACCCCCTCTATAGCAAAGCCAAGGCAAAGAAGATAGAAGAAGACTACAGTTAGTACACAATAGATAACAGATTCCCCCTGTACTTGTAGTACACGGGTGAACGACAACGTAGTCTAAATACTGGCGAAAATACCTTTAGTATGGAACAGGAAGTAAAATGCCTGGCTCCAGTATCAAATGGGTACTTATATCGGCACACTGTTGGTGAAATGGGAGAGAATGCAAAAAGACAATATCATGGCGCTGATAGAACGCCATCGATTTCACCTTTAAATTCTATTAAACTATATGTTTTATTATATTTGTCAACTCAAAGGAAGCGGGGAAATATGAAGAATAGGTGTTGCTTCTTAGATTGTGAATTTAGGCTCTCATTTCATTTCCCCGCTTTTTCGACAACTTTTATATAGGGTTGGTATTGACCCTACAGGGTGAATCCTTTATGAGTTTATCTCGTACACGATCATGACATAATCAACCCCCTATTATCGCCCGTGTTAGTACTGTCAATCTACAGCTTTTAGGCTTGTCATCAACTTATAAATACCACAGTCGATTCTCAACATCTACCGACCGTTCTTCCGCTAGTACAATTTTGTCGAACACATCGTCAGCCTCGGTTTTCATCTTCCTTGTTTCAACCATAATTACAAAATATATCCCGACGAACAAACGTGTAGTTCACAAAATCTCCGCATGGGACGAAACAGTTGCAGTGTCTCGTTACGACACCACCGGCCAAATCCGGAACTAGTCTTGCAACCAACGGGCACACTCATTACATTTACTGATTTAGACATTTAGACATTTTTTATTCACAATTTCCATATATTATTCCACAAACATAATCTATTCTGTTAATAGGAATAGTGTAACCATTATAATGGTTGTCTTCCCACTGTCCCTTATATGCCTAAACACAATAATCCATCAAACAAATACAGACTGCTTGGTTTCGGCATTTTCCTTGTTTTGTGTTTCTATATGGATTATGGTACGGTTCTTTGATGTTTATACAGGCGTATATATAAACACCTTCGCCTGAAAAGTACATAAACCAAACACACCACATCAACAAAAAACAGGGAACGACTCAAATGATCGGACATATCACATTATCCTCCCCAGCTTATGCTACCGAATGGCCAGGGGAGACATAATGGAAGCATTCAAACACGTCACTGGAAGATATGCGGTTGATGCTAGATACCTGAAGCTGGCCAACTGTAAAACTAAAGGTCATCGATACAAGCTGAAGAAGGAAAGAGCAATAAAACCTGTCAGACAGTTATTCTTCAGTAACAGGATAGTAAATGCCTGGAACGCACTGCCTGAACATGTCATAGAAGCGCCTTCCGTCAACGCCTTCAAAGGCAGACTGGATAAGCATTGAAGGGGGCTGCAATATTGCACACATCCGGTACTCGATGCGTTTAATCCTAGTAAATCAAATTTTGACATGCATCAACCTGATACAGGCTTATAAGCCTAACAAAACCAGAAGCGGATGAGTATGTGAGTATGAGTATTATCAGCAAAAGTTACGGCGTGCTTGCGGTGACCGTAACTCGGCGCATCGGCCGACCGTACGGTGACCGCACGGTGACCGCACGGTGAGTTACGGTCGTCATATGGAGACAGTATGGTTTTTTGCTCGCCGCAAGGTGTTGCATTTTTTTAAAGTCAGAGTTATCTTAACTTAGAAAAATTGCAATGCTGCAGGCTGAAATCCTGTCAATCCACACTCCACAACACTGTACAATCACATATGTTGACATCAATACAAATGTTGTAAAATGAATATCATTATGGTACAAAATTCATCTTTCGTGATCAATATTAAGAAAGTTATGATTTATTTTGTATATTAAATACGTGTATATAATCAAGACAAACCATACGATTTGTGAAGAGATAAACCGCAGACCACAACACTGTCACATTAGCATAAACTGCAAGACACACCGCAAACTGCAGCACCATACAGAGCCCGCAGCATTTGTGACCTAAGCATTAATTCGGCAAAAGTATAGTGTCCAGTATTTTCTTTACTAATAATAGGCCTATATCAACCCTTGTTGACCAGACGGGATAGCCGAATGAGTTAGAGCGTCCGTCTCCCATGTTGGTAGATTGTAGGGTCATGAGTTCGAACCCTGGTCGAGTCAAACCAATGACAAATTGATACTTGTTGCTTCCTAGCCAGGCGTTCGGCATTATTAGGATAGGGCAAGGACTGGTGTGCTCAGTGTCAAGATAATGTGACTGAGTGGGATATCAGGTCATGGTGCTGGTGGCCTGGTCTCCCAGTGGGGCAGCACTATAAAGTCGCCATGAGTGTGCACTGTCAAAAGTCGGTACCCGTCCTGATATGACGTTAGATGTTGCTAGGAAGTAAAGCAACAACAAACAAACAAACAAACCCTTGTTAGGATAATGAAAATTATTCTTGTTCATCATTTAGACAGGCCTAGTAGAGATCATAGAATAAGAGCCCTACTCTTATAGTCTTATGCATTTCCAACCTCAGACAATTTTCAAGATGGTCATATAGGTAGGTAGGATGCCCAAACGTCCGGCTTTATAGGTAGTATATACGCGTATATGCTGGTGTAGGCACCCGCGGGCATTGACGAATGTATATATGAGCTGGTCATATTCGGGGCGTTTCGAACGCGCCGGCTCCGTGCTAAGCATTATGCACCCGCCGCTCGCTAGGCGGCGTGCCAGTAGTCGTATATAACCAAGGCGCTCGGCTGGCCCGGCGCCCACTGATACGCACCCGGCCTGCGCGCCGGTCAGCTCACCCGAAAAACTGCCTGCACCGTCTGCACCGCCTGCACCGTCTGCACCGGCTGCTGTCAGCGGTCGACCGCTCCTGTCACCTTACGCACTTCATTGGTTGGTAGCTGTCACTTGTTGGCTATTGTCTTTAGACATATGCCGAAGGACTTTTGTGCACCGTGTGGCTATATACACCCTGCGCCCATTAACGACGGGTGCACTCGACGCCCTGCACGGACTCGTCGTGCTACGCGTCAGAGCGAGGAAATGATGGAAAAGGAGAAATTGAAGTCGGAGAAGTTGTTGGAGCCTGCTAAGGCTAGTTTGGTCGTACCGGTCGTCTCGGACGACCCCCTGAATGACGACGAACGGTCATTGCTTGAGCGTTTACGGGGTTTGGAGAAAAAGAAAAGGAAAGCGGTGATAGCAGAGAAGACTATAGCAATTGAAAGAGAGCTATCATTAATGTCATTGGGAGGTGCGGACAGGAGTGCGTCACGGGACAGCGGTGGCAGGCGGAGCAGGTCGGGCGGCAGGCGAGGGAGCATGTCGAGAGGGCGGCGGGGGAGCCGTTCGTTGAGTCGCTGTTGGAGTGTCTCCAGTGCCGGTGGTCGGAGCGTTTCGGGCGACGGAGGGGGGGTGCGTGCAGGGACCGCACCGCCTCGTCAGGCAAGCGCCGGGAGTCGGGGTCGCCGGGCGCGCACCGGCGGTCGAGGACGCCGGTGCTGGAGACGAGCAAGTCGGAGCTACGACGAGGCAGGAGTCCTTCGAGGCGTCGTAGGCGCCATAGGCGCCGCAGTTGTTCGTCGTCTTCGTCCTCAGACAGGACGCGTAGTCCTGAGAGGCGACTCAGAAGTAAGTGGTCCATAAAACGCTTCACAGAGGATAAGAAAGTTGTTCGTAAGTTGAATTGTTACGAGCTAATTGAGGCGAACTGTCATTGGATGCTGCATACTAAGGATACGAGCATTAGAGACTACAAGCGTTTTGTTCGTCATATCGCTTATCTGGTGGGTAGAGCTAAAACTGATAAATTTGTGAATGCTGCGCATGTGAACTATGACGTTGGTGTTCGTCGCTTGGTGGCGGAGGATGGTTATTCGGCGTTTAACCCGGGGAATTCTGAACTGACTCTACGATACTATGGATTTGATTGTCTGAAGACGAACACTTATAGTCAGTCGAAGAGGGGGAGCGATTCAAAGCAGCACACGAAAGAGGGTGTGCGACCTTGTTATGGTTTCAACAGTGAAGATGGGTGTTCGAGGGACGAACAGACATGTCGGTTTGGCCATTGGTGCGGCAAGTGCAGGGCGAAGTCGCACCGGCGCGATAAATGTAGGAAAGATTGATGTGGGGTCAGGCGCACCGGTGTTGATGGAAGCGAGTTGACGGACGCTCATAAGGACTGGCGGTCGGCCGATCCGTTGATTGATTGCTCAATTGGGCAAGGCGAGTCGGGGGGCGTGGCGGTTCTGAATAGTCGGGTCACGCACTCTCCGCTGATTGATTGCTCGACTGGTCGTGACGTGCCGGGGGGTGTTGCAACTCAAGTGGGTGGCACCGCGCACTCTGGCCCTGTTGCATTGGACAATGCTCAAGGTGGTATTGCAGACATTAATTGGCAAACTTGCTTACTTAATTGGACTGATTTATTGAGTACTTGGTTGACTGTAACAGTAAACTTGAATTGTTTTGTTGTTCATGCCATTGATAATTGTGATGATTTCCCCACTGTTGATTTTCGTGTGAATAATGCATGTTTTCTAGGGAGTTGTCATTGTACTCATTACATCGCGGGCAACCTTACACAATTGCGCCCATGTCGTGCGTTCTGCGAATTATTTTTGTTTGGGTCGCATGACGCTGATTGGAGTTATATATTAAGCGGTATAGTTTTTGGTTTTGAGGTCATTAATGTTGATTGTCCTGTTGGCTACACTGTGTTTAATAGATCAGTTCGCTCTGATGTTCATGAAAAATTTATTGGTGGACGGATATCATGTGAGTTACGCGATGGATATATTTCTGAAGTGGCCGTTCCTCCCACTTGCATTCACAATATTTTTTGTGTGCCTAAATCCACGGGTGATGGGTTGCGTTGTGTTGTAGATTGTTCGCGCCCATTGTGTGGGTCTGTGCACCAGGTTCCTGGGCATAGAGATTGATGCGGTACGCATGAAGTTGTTTTTGCCGGCAGATAAGTTGGAGAAATTAAAGTCTCATTTGCTCTCCTTTGTGGGGAGACGGAAGGCGACGAGACAGGATTTAGAAAGGCTAGGTGGGCGTTTAGCGCATTGTGCTTCGGTGGTGAAGGGAGGTCGTTCGTTTTGTAGTCGGGTCTATGACGCCGTTAGGACACTGAAGCGTCCGTACTACCAGTTTAGATTGAATACTGCGTTTAGGGAGGAGATAGCCTGGTGGTTAGAGTTTGTAGACCGTTTCAATGGCCATGCACGCATATTGGGGAGTCACGCAGAGTGTGTGTCTGTCTATACGGACGCGTCCTCCTCTGGATTTGGGGCGCTTCACAGGAGCGATTGGTGCATTGGAGCTTTTGACGCGGGCGCGTCTCGGGACTTAGAGTCGTCGGTTCACCACCATTACGCGTGTTCTGATCAGATTTGCGATGACGCGCATATTAATGTGCGTGAGATGTGGGCGGTGATGGCGGCCGCAGCAAGGTGGGGAGAACAATGGAGGGACAAGTCAGTAGTTTTTGTCACAGATAACATGACTGTTCGTGCAGCCTTGGCGTCTGGAAGGTGTAGGAGTAAGCTGATAATGGAGTGGGTGAGACAATTGTTTTGGATTTCTTGTGAGTTTAATTTCGAAATTACTTTAGTGTATGTACCAAGTGACAGAAATGTGATTTGTGATGCTTTGAGTCGCTGGTCGGTAGGAGGTGACAGGGTGAGAGTGGGGTTAGCAGACTCCGCGAGGGTGCTGTGTTGTGGGCATCTGTTTGCCTAACTTTATATTCTCCGTTTCCTTGTCAGAGTTGCAGCGGGAGATGTCACTGCTTCAGTCGAGCTACTACTCGGAAAGCAGTCGCGCCACGCGCTCGACCCAGATTAAGAAGTATTTTTCATTTTTGGACGAATTCCAGGGATTATTTCCTCCCCTGCCATGCCCTGATGTGCAGGTTGGGGTTTAAATTACGTGGTTAACGAGATTGTTGAAATTTAGTTCCATTACGAATTACTTGTCGGCATTGAATTATTTTCTCCAAGCAAGGGGGTCTCCTCCGATTAATTATAGTTCTCATTTAGTCAGAACTGTTTTGGGTGGAGCGAAGAGACAGTTGGGGTGTGTAGTCAGACGCGCTTCTCCACTTTTACCCAGACAATTATTGTTGATTTTCTCCTTTATGTCAAGCAGTATAGGTCATGTGTCGATTCGCGCTGCCTTATTAACGGGGTTTAGAGCTTTGTTAAGAAAGAGTCAATTAACTAGATCGGACTCCGTCCTGTCTAGGAGGAATTTTGAATTCTTCAGTTGGGGGATGTTAATTACGGTGAAGCGGACTAAAACTATCCAGTTTAGGCAGCGGGAGTTATTGATCCCTGTGGCTAAAGTGATGAATCGAGAGTTATGTGCAGTTTATTGGACTGAAAGGCACTTTAGGGAGGTCCAGGTTTTGGATGCTTTGCCTGCTTTTCAAGTACCCTCACCTAGCGGTGGTTTCAAGCCTCTGGAGTACAGGGCTTTGAATTGTGCGATCAAGTATTTCGCTGAGTGCGCAGGATTACAGGGGAATTGTTTTCTTGTCATTCGCTTCGCAGGGGGGGTGTACATTTCTTGCTATGCAGGGCTCTACATTAGAGGAGTTGAGGACTAGAGGGGATTGGTCATCAGACGCTATCTTTTCATATATTGCTTCTCCTCTCCCTCAGCGGATTCTAGCTGACATGCGGGTCGCTTCGACCTTGTCGAGTTATTAGTTGGCTGGGGGCACTGTGCGCCATTGGCGGTTATGCCAGCCAGATACGGTGTTCAGAGTGATAGTAGTAATAAACTGTATTATCCACACCTGGTTTTGTGTCGTCATTAGTGGGTCTACAGGTAGTATATACGCGTATATGCTGGTGTAGGCACCCGCGGGCATTGACGAATGTATATATGAGCTGGTCATATTCGGGGCGTTTCGAACGCGCCGGCTCCGTGCTAAGCATTATGCACCCGCCGCTCGCTAGGCGGTGTGCCAGTAGTCGTATATAACCAAGGCGCTCGGCTGGCCCGGCGCCCACTGATACGCACCCGGCCTGCGCGCCGGTCAGCTCACCCGAAAAACTTTTGTTTATTTGATTCGGCGGTTATGCCAGCCAGATACGGTGTTCAGAGTGATAGTAGTAATAAACTGTATTATCCACACCTGGTTTTGTGTCGTCCTTAGCGGGTCTATGCCGGATAGTCGGACCATTTAGCATTCTGCTCTCCATCCGACACCACCTCAAGATGGATGATAATTTGACCTCCTCCCCACCCACCCCCCTTTTTTTTAAAGCCGAAAAAACCCTCAGATTTGCCAGGTTAATAAAAAGTAGCCTTGCATTTGTTGTTTTTACAGTAGGCCTTATGGTTAAAACACTTGTTCTTTTAATGTTTGAAATGAACTTTAGGTATATGGGACCACGTATGCAATGTCCCCCTTTTTGAAAGTTAGGAAATGGTTAAGTCATAGGCTAACTTCATTGTGAGCACTAAATTCAGGACTTAGCTTTTAGGACAAGATGTATAGGCTATATATATGCCACCCACGTAGATTACTGGATAGGCCATATAACTTAGAACTGGATGTTTCCAGCTCAATTTATTGTGTTGTATACATTAAAAAAAATCAAATATAATTATGGAAAACCTTTACGTGCCAGTTGTAACGCAAAGATACAAAGTTGTTTAACTTTCAGTCAGCGTCTTTTGTGTGTACGTGTGATGCACAGTCACGTGATGTGCTCCATTTTGCGACTTGTTCAGTACCTCCTCAGCGCGTAAACCTACCTATAAATGGCCCACGACTGGGGGTGGGGGTGGGGGGGTGAGACTCACTGCACCGCCTCCCGTATCCCACACCACACTTCGCCGCCCCACGTCCCTCATATACGGTCCGATACTCTGGCATTTATATATATATATATATATATATATATATATATAGAGAGAGAGAGAGAGAGAGAGAGAGGGGGGGAGGGGAGAGAATGTGTGTGTTCTATAATGCATTCTAGGAATATAAACTAGGCACACTCCCCTTTCAGTTCCTCTGGCATTATATATATATATATATATATATATATATATATATATATATATATTTATATATTTATTTATATATATTATAATATAGATAGATATAGAGAGAGAGAGAGAGAGAGAGAGAGAGGAGAGAGAGAGAGAGAGAGAGAGAGAGAGAGAGACAGGGAGAGGGGGGAGAGAGAGAATGTGTGTGTTCTATAATGCATTCTAGGAATATAAACTAGGCACACTCCCCTTTCAGTTCCTCCCGATTACTAACTTCAGATTAGCTCAAACCGATACTCGCCATATATATATTATTATATACTATCGTCTCTAGTTACTTATTTCCGCAAAGAGGCGCCACATGCGAGTGGTAAATGAACTAGGCTACTGGAACTAAGGACCGGATATATATATATATATATGTATGTATAATTGATCTGCGAATGACAATGTAGAGGCACTATATAACTTATAAGCACCGAGAACGGGCCAGGTAGCGCCAGCGTCCGGCTCCGCAGCAAATTGCAGAAGTACAGGATCGTTCAAGGTTAATTAAATAGTAAGCAAGCAAATAATAGGTACAGATAATAATAATAAGAGGGCACCGCCAATTTATATTCATATAATAAATTATATTACAAATATATGGATAGTGATCAACCCCTTTATCGCGGGTAATAAGCTCTATAGTGGCTCCTCCCCCCACCCCACCCCCTCTCATGGGGTGGGGTGGGGTGGGGTGCCCAGCATGCACCTTGCCTCCCCCTCCTCTGGGGAGGGGGGGCAATTTTGTATGTATAATATATGTTCATATATGCATACATACATGCATGCATACATACATACATGCATACACACACACATACATACATACATACATACATACGTACGTACGTACGTACGTACGTACATACATACATACATACATACATACATACATACATACAATTTGCGGGAGGTCGTGGGTTCGGACCCCAACCGAGTCAAACTAATTACAAAATGGATAGGTGGCTCTGCCTAGCCTAGCACTCGGCATTCAGTGGTTGGTTGTTGGACAACATCTATGGTAACTTATATCAGGACGGGTACCGACTTGTGACAATGCACACTCAGGACAACTTTATAGTACTGCCCCATGGGAGACCAGGCCACCAGCACCATGACCTAAGATCGCACTAAGTCAGATTATCCTGACACTGAGCCACCCAATCCTTGCCCTATCCTAATAATGCCGAGCACCAGGCTAGGAAGCGACAATTATCAATTTTAAGTCATTGTGTTGACTCATGGGTTCGAACTCACGTTCAGCCAAAACGGGAGACCGATGCTCAACTCATTCAGCTATTTCTCCCATCTGGTCTCTCGGCATTCATTGGATTCGGCAATAACTGGTTTGTTCAGTGTGACTGAGTGGGATATTGGGGTCCTGGTGCTGGCAGCCTGGCCTTCCAGTGGGGCAGCACTATAAAGACTACGAATGTGCACTGTCACCAGTCGGTACATGTCCTGATATGACCTTAGATATTACCAAAAGGCAAAGCCCCACCAAACAACATATATAACAACAATATATATATACACATATGATATATATATATATATATATATATATATAAATAAAGGTATAGTGTTGTGTGTATGTATATATATATATATCTATATATATATATATATCTATCTATATATATATATCTATATAGATATATATACATACACACAACACTATATGTATATATATTTATATATATATATATATATACATAATACTATATACACACACATACTCCCGCTACGTGCGCTAATTCATTCTTAGTAAGACAATCGTAGCAAAGAGGCTGAAGTCCGAGGTTATATATATATACATATATTTATATAAAGGTCAGCTACAGTACAGAATAGACAAACAAGGTACAACAATAATGGACAATAACAATAGTTTTATTTCGCGCCTTTATACTAGGATAACACTTATGCAGCATATGTGTGCGGGTAGTTGTAGTTTCCCTGCAATGCATTCATGTATGTCTGTATATTCATATTTACATGCATATATTAGTATATTTCCATATCATCATCATCATGCTGTTGGTCACGATGCGACAAAGACTCCTTTCATTGCTTGACTGCCGCTCTCCATTTAGCTCTCTGCTGTAAGAGTGATGTCATTTCATGAAAGCTGCCTGCAAAAGTGTTGAAGTGCTGTTGGCTTTTGCAAGTTACCAGTGGCACTCTCTCGTGGAGCAAATAGAGGTTTCAAACCAGCAAGAACATGTACAGACAGGCGCAAAACTATTTGTCCCTGCAGTGGCTGGTCGGAAGATGTTGTGAGTTCCATACATCAACCGCCCTTAATGCTGCCACAGTGACATGGTTTTCTGTTTAGGGTTCTGTCAAGAACCTGTACCACAAGGCAGTGGTTTACAACTCTGCAGGGCAGGGGCGTCAAACTCCCTGAGGTATTGCAATACCTGCAATACCTGCATACCCTTTTACACTCATAACATGTATAGAAACAATTATAGACTATTGCACTATCTGGTAGAATTACACGAGCTGCTGTTTTGGAATTTCATTGATATGTTTCCATAGTTACACGTATATAATAAATATGCTGGTGAGATTTATTATTGGCCGGCTCTTTTATCCATTATCTAGTAATTTCTTTATTTTCAATATTTGTGTCTATACATTTGTTTGTTTGTTGCTTTTGTTGTTGTGCTTATTGTTGCTGTTGCTGTTGTTGTTATTGCTGGTATTGTTGTAGTTTTCAATACAGGGTGTTCACGTGACGTCATCAACCGGAGGCACGGCCATTGTGGCGAGATCAACCAGTAAACATCCCATAGAGTTTGCCTGTACGCGCAGTGCAAAACGTTAGTTTTATTAAAAATTAATAGAAATGAATAACCCTAACCATATCAATTTAATATAATCTTTATGGTAAACATGTTTTCTATATGTGTACCAAGCGATTTCTTTCTAGGTGGTGTCGTTTTTTAGAGATATTTCACTTTTTCTGTATGAAGATTGCTCACTGCCATTGACAATGCATTGAGTTTGCTGGTACGCGCAGTGCAAAACGTCAGTTTTATTCAAAATTAATAGAAATCCAGAACCCTAACCGTATCAATTTAATATAATCTTGTTGCTAAACATGTTTTCTATGTGTATTTCAATCAGTTTATTTCTAGGTGTTCTGGTTTTAGAGATATTTAACTTTTTGTGTATGAAGATTGCTCATAGCCATTGAGTTTGCAGTGTGACACTGCCTTTATTATTGTGGTTACTATCTCCACAATGGCCACACTTCCGTTTAACGTGACGTCAGTGCATACCCTATATTGTCAGAATGATATGATGATGCATTAATGCATGCGTCATTTTAACCATTAAGAATATTCGTTATCCTTCTTGGTAAAATATTTATTAAACAAAATATAAACACAGAGGGAAATAACAAAACACCGGCAGACGTGTATGGGAGACTGGACGGTTGAATTTAAAGCGCGTGAGTGTGTATTAATACTTACTATTACTAATACTAGTAACAGTCGCGGCCCCCTGGGTCTTGATAAGGGCGGCTATCTGTCCTTATCTGTGTGCGCATGCGGCACTCACGGAATCTGTGTCACTGTGGATCAAAGTTATGACACTTCTACAACAGCGTGGTATCAGATTCCCGCATCCTGGCCATAAACGCCGAGACTATCACTGTGTGTCCATAACAAGTGATAATTATGGGAAACATAATCCCTAAAATATATGTATAATCCCCACCATATAATTAATTGTATAATTCCAAGCAGCCGTTCGTGTGGCCGAATCAGTAGGAGCACAGGCACCTTGTGCGGGAAGTCGGGAATCGAGTTTGAATCCCAGCCTAGTCAAACCAATGATTCTTGTCGCTACCTAGCATGTGGCTCAGCATTAGGGCACTGACCGGTTCACACAGTATCAGGATAATCTGACTGTGTAGGATATTACTTATTATGGTGCCGACAGCCTGGTCTTCCAGTGGGGCAGCACTATAAAGTCGGTATCTATGAGTACTGTCACAAATCGGTGCCCGTCCTGATATGACCTTAGATATTGCTAAGACATAAAACCCCAACAATCAAACAGCACCTCCTGTCTTCTCAACGATTAAGCTTTTGTAAATTATATTAGTTTGCACTGAAATCTCAGTCAAGGAACTACATAGATAGGTAGGTGTGAATAGGGTGATTTCATCAGGGAGCCCAGGTAGTGTAATAGTTAGCATACTAGCCCCGGAATGGGGTTCGAATCCTGCTCTAAGTGCAAAATTTCCCACTTTCATCACCCCACGACAGTACAGTTAAGCTCACCATTCCTGTAGCTTTAAATAACTGTATGATGTTCAGCTTAGATTAATTGCATATGATCTGGTAATTAAGTATCTTCATCAGAAAATTACACTGTGATGTCCTTTCGATAAGCATTAAAAGGGGAAATGTAGCCTTCGCTACATGCTTTCTTTTGTAAAGAAACAATTTTTGTTATTACCTTTCAGTTTCAGTGTGAATGTATCTCCATTCCGGTTCTCTATTAAAAAAATAAAAATAAAAAGGGTGAAAATGTATTCAGTTTCATGGGCTTTTCTCCACCAGCATTTCTTTCTATTTTTATTTATAAAGAAAAAAAGCTGAAGAGTACAGGTTAAGTGCTCTTTGCACGACCCATAGAAAAAAAATGCCAGTTGGCTGACTGGCCTTTGTGTGGTCTCTCACGGGCAATCTTTAGAAAGTAGAGAGGTTTAGAATAGAAACTGGGTTGGAGTGCAGGGGCCAAATGTAAGAGTCCGGGTTAAGGCTCGTAACCCACGCGTCGTGCGGATTTCCCGGGTTAGCGGCCAAAGTCTCAATGTATCAGGGCGGGTTAGGCTACCGCCTCGAGCGTTAACGACGTCTTCACTAACTCCAACTTGAGCCTGGGATAACGTGCAGGTTAGGGACGGATTCGGGCCAAATCTATTCAAAGCGACCATATTTAACAGAATTACATACTCAAATCGTGATATTTCATTAAATTAACCTTAAATTCGAAGCGTTAATAAGGCTACCGCCGCATTGGCGGCGATAGTAATCGCCGAACGTAATGTAAACAAATCGCCGCTGCATCGACGTCGCGTTCCATACTGGCGGCGGCGGCGTTTTTGTTTACTTTACGTTCGTCGATTCGAAAATATAACTAGTAATATCGCCGCCAATGCGGCGGTAGCCATAAAAACGCTTCGAATTTCGGGTTAATTTAATTAAATTTCACGATTTGAGTATGTAATTCTGTTAAATATGCTCGCATTTAATATATTTGAGCCTAATATATGGCTACAAAGGCAGAGGGATTTCCCAAATCTATAAATAACTGAAACGTTAGCTAACCCGCGCGTGCTTTGGACTGATACATCCCCCGTGACACATTTATTAACGCCGACAATAGATAACCCGCTGGCCGCCCTAAACTCCGCAGCCGATAAATTGTGACTCTTACATTTGGCCCCAGGAGGAGTGCGGGTGGTGGTGGGCTTTAATGAAAACATGTTGATATAAATAATAGTGCGGGTGTGGTGTATTCTGGTGCATTCTAAAAATGATCTGGATGCGTCTATTGTATTGTTAGACTTTGTATTGAGCGGGGTGTGGGGGTGTGGGGGTGTGGGGGGTGGGGGCTGTAGTAGCAGGGTGGGCGGGATTTGGGCAGGAATGTGGGGATTATAGTAGTACTGGTAGTAGGCTGCTTATAGGGTAAAAGGGCAACTAATGGCAGTAGTAATGGCAGGAGGCTTACGACTACTTGTTCCCAGGAAGACTTTGATCAAAGAAAGCTACCAGCAGGCTATATTGTCATTGTATTCTCTATGTGCAGTTTCCAGCAGCAAGGTAGTACTGGCATGTTTATATGGGGGATGTAGAAAAGGATCGAGAGAGAGAGAAAGAGAAGAATGCATATATAAAAATATATATAAATATATATATATATATAGTATAACCCCATTAAACCAATCTCGTTTAAACCAAATGATCGGTTAATCCAAACTTTTTCGGCGGACCGGTAAAAATACCACCATTTATCATATAAAAAAGTTGGTTAAACCAAAGTGGGTTAATCCAAATTATCGGTAAATCCAAACAAAATTGTTGGACCCCAGGCCACTCCGGTATGGTTATACCAAGCTTTCATGTGGTTATAAGGTCATCTGAGACCCCACCAACCTTTTTATATGATAAATGGTAGTATTTTGCAGGGCTGCTGAAAAAGGTTTGGATTAACCGATCGTTTGGTGTAACCAAGCTTGGTTTAACAGAGTTATTCTGTATATATACATAGCAAACAATAATCAAGGTGTCCACATATATTGTATATTACATGCGCAATACATGCTTACTCAAAGTGAAAGTCAGAGCCAAAGCTCGGTTAAACCAATGATCGGTTAATCAAAACAAATTTCTAGGGTGCCTTCAAGTTTGGTTTAACGGGGTTATACTGTATATATATCTATATTATATATATTATTAGGTTGATCCTTATAATCTACCTTACTTTTAGTTTGAAGTAACTTTTATTTGAAATGGCTAACTTCAAGGAGATCCTTGAAGCGCAAACACGTCAGATTAATTTTGGCAAGTGCATCACCATAGGCTTCTACAGGAAAAGGTTCTATTAAATTGACTCATTATTCCCTTCTATACAGCACCAACTGCTTAAGAAGTGTACCAGTTTCTAAGTTATACATCTATATAATCAAATCTATATCATTGTTTTGGTTTTGAAAATTTGATGCTTTGATCGGACTATACTATACAGCTTTAAACAAAACCATTTAAGAAAAATAACCCAGATTACCCAACTATTTGCTTCTAGGAAGATTTCAAATAGGGGTTCCCAGCAGCGCATATAAGTATTATTCTCTGTGGTACATCAGTGAACACAGTGGAATAAGTAAAGCTGTGTTGTGAATAAGTAATGCTAGGTACACACCTACCGTTTACGACTCGCGCACTAAAACTCGCGACCCGACCCGACCCGCTTAAAACTGAAAACGGGCCGATTCATTTTTCGAATCGTGAATCGCAATTGTAAGGAACCACTTTTAGCCCTAAATTTGAGTTTTAAGTCGCGAATCGCAATCGGTAGGTGTGCTAGGAGAGTGCACACCTCACGACTTTTGGGGAGTTTTAGATCGTATACGGTAGGTGGGTGCGGAAAAACGGTAGGTGTGTACCTAGCATAAAGTTGTGTTGGTCATGTTACTGCCTCTTTAAAGCTGCACAATTCGATGAAAGCATACAAAATTCGAAACCAAAGCAATTACCCACATTTGATCCTACACATCCAACTTAGATACTTGTGCACTTATTAAACACTTGTTGCTGCATGGAAGTGAATTACTAAGTACATCTTTTGTAGTTTCGCTAGTTTAGATTCCTGCTACTTGATTCACACATTAAATGATGCATACATTGCCACAGTAATGGTGATGGTCAACGTTGGGTCCGTGTAGAGTAATACTAATAGGGCATTCCCCCCATGCTTCTGTAGTACCTTATTTATATAAAAAGTGACTAGTATCTTAGCGACTTGGCCTATCCTGGTGACAGCGAGTAAGCCTTGTTGTCCCTTAAAGCTGCATAGTCTGATGAAAACATAACATTTTCAAAACAAAAACAATTATCTAGATTTGATTCTACATATCTAACTTAGATGATGGTGCACTTATTAAACATTTGTCATCACAAGTAAGGGGATACTGAGTCAATTAATAGAACCTGTTACCGCAGAAGCCTATGGTTATAGAGTTTTGGCAAGCTTGCCAAAATTAATTTAGCATGTTTCCATTTCAAATATCTCAAAAGTTAGTGATTTAAAATAAAAGTTACTTCAAACGAAAGTAAGGTAGATTATAATGAACAACCTAATATGTTTAACGCAGAAGCCTATGGTTATAGAGTTTTGGCAAGCTTGCCAAAATTAATGTAGCATGTTTCCATTTCAAATATCTCAAAAGTTAGTGATTTAAAATAAAAGTTACATCAAGCTAAAGTAAGGTAGATTATAATGAACAACCTAATATGTTTATCTCAGAAAATGAGAGAAACTCAAAACCATCGGACTATGCAACTTTAACATCTTTAGCTTTGGACCATCTTACGTTGTAACCCAGAATGATTATTCTGGATTACCTTTCCCCCTCATCCTAGTAAGTTGTAGGACTGACGTTATCCGTGTCTGTTAATGCCCAGGCTTAGGCGACGAATATAGAACTGAGCTTCACGGTCATCACCCCCCCCCCCCTCCACATACGTATATTCTTCCTGTCCACGTTATATATCACATCAGGGTGGGGTGGTAGTGGTTTTTTTGTTTGTTGTTGTTTTACGCCCTAGCAACACCTATGGTCATATCGGGACGGGTACTCACTTGTGACAGTGCACACTCATGGCTACGTTATAGTGCTGCCACACTAGAAGACCAGGCCACCAGCATCATGACCTGATATTCCACTCAGTCACATTATCCTGACACTGAGCCAACCAGTCCTTGCCAGGCTAGGAAGTGACAAGTATTAATTTGTAAGTCATTGGTTTGACTCGACCAGGGTTTGAAACCACAACCCCAAGATCTACCAACACGGGAGACGGACGCTATAACTCATTCGGCCATCCCGTCTGGTCGGTGGTAGTGGGGGGGCGGGGGGGGGGGGAGTGTAGAATTCGATGCGTTACCGAAAATATGTTTCACTAAGGTGTCTTTTTGTTGGCCTTGATTGTTGCTGTGGCGTCCCCCCCCCTTTAAAAACAACTTCGTAATTTATACATATTTATGCACATTTTGCCATTAATATTAATAATAATGAGTAAGAACTAGTTAGCTCAGTATCAGGATAATGTGACTGAGTGTGATATCGGGTGATGATGTCGGTAGCCTGGTCTTCCCGGAGGGCAGCACTATAAAGTCGCCATTAGTCCGCACTGTCACAAACCGATGCTCGTCCTGATACAACTGTAGATCTTGCTAGGAGGTGAAACCTCAACACACAAATCAATCTTCAAGCTAGCTTTTACACATCGGTAATGCTTAGCCATAGATATACTCCCCCCCCCCCCCCCCCACACACACACACACAGACAGGACTCACCATTACTCCCCCCCCCCCCCCATTCAGCACCACCGTATACAACTCCCCCCGCCCTCACCACCACTGAGCACCACTACAAAAACCACCACTGAACACCACCACTGAACACCATCATCACCACCACTGAACACAACCACTGAACACCACCACTGAACACCACCACTGAACACCACCACTGAACCCACTACTTACATGATCAACACCACCACCACTGCCAAACACCATCACCATCATCACCACCACCACTGAACACCAACACCACTGAACACCATCACCACCACTGCTGAACATCACTGAACACCATCATCACCACCACTAACACCATCATCATCACCACTAACACCATCCACCCCACAACTCAACACCACAACCACCACTGCTGAACACCATCATCACCACCCCTGAACATCATCACTACCACTGACCACTATCACCACCACCACCATTGAACACCACTAAACACCATCACCCCCACCACCAAACACCTCCACTACTATCTCCACTTCTCCAACGTCCCCCCCCCCCCCCACACACCAAGCCTTACTATCTCACCCACTCTCCACTCTAAATCTCTCCCCTTCACTCCCTCCCCCTCCCCGCTCCCCCCTCTCACCTCCCTCCCCACACCTCACTTCTCCCATAACTTATCTGCCCTACTCTAACTCTCACCACTCCCCCTCCTCACTCACCAGTGCCCTTCCCTCCAGTCACCCCCTCGGCCAACAAGAGGAATCGCTGCATGTCTACCATGTCTGGGATGAAGCCTCTTCCTTGGCCTGACACCACAGAAGTCACCACCCGTTCCTCGACCAGAGCTCTCTCCACCCCTTCCAATTCCACAACTCCTCCTACCACAAACCGTAACTCTAACCTCGCTGATGCTTCTGATTCCACACCTGCGACTCCGATGCTGCCACACGACAAGGACTTCACCTCCTCCACCTGAACTCCCCTTATGATGCAGATACCACTCTCCCCACCACTCCTACGACAGACCACTATGTCACCAGGCACCACTGGACCCCCAAGTCTGACCTCACCGACTCCAGCTGTGTCACTCCACCAACCAACGGACCCAGCGGCCTAGATGCACCACCTCACAGCCCCTCTTCTGCCAAGCCCACTCCACGAAGCCCTCCCACACCACCTCGGAAGATCGTCAACCACACTCCACACCCAGTTGCCATTGCCTCTTCGTCCAGCCTCCCCACCACCACAATCACCTCCTTTTCCATGCACAAGAACAACTATACCATCGCCAACAGGTCAGTCTCCCCACCCCATGAGCCCACGCTCACCAAAACCGACAAGGACCCCAAGTCCAGTGACGATGAGTCCGATGACACATGCCCAGCAGCCACAGCCCAACCAGCCCCCACTCCAAAGACCCCACAGAGGTGGCCTCTTGGTCCAAGGTAGTTTGAAAGAACAAACACAAGAGGCCCACCACCACTACACCTCCACAAACCGAGTACCACGGTGATAGCCGCCGCCCCAAGAGGTTCCTCGGCCTCTTCTTCTTCAATGGCAAGTTAGATAACACGCTGAAGGAACTCGACAAGGTTGATTGCACCCATGGCACTACCCCTCTCTCCCTGGATAAATACCCTGACCACCTCGTCATTGGTGCCAAGACACAGGTTTCCCTTGACAGGCTCTGAGCCTCAACAACTTTTACGGAGATGTGTGGATCAGCCAAGATGCACCACTATGTCACCTCCGGCCTCCACCCACACATAAACCCCGCCGACCTGATCGGACGACATTCCATTGTCAGCACCTCCCGGATAAAGAAGGGAGATATTGCCACTTACTGTGCCAATATCTTCACTGACCATCCAATAGACACCACTTCCCGGCTCGACTGTAGAGCCTACGGACTCCTACGAATCGCCACTCCCCACTTCAGACCAACCTTTTGCACCACCTGCCAATGATACGGCCATTACAAGCATGAATGCAAAGCCACTTCCACCGTCTGTTCACGGTGCGCCTCTCTGGGGCACATTGCCGATAACTGTGAGGCACCCATCATGTGCTCTGCCTGCAAAGGAAATCACAACGCCAAGAGTACAGACTTCCCCATGCGCATCCAGCTGTGGAAGCGGCTAAACCCACCGCTACTTCCCCCTCCTGTCTGCCCCACTCCCCCCCACTGAACCCGAGCCCCCCCTACTGCTGCCCTCCCTGCCCAACCTGATGCCCCCCGCCCCTTCCACTGCCCCTCCTTCCCCCTCTACTTCCTCCTACCCAACCCTCCCTACCTCCAACGCATTGTCCCTCCACCCCAGCCCTGCCTCCCTGCCCCCTCACTCCTCTCCCTCAACCTCACCCCCCCCCAAACCCAAGACCTACCACCCCTCCTCCTCCCAGCCACATATCAGATCCATCTCCACTCAAATTGTAGCCACTGCTGACCCCTCCACCCAAACCACCTTCCCCTCCATCCCAAGTGACCCCCCTGCCTCTGACCCAAATCCCACCCCGATATTCCTCCGCATTCTTAATACATCACTTTCCACAATATAACCCAGAATCTCTGTTGAGCCCCTAGCCTTCGGCTTAATTAGCTGCTCCAAGTTGACTCCAACATCCAGCACCTCCTTCCGCATGTCCCAAAAGACCTGCCAGCTTCTTTTTGTGCCGCCATGACAGCCCAAAATGGAGGTACACAATAATGCCATCACCAGCCCGCACTCCCATCCCCGTTCCACTAACAACTCCTTAACCATTCTCTCCTGGAACTGTGCTGGACTGAAATCCAAGATCGCTCTTCTTGGCAACACCTTAAAAAGAGAGTAAATTGACATCACACTTCTCCAAGAAACCTTCCTCATCGATCCACTCCATATCAAAGTCTACACCACATACCACATCCCCGCAGTAAGACACGCAGCAGCAGGCAGACCCTCACAAGGAACCACCACATTCAAAAGCAACCACATCCACTCCACCAAGATCCCACCCAACAGATTCAACCCGCATGCTGACACCCTTCACATACGTCTCCACCTAGCACACTCCGTCATGGATATATACAACATTTACAACCCTGACAGCACTACATAGACTCTAAACCATATCTTCCGGGACCTCGGCAATGGCACAGATCACCAAGTTGTCATGGGAGACTTTAACACCCACCACTCCTCCTGGTGATGCAACAACATCGATTCCCCGAGGCTGTGTCCTACTAGAGATCCTCGTCTCAACATCCCATTCTATCCTCAACGATGGCTCGCCTACCTACAGAGCAAACACATCAATCGATCTCTGCATCACTGCATCCTGCCTTCAGCCACAGCTTCCTGGGAGCTGACAACACTATACTCAGACCACCACATAGCTCTCCTCCACACCAATGCACCCAAAGTCACCCACCCTCCACGATCACCCAGATTCAACTTAAACCATGCAGACTGGGCGACCTTCAACCTTTGTCTAGAAAACTTAATACATCTGAACCCACCGACCACATTTGATGTGTTCACAACACTCACTTACCAAGCAATGACAGACATGCCATTGCCTCTTCCACGTTCAAGGCAAACCATCTCCTGCAACCACACTGGCCGCGTCGCCTCCAATGCAATGCATAGAGCAAAAAGATTCTGCAACAAACTCCTCTACAAGCTCCGCACAAACCCCAACCGAGGCACTGAGAATCTCGTTAAAATAGCCACCAGTTGGGCCAAAGATGTCGAGCTTGCCGAATCGGACAGGAAGTGGAAACTCTGGTGTACCAAAATAAACTCTCACACCACCTCCAGACAACTCTGGCACAAACTGAACAGCATCCAGGGGAGACTCACCCCCCCCACCCACCCCCACCCCACCCCTCTACCCACACCCTGGCCAACTTGCAGCAGAACACAACAAAAAGTTCACGGACAGAACAGACCCTGCAATCAACCTCCCTTAGGTGCACCAACAAGCACTCACCAGGAACTCCGCCTGGAGAGCCGACCTCATAGACATATCAATAGCCACAACGTCCACCCATAATCTTGACAACCACCTGACCAGGGCTGAGCTCGACCGCACCCTAGGCGCCACCACAAAGAAGACAACCCCAGGAGACGACGGAGTCCCTTACACTGCATGGACAAAGTTATCTGCCACAAACAGGGAAACTCTCCTCCCCGTCCTCGACAATATCTTCTACAATGTGGAAATACCCCAATCTTGGAAGGATGCTGATATCATCCCCATCCCCAAGAAAACCCCGGGTGAAGTCAGACCCATCTCCCTTCTACAATCCCTCGGGAAAGTTAGTGAAAGAATCGACCCCACCACTGGCCTACCAGAGGAGGTCATCGGCTACCGAGGAGGATGAGGCACCCAGCATGCCATTGCCACCCTCATCGAGAGCATTTCCTATGGCCTCGGTAATGGACACGAGACAGCAACCATCTTCCTTGACCTCGAAAAAGCCTTTGAGCTTATTGACCACAACGTGGTACTGACATCAATGGCTGATCTTGGCATTGGTGGCCGGCCTCTTGCATACGTCCAAAATTACCTCCAGGACAGGTGAGCCAGGGTACGTGTCCAAGGCACCTCTTCTCCCTACCTCCAACTACCTCCAACTAAAAAATGGCATCCCCCAGGGTGCAGTGCTCAGCCCCCTCCTCTTCAATGCAGTGATGGCATCTCTCGTGAGGAGGCTTAAACAAGACCTAGCCACTCGAGAGATCACAGACACAACCATAGTCGGCTACGCAGATGACATCACTATCACCTGCTCCCATGCGATCAATGCACACGATCTCGCTGAGCAGGTGCTCCACCTGGTAGGAAACGCCTGCCCGGACCATGGACTAAAAATCTCCCCCACCAAGACCAAGATCATGCACATGTTCAGAGGTCAACCACTTCACCCCCTCTACCTATATGGATCCCCTATCGAATGGGTCTCCACCTTCGACTACCTAGGTATCCGTCTAGACTGAGACCTGAACATGAGAGCTTTCTCCCACCACCTGGCCACCAGAATGACCAACAGACTCCTTCTCATGAAGAGGATTTCTGGCTTCTCTTGGGGCGCCCCAGATGGTGTACTTGCACTGTCCTACCACCAGGCAGTCTGCTCCCTCTTCGACTACGCCGCACCCACACTCGCTCTCACAGCCCTCGGGCTTGACAACTGCCAAACTTGAGCCCTCACAAGCCATCATGGGTTTCCATTCCAGTGGAAACCCAAACCACCAACCTAGTTGCTGCCAAGGCCGTTTACACCACCCCAGAACCCCACTCCCTGGTTCTCGAGGCCATAACTCAGGCGAAGGTGGACTTTCCCCTCGCAAAGACGGTCTACACCGATGGCTCCCTTAACCCAACATCAGGTAGAGCCGGAGCCGGAATCTTCATCCCCTTCTCCAACACAAAGAACACCACCAGGGTATCAGACTTTGCTTCCACTCTCGATACCGAGCTCACCACCATTTACTTGGCCCCCTGAAGACCTCCACAACTCAAGTGGTATCATCATTACGACTCTCTGAATGCCATCAAAGAGATCGCCCGCCCAAAGGCCCGACACTCCCTTGCCGACGCGATCCAGATTATAATCTTGACCAGACATCAGGCACACCTCAACACAGTCCTTCTATGGGTCCCCTCACATATAGGACTCTATGGTAATGGCCAGGCCGACTGTGTTGCTCTAGCCGGTGCCAACCGAGCAGACATGGAGACAGCCATCCCTCCATCCATCACCAAACTGAACGCCGCCGCTTCTCGAGCCACCACCAAACTCTGGGAACGCGCCACACAGAAGGAACAAGTACGGAACCCATATTCAATAAGTTGGCTCTGGTACACCCTGGTCAGAACAAACATCCCCCATCCCGTCAGCCTTCCTGCTTCTACCCAAGTTGCTGTCAACCGCTTCAGGACTGGCTACCGCTGCTGGATTGATGTCCCCAACCTCCAGCGCTGTCCCTGCAGCACTAAGATCTTCAATGTGGCCCACATACTCGCCTCATCTGGTGCTGTCAACAGATCTGCCATCAGTGACTTCGTGGAGGACTCTGACCGCCAACTCAGCGACAATAGGGCCACTCTGGCTATCCTCTCCAGGATTTCCAAGTCATCCTGGAACACATCCCCGGCCCTCTCAGAGGACTGTGGTTGAGCGTTTAGGCTGCCTTTTTCCTTCCTCTGCCCCCCCTCCCCCCCCCCCCCGAATTTCTCTGACCACTACCCATCGGAAGCCAACTCCCGACCACATGGGACCGCTTTCAGCGGTGCCCATTCAGTGCTGCAGATTTGCAGCCTTCAGCGCACCAATGCGACTGAAAACTCCCCAAAAACAAACAAAAACAACTCCCCCCGCCCCCCTCCCAGACACTCCCGCCACATGGGGCTGCGTTCGTTTCGCCCGAAGCGAGGCCTTTATTGCCATTACAATTACCTCACGCCTTTATTGCCATTACAATTACCTCACGCGTCCCGTCCTGATATGACCTTAGATGTTGCTAGGACGTAAAACAACAACAAACAAACAACCTCACGCGGCGACAGCCAAACGGATCCGACCTCTAACATTACAATTAACGCTGCGCGTCCCGCCAGTGTCGCTGCGATCGGCGGCGGTCGGTGGCGGAGCGCGCCGAGACTAACCGACTAACCGCGCACATGCGCAGTGATCACAGGGATACCTCGCGGCAGGCAGTGCGAACAGGTGTGCAGGACCGGCAGACGAGCTAACAAACAACATGGGCAACAAGATCTCGTGCGCCACCGGCAACAAGGAAGACAAGGCAGACGCCAAGGCAGAGCGCAAGGTAAGGGACATAACATTAAAACATTAACAGCAAAGGGAGGCTGGTCACAGAGTAGCTCCCTAATACTAATCTGGACGTGGTGCTGATATGCAGACACCACGCCTTGTCAACAACCACAGGGCGGGCGGACTTTCCAATTCTGGCCAACGGTTGATTATATTAAGTTGTAACAGGCCCATGGTCTGGATATATACTATTTGCACGTGAACACTTAGAAATACTCTCAGGAAACACGTGGTGTGTGTGTGTGTGTGCGTGCTGTGTGTGTGTGTCTGTGTGTGTGTGTGTGCACCGACGCACACTCGGGGACAGGCATATCTGATGTCGGCTCGGCATTCAAAGTGGCTTTTTTTAAAAGATTTAAATATATGCTGTTGGTCGCCAGCATGGCGGATTAGGTTACGGGATAGCTTTTTTTTCTTTTAAGTAAGAAAAGCAAAACAATACAGGATAGACTACACTAAGTTACTAAGGTTCTGCCTTGTGTGTATTGATCAAAATATATAATGTTATATATAACTTGCATATATTATACATTACAAAGATATGTATATGAAAATGACTACCCACCCATCCATCCATATGCATATCTGACATGTTCATTCACTTTGGATGTCAACACAAAAAAATCCCTAATATAAGTCCAAGTGTATGAACACGCGAAAGTCCATATCACATGGTGATGGTTATTTGTCTATGTGCATATTATATACACACATGTGCGTGTGGGTCTATGGCACATGTCCACTTGCATTACACATATATTGTGCGGTGGAGTGTGAACCTGAAAGGGTTTATATGGTTCGGTGGGTTTTCAAGGCAGTTAATGCTTAGGGAATATAACTTATAAGAATAATATCTAAGTTGAGTTATTACTTTGAAGATAATTCCTTCTTTTTATCGGGTCATCAGAAGCTGATCATTTATATATATATATTTGTTAATGTCACGTTGGTGATTCCCGACATGGGAGTGTTTGATATATACCAGTCGTCACTCGTCCCGCCCCGCTTCCTCCTCCCCCCCCCCCTTCCCCCCTCCCCCTCCCCCTTCCCCCTCCCCCCTTCCCCCCTCTCCCTTTCCCCCTCCTCCCCTTCCCCTCCCCCCTTCCCTTCTCCCCCCCCCCCCATCCCAGCCCCCTGCCACGCTCTCACCCGGTTGACGACCCATGTCGGGGTCATCAACTGTTTACCTGGGCGTTTGACAGGTGAGTCAAGCCGGCAGGGGGCAGAGGTGCGTGACACCGACAGGATGGGGGGGGGGGGAGTGGGGAGGGGGAGGGGGACCGGGAGGAGGGGGTATGCGTAAATAAATAAGATAAGATAGGACGGATAATATCAGTATGTGCATAGCACCAGTTCACACGGTGGTACCATATGCAGGGGGGGGGGGGGAACTCGCCATTAATGAGTGATTGCTTGATTGCTTGATTGATTTCTTGGTTGAGTGATTGATTGTTGATGATTTAATGTCGTACCGGAAACATGGGCCATATTAATGGCGAAGCGAGACGAGGAGGAAGTGTAGTTTAAAGGAACACGGTTTGTGTGTAGCGGGGGGTGAGGGGTTTTGGTAGGTAGTACACTGGCTTAGTTTATATAGGGTCATCTTCGTCTTGAGAGGGGTAGGGACTTGCTGCAGCTTGCATAGTATCAGTAAGTAAGGACCCCATTGGTGCAGGCCCGTAGCCTTGTTGCAGTTTGCATAGTAACTAAGATCTTGGTTACAGGCCCGTAGCCTTGTTGTAGTTTACATAGTAAGTAAGAACAGGGGTGCAGGCCCGTAGCCTTGCTACAGTTTGCATAGTAAGTAAAAACAGGGTTACAGACCCGTAGCTTTGCTTCAGGTTGTATAGTAGGAACTAATGCGCAGGCCGGTAGCTTTGCTACAGCTTGGATAATAAGTAAATTGGTGTGTAGGCCCGTAGCCAGAGTTGTGAGTGTTACGATAGCTTCTAAATGTAGGTAGGGAATCTATCTCGCACCACTTGCAATCCACAATCCTTCCCAAATTCCAAACGGCGACAATAACTTTTATGTAGACCCATTAATCAGTTCTGCCTTCCCATTAAGTGAAACCGGGTTCTCCCTATTCGACTTGCTCTATTAATTATTATATTTGGCTTATTCACGGCGTTGAGGTTATAAAAATACTTAGGTTTTTCATCTTACAGCTATATATACTTAGGTTTTTCATCTTACAGCTCCATAGTTTGATGAAAGCATAACATTTTCAAAACCGAAAAACGTATTCTGATTTGATTCTATATATCGACTTTACATACTGGTGCACTTATTAAGCATTTGTTCCTGTATATCCGGGAATACTAAGTAAATTTAAATAGAAGCTGCTGGTAGTGTTACTGTTAGCTAGGGTGTCAACAGTTTCAATGTGCATGCTAAAATTAATTTGGCATGTTTGCACTTAAAATAATTGGCCAAAGTTAGCTCTTTAAAGTGAAAGTTTCTTCAAACTAAAATAAGGTAGCTTATAACAGTCAATCTAATATATCTATAAAAAAATTACATGAACTGAAAACCATCGGGCTATGCAACTTTAAGCTATGAGTATGACATTGGTGGCATGGCATTACTCTGATGATAATTCCTGAGAGTATACGCAAAATAGATTTGCTATTGTGGCCCTATGAACTACCAATCCACCCACCTACCTGGCCACTGACACGCATACCTGTTCAGTGACCTGCGTACTTATTGGGGGTTCTCAATGTGTTCTTGTTCTGTGTCCTACATGTACGTGTCGTAACGTCCCATACTGCTCAGTGACACACTTACTGCTCTGTGACACACTTACTGCTCAGTGACACACTTACTGCTCTGTGACACACTTACTGCTCCGTGACACACTTACTGCTCTGTGACACACTTACTGCTCTGTGACACACTTACTGCTCCGTGACACACTTACTGCTCCGTGACACACTTACTGCTCAGTGATACACTTGCTTGCCTTGTGACACACTTGCTTGTCCCATGACACACTTCCTTGTCCTGTGACACACTTGCTTCTCCTGTGACATACTTGCTTGTCCTGTGACACACTTTCTTGTCCTGTGACACACTTGCTTGTCCTGTGACACACTTGCTTGTCCTGTGACACACTTGCTTGTCCTGTGACACACTTGCTTGTCCCGTGACACACTTGCTTGTCCCGTGACACACTTGCTTCTCCTGTGACACACAGTATGTCATATATCCCGCATGCCTGTCCTGTCACCCACATATCTCTTCCCAAGTGAACTGACTTCACCCAGGAATACATGCATCCCCTATAGCGAGCGGCCTTTATGTACACAGTATGCCGTATAATTTATATTTATGTAGTTTCTTGTATGTGAACATATTTACTAGCACAATAGTGCGTTCTAATAGTTAAATCAAATCTCTCCTGTTAATAACACCCAACTGGAATTAGAATTAAAATGAACAAAAATATGCATTCATCTTGCAATGTTAAATGGTTTTTAGTTTCTGCCATATTCCCTTTGAGATAAATATATTAGGTTTGACTATTATAATCTAATTTACTTTGGTGCAACTTGTATTGCTAAAAGTTACCATTGGAGGTATTTGAAGTGAAAACATTGAAAAATAATGTTGGTGTGCACGTCAAAACTCTGGGCAACATAAGGCTTCAGGAGTAACTACTAAATTGATGTAGCATTCCTTTCTATTCAGCAACAAATGTTTTATAAGTGCACCACTATCTAAGATGGATTTGTATGATCAATTTTAGGTCACCGAGTAGTAATTGGGGATGCTGGAAAAAAGAAATTTACAAGTTGAAAATCTTAATACAAATAAACAGAATTCTAGTCGTTGAGGTTGGACGCAGCATAGGCAGAATTCTAAGAGGTTGTACGCGGTCCATTTTAATGTGATGGAACATTTCTGACACTGATATTGGACTACATATGCCGATGATTTTCTTGGTAAGTTACCACTTCAGATTGACATCAGAATATAGGACGAGACAACAAACACTTGAGCTTTGGATAGTTCTAAAAAAAACAAAAAACATATTAACTCCAATAGGAGGGTCAGATCGCCTTCAGATTAACCTAGGTAAATAAGATGAGGCACGTATGTTTGTTTTGTTTTTTTAAGAAGAAGTTCAATTTGTATGTCAAGTCAGATGGGTACGGGCACGTAGAATGGAAAGCACATACTTGTGGGCCGTGGTGTTTTGCTTTGCTAATGATTGATATAGGATGTTGGCTTCCGTGGTAGGATATCTTTTCACATATCATGCGTCATACGGAGAGGGGAGGGGAGGGATGTGGAAAGGAGAAGGGGGGGATGGGGAGAGAGGAATGGAGGGATGGGGAGAGCAGAGTGGAGGGATGGGGAGAGCAGAGTGGAGGGGTGGGGAGAGCGGAGTGGAGGGATGGGGAGAGCGGAGTGGAGGCATGGGGAGAGCGGAGTGGAGGGATTGGGAGAGCGGAGTGGAGGAATTGGAAGAGCGGAGTGGAGGGATTGGGAGAGCGGAGGGGGAGAGGGGAGTGGAGGGATGGGGAGAGGGGAAGGGAGGGATGGGGATAGATGGGGAGAGGGTGACGGTGGAGATGGAGAAGGAGGGAGTGTATGGAGAAGGATCAAGAAGGGGGAGGGGGGTGGAGAGATAAGAGAGTGATGGGAGAGGGACAGAGTTGAGGTGGAGAAGGGGGGAGAAGGACGATGGCTAAAGGGGTATATGCAGAGGGAATTAGGGAAAGTGAGGAAAAGGGGGTGGAAATCAAAGCGACAAGGGTGGGGGGAGGAGAGGGGGGAATGGAAAATGGAGAGTAAGGGGGGGGGGGGGAGGATGGGAGTGAGAAAGAGGGAGAGAAAGAGTTGGCTGGCCGGGAACCAGCGGTGGTGAATATAGCACACCAAATAATGAATAGGAGGAAATACAGTTACCGGTGTTAATTGACTCGCATTTAATAACAAACAAAAACTAAAGAAATACACACAAAATCTAAATTGTGATAGGAAGTCCCGGTGTTGTTTTATAGGTTATTTGATCTCTTTCCATCCCATTTTTACTAGGGAGTGAAAGGAGATATAAATCACCTTCTTACCGCTCCTCCCCCCCCCCCCCCCCCCTCCCCACACACTTACACCTTCATACGGACTTATGTGTGATGGTGGCTGCTGGTAGTATGAAGGGATCTACATGAATAGGGATAAGTAGGAAGGGCGGGTGGTAGGGGTTGGGTTGGAGGTAGGGGTAAGGGGGTGCTTATACAATGGTCCCATTCACACACCGTTACGTAATAGCACTATTCCAGGCCAAGCCTTCTCCAGTGGAACTTCAACATCCGGGTACCGTTGTTATGGGGCCCGTGCCGGAGCTTTTCACCGACCACGTTGTACTAGCAATTTACCGATCATTGCGTCCGCAAAGGAAACTTTCACTTTATTTAGTCTGTGTATGTAGAAATCTGGCCCGAGATGGGTATTCGTTTCAACCAGACCAGGCGTTATGGCCAAATGAGTAGAGCCGTTCGTCTCCTGTTTTGGGAGATCAGGGGATCTGAACCCATGGGTTCATGGGTTTGAACGCTGATCGAGTCAAGCCAATGACTTGTCACTTCCTAGCCAGGCACTAGGCATTATTAGGATAGGGCAAGGACTGGTTGGCTCAATGTCACGATAATGTGACTGAGTGGGATATCAGATTATGGTGCTGGCAGCCTGGTCTCCCAGTGGGGAAGCAGTATAAAGTTACCATGAGTACGCACTGTCACAAGTCTCTACCCATCCTGATATGACCAGAGATGTTGCTATGAAGGAAAACAATAAACAAATAAAATTCATTTCAACCAGGGGGATGTGTATTCGTTTTAGCCATGGGGATGTGTATTCATTTTAGCCATGGGGGTGTGAATAGATTGTGTATTCACAGTGACAGTTAGCTGTGAGAACTGAGTGCACCGTGTAGGACTAGTAAGAGTGTCAATTATTGTCAATGGCGCGATTAGGATCATGAGTTTTGTATCCATCCAGGATTGGAAGTGTTGAGTGAGATTTGAGTCGGAAATAGCTCGTGCTACTTTAGACTAACATTGTATCCTTGAGAACTGATTCATTCGTCCATCATGCACATGTCAGTAATTTAAATATGATATTGCTTCATGTGGTGTATCAAACCAAAAGGGATGGCCGAAATAGTTAGGGCACCCGCTGGTAGGATTAATCCCATGCCGCGTCAAACCACATACTTACAAAATTGATCCTTGTTGGTACCTTGATTGGCGTTCAGCATTAATAGGAGAGGGCAGGAACTGGGTTGGTTCAGTGTCGGTATAATGTGACTGAGTCATGGTATCACTGTGGGATAGAACTAGAAGTTCCCCATTGAGTACGCACTGTCACAAGTCATGACCCGCCCGAATATGATCTCGGATGTTGCTAGAACATAAAACCCCACTTACTCCTGTGATGTTAGAGGGCCCTCTTGCGACTAATAGCACTATTCCAGGCCAAGCCTTCTCCAGTGGAACTTCAACATCCGGGTACCGTTGTTATGGGGCCCGTGCCGGAGCTTTTCACCGACCACGTTGTACTAGCAATTTACCGATCATTGCGTCCGCAAAGGAAACTTTCACTTTATTTAGTCTGTGTATGTAGAAATCTGGCCCGAGATGGGTATTCGTTTTCAACCAGACCAGGCGTTATGGCCAAATGAGTAGAGCCGTTCGTCTCCTGTTTTGGGAGATCAGGGGATCTGAACCCATGGGTTCATGGGTTTGAACGCTGATCGAGTCAAGCCAATGACTTGTCACTTCCTAGCCAGGCACTAGGCATTATTAGGATAGGGCAAGGACTGGTTGGCTCAATGTCACGATAATGTGACTGAGTGGGATATCAGATTATGGTGCTGGCAGCCTGGTCTCCCAGTGGGGAAGCAGTATAAAGTTACCATGAGTACGCACTGTCACAAGTCTCTACCCATCCTGATATGACCAGAGATGTTGCTATGAAGGAAAACAACAAACAAATAAAATTCATTTCAACCAGGGGGATGTGTATTCGTTTTAGCCATGGGGATGTGTATTCATTTTAGCCATGGGGGTGTGAATAGATTGTGTATTCACAGTGACAGTTAGCTGTGAGAACTGAGTGCACCGTGTAGGACTAGTAAGAGTGTCAATTATTGTCAATGGCGCGATTAGGATCATGAGTTTTGTATCCATCCAGGATTGGAAGTGTTGAGTGAGATTTGAGTCGGAAATAGCTCGTGCTACTTTAGACTAACATTGTATCCTTGAGAACTGATTCATTCGTCCATCATGCACATGTCAGTAATTTAAATATGATATTGCTTCATGTGGTGTATCAAACCAAAGGGATGGCCGAATAGTTAGGGCACCCGCTGGTAGGATTAATCCCATGCCGCGTCAAACCACATACTTACAAAATTGATCCTTGTTGGTACCTTGATTGGCGTTCAGCATTAATAGGAGAGGGCAGGAACTGGTTGGTTCAGTGTCGGTATAATGTGACTGAGTCATGGTATCACTGTGGGATAGAACTAGAAGTTCCCCATGAGTACGCACTGTCACAAGTCATGACCCGCCCGAATATGATCTCGGATGTTGCTAGAACATAAAACCCCACTTACTCCTGTGATGTTAGAGGGCCTCTGCGACTAGTATTAACAAAAGTGAAGTGCAGGTTGAAATCCAAGGTCGGAGAGAATTAAGCTTCAATTAGTTTGCTAAAAACAAAAAAACAGAACAAAAAACTTGTCATGAAACACAATTTAAACTAATTTCGAAGTATTTAAAAATATAGTGTCACTGACCGCGCCAAAGCGAATCCTGCAGGTTACTGGTTGGTTGTTGGAGTTTTATGTCCTGGCAACATCTAAGGTCATATCAGGACTATCAACTTGTGACAGTGCACACTCATGAAACTTTATCGTGCTGCCCCACTGGGAATTCAGGCCGCCAGCACTATGACCCGATATCCCACACAGTAACATTGCCCCGACACTGAGCCAACCAGGCCTTGCCATATCCTATTAATGCCTGAGCGCCACACTAGGAAGCAACAAGTATACATTTTGTAAGTCATCGGTTTTACTCGACCGGGAATTGAACTCCCGATCTCCTGCACGAGAGGCCTGCGCTGTACCGATTCGGCCACCACGTCCGGTGCTGCGGGTTACTAGAAGTAGAACAAGGCCAGTCTGATGACGCTATTAATTTGTATTATCAAACCATTCAAGTAATCATCGGCAAATTGGTTGCATAAATTATCACATATAATATGCAGTCCATAATATATATGTTCTGTGACCTACTGTAGTAACAAAATAAAACCGGTAAGACTACTTAATAAACAGCACGTAGCCAGTGGCCAGCTGCTGTTTTAAATGGGCCCACGAGTGTGACAATGTCCGCTTGTCATTGAATATTTATCACGCGTTCACTTACCTACATACACCCAACACACTCTTTCTTTTTCCAAAGGCAGGAAGACCTCAGTAATACTAATACTAATACTAATTCTAATAGTATAGCCGGGCTGTGGTCAGTTTGGCTTCATGATTACACTGCGACCGGACGTGGTGGCCGAATCGGTAGAGCGCAGGCCTGGCGTGCGGGAGATCGGGAGTTTGGCTCCCGGTCGAGTCAAACCGATGACTTATACAATTGATACTTGTCGCTTCCTAGCCTGGTGTTCGGCATTAATAGGATAGAGCAAGGACTGGTTGGCTCAGTGCCATGATAATGTGACTGAGTGGGATATCGGGTCATGGTGCCTGCAGCCTGATTTCCCAGTGGGGCAGCACTATAAAGTCGCCATGAGTGCGCAATGTCACAAGTTGGCACCCATCCTGATATGGCCTTAGATGTTGCCAGGATGTAAAACTCCAACAACCAACCAGCGATTACACTGCAGCTGAACGCGACACCCGCGTAAAAGGAAAAGGAAACAAGCAAAGTAGCAGTTCATAGATAGTGTGATGGCGGGCATGCGCGGAATGCCATAGGCGGTCTGTGGCGGAAACTGACCGGCCATCATGTGTGACGTCATCTCAATACATGGTCTTGTACTACTAGTACTAGGTTGGTGGCATCACGCCCGAGACTGAACGGATGTGATGGGATGGTTCTTAAAGTTGCATAGCCTGATAAAAGCATCACATTTTCACAAGTAAAAACACTTATCTAGATTTGAACCTACATATCTAACTAGATAACTGCATCGAAGGGAATACTAAATCAATTTAATAATAATATAACCTGTTTCTGCTTAAACCTATGGAGTCAAGAGTTTTGGAAAGCATTCCAAAATTTAATTAGCATGTTTACACTTAAAATATCTCACGAAGTTAGTAATTTTAAAGCAAAGTTACTTCAAACTAAAGAAAGGTAGAATATAACAATCAACCTAATATATCTAGCTCAGAAAATGACAAACTCAAAACCATCGGACTATGCAACTTTAACATGCGGTAGGTCATGGAATCAAACCTTGGCCTGAACCAACAATTTAGACCATATGTGGTGGGATGGTTGAGTGGGTAGGGCGCCTTCTTAACATACGGGGGGTCATGGAATCAAACCCCGGCAGGAGTCAACCCAAAAGACTTCGACCATAAAATTATGTGTGTTGTTCCAAGTTGCACCGCCCCCCCCCCCTTCACCAGGAAGGAGTAAAGCTGTTACCCGGCACGAGCCACAGCTTCAGCTGTTACCCGGCACGAGTCACAGCTTCAGCTGTGACCCGGCACGAGTCACAGCTTCAGATAACACGTTGGGAGGTGTAGGAAGGTGGTATGCACAAAGTGATCCACCGATTCAAACCAATGACTTACACAATTGGTATTTTTCGTTATGTCGCATGCACTCGGCATTCATAGGGTAGGGCAAGAAATGGTGTGCTCAGTATCAGGATAATGTGACTGAGTGGGATATCGGGTCATGGTGAGGGTAGCCTGGTCTCGCCCAGTGCGCCAGCATTATAGCATTTCCATGAATACAGTCACAAGTTGGTACCCATCATCATGTGACATAAGATGCTGTTAAGGTGTAAACCCCCCCCCCCCCCCAACCCCCAAAAAAGAAGATCTTATCTGCTTTATGCCTTTCCCTTTATTATTTATCATGCCACTGAATTTTTAGTTTGAGAACCAAGGACACACCCATACATATAATATATATTTATACATGTATATATGATATCACATGTATGACCTCATACACGAATCACATGACTGTATGATACAAGCAACATTCCTTCCCACGAAGAGTTATAATAAACATATTGGTTGATGATAATTTTGCTGGAATGACCTGCTCTGTCTAAGCTAACAATCTGATTGGAGAGTAGGGACTGTTTCTTTCTAAAAACCAAATCACCATCTACTACAAAAATGTGATTGCACTGCAGTTCGTAGATAAAAGATTCACCCGGTACTTGTAGTACACGGGTGAACGACAACGTAGTATAAATACAGGCGAAAATAGCTTTAGTATGGAACAGGAAGTAGAATGCCTGCCTCCAGTATCAAATGGATACTTATATTGGCACAGAGTTGGTGAAATGGGAGATAATGCAAAAAGATAAGATGGCGGCCGTCAATTTCACTTTTAAATCTTATTAAACTAGATGTTTTATTATATTTGTCAACTCAAAGGTAGCGGGGAAATATGAAGACATCTATAAAGAATAAATGTTGCTTCTTAGATTGTGAAATTAGGCTCTCATTTCATTAACCCACTTTTTCGACCGTTTTTATATATAAGGCTGGTCTTCACCCATGTACTGCGAGTACCGGGTGAATCCTTTATCTATGCAGTTCGATGCCCACTAAGGACACCGTTGACTGAGTAGCATGCATGGTGCCATTATGGGAGCAATGCAATGTCTCAGTGGGACATCACTATAAAGCTGCCAGGACCGAGTCACTGTCACACGTCTGTGCCCTTCCTGATCTAACCTCAGATGTCTCTGTGTAATGTGGATGCAGTGGCTGAATTTGTAAGAGTGCTGGTAAGAGCGCTGGTAAGAGCGCTGGCTTCCCGTATGGAAGGTTCGAAGTTCAAAGTCAGGCGGCCAAATCAACTGTAATACTTATACAATTAATACTTATCAATACCCGGTACCAAGCCTGGCACTTAGCATTAATAGCATAGAGAAAGGACTGGTTTGCTCAGTATCAGGAGAATGTGACTGAGTGGGATATCGGGGCATGGTGCCAGCAGCCTGGTCTTCCAGTGAGGAAGCACTATAAAGTTGCCACGAGTGCACACTGTCACAAGTCGATACCTGGTCTGATATGACCTTAGATGTTGCTAGGACGTAAAATCCTAACAAGTAACAAACTGAGTTGTTCGTAATGTAACTGCCGACTTTTGACAGTGCGCACTCACCATGAGTGCGCACTGTCACAAGTCGGTACCCTTCCTGATATGACCTTACATGTTGCCAGGACGTAAAGCAACAAAAAACAAATGTAACCGTATTGCTCCTCGTAATTCAGGACCGCTAATTATTTGGTTCCGGAACAGCACCCTCAATTACCCCACTTCCCTCCCCCACCCCCCATCTAGCACTCCCACTCCCCCACTCCCCCTCCCCCGATCGTGACCTAATTGTTTACTCACGCAGCAAAGTGGCTCTGCTTATTATATACACAGTATAACCCCGTTGAACCAAACTCGAAGGGACCCTAGAAATTTGTTTGGATTAACCGATCATTGGTTAAACCGGGCTTTGACTTTGACTTGGCTTTGGCTTTGGCAACATTTTGGTGCATTATGAATGTAATATACAATGTATGTGGACACTATGATTATTGTTTTTTATGCATATACAGTTTAACCCCATTAAACCAAGCTCGGTTAAATCAAGCGATCGGTTAATCCAAACTTTTTTTTGTTGACCCGTCGAAATACTACCATTTATCATATAAAAAAGTCTCAGATGACCGTTAAAACCACATGAAAGTTTGGTTTAACTGTACCAGAAGTGGCCTGGGGCCGACAATTTTGTTTGGATTAACCGATACTTTGGTTTAACTGACTTTGGTTTAACCAACTTTTTCATATGATAAATGGTAGTATTTTGCCAGGCCGCCGAAAAAAGTTTGGATTAACCGATCGTTTGGTTTAACCGAGCTTGGTTTAAAGTAGATAAAAGATTCACCCCGTACTTCCAGTACAGGGGTGAACGACAACATAGTCTAAATACGGGCGAAAATAGTGTTAGTATGGAACAACAAGTAGAATGCCTGGCACCAGTGTCAAATGGTTACTTATATCAGCACAGAGTTGGTGAAATGGGAGAGAATGCAAAAAGACAAGATGGCAGCCAGAGAACGCCGTCGATTTCACTTTTAAATTGCATTAAAGTATATGTTTTATTATATTTTCCAACTCAAAAGTAGCGGGTAGACATGAAGACATATACAAAGAATAAATGTTGCTTCTTAGATTGTGAAATTAGGCTCTCATAAAGACTCAATTCATTAGCCCGATTTTTCGACCGTTTTTATATAAGGCTGGTCTTCACCTGTGTACTACAAGTATCGGGTGAATAATTTTATCTAGGTTTAAAGGGATTGTACTTTATATATATATATCTCATTGTTAGATTTCTGCTGAAGTAGTGTCCCACACACACACACACACAAACACACCTAAAAAAACCTGCTCTTATTGGAATAGCATTGTACTGGGTGTGAATGATTGGAGTTTTATGTCCTAGCAACAGTGAAGGATGTGAGAAATGGGAGTTTTGCTTGTTTGTTTGGGATTTATGTCCTCGCAACAGCTAAGGTCATATCAGGACGGGTACTGATTTGTGGCAGTGTGCACTCATGGTGACTTTATAGTGTTGCCACCAGTGGGAGACTGGACTTCCAAGTTCCAGCACCGTATTGTGATATCCCAATCAGTCAGATTATCCTGATACTATGCAAACCAGCCCTTGTTATATCCTTGTAATGCGGAGTACCAGGCTAAGTAGCAATATGTATCAATTTTGTAAGTTATTCATTTGACTCAGCCGGGGATTAAACCCATTACTTCTCACAAGGGGACCGAATCGGTAGAGCGCAGGCCTCCCATGCGGAAGGTCGAGTCAAACCAATAAATTACAAAATTGATACATGTTGCTTCTTAGCCAGGCGCTCAGCATTATTAGGATAGGGCAAGGACTCGTTGGCTCAGTGTCAGGATAATGTGACCTGAGTGGGATATCAGGTCATGGTGTTAGCGGCGTAGTCTCCCAGTGGAGTAGCACTATCAAGTCGCCGTGTGTGCGCACTGCCACAAATCGGTACCCATCCTGATATGACCTTAGATGCTGCCAGGATGTAAAACTCCAACAAGAACATCTTATTGCAGTCCCATGGGGATACAGTGCCACTGGCACCATAATTCGATATCCCACTCAGTCACCTTATACAGGTACTGAGTCAAGCAGTCCTCCTTCCACCCGAGCCAAGCAACCACCAATAATTACTTGAATAAGTATTATGATTTGACTTGGTTTGATATCGATGCCGCCGTCTGGGGATCAACCTAATGACCTGCGGCACGGGAAGCAGATGCTGTGTCTACTCAACCATCCAAAGAGAGAGATAGATCGTTAGATATGCGAGAGATATAGAGATCTATAGATATCTGAGTTAGAGAAGGGTAGACGTATCAAAGTGGAGAGATGTGTCGTTGGGGGTGATTATGATGAAACTGTGAAATATTGCGCCGAGAGCGGGAATCGAAGCCGTTGGGCCATAGATAAAGATTTAAAGCAGTGACTAGATAAGAGATAGTGAGTGAGTGATGGAAAGAGAACGAGAAATTCACAAAATACGGTCTTTGGTAGAACTATGGCAATTCAATTGAACTATTATTCCAGAATATTACATCCATATATAAGTTATAACAAAGCACTAAAACCCAATGGCTTGAGACTATAAGTATACAGTGTATTTCTTCAGTGATTATGCAATGATGATGCATGTCTCAAAAGGTGATAACTCTTCTTTTTTTTGTCCATTGTAACGATTGACACAGAACAGCACAGAAATGGCTACACTGAAAACACAAGGACATTTGCTTCAAATCAATATGTATTCTATTGCGATTATGAAACACCATGTAAAAAACTAATCAGTTTATCCTGAGCAAATGCATAAGCAGATAGTATGTTGATCGTTACAATGGACAACGTTTTGTCCCATATTGCTTTGCACCTTTTGAGACAGTCTCATTATACTAGTACCACAATTCTTTAGTTCATTGCAGAATAACGTGAATGTTATTATATGCTACACATAATTTTCTTTGTAAGTCCAGATTTATAACTATACATTAACTGACATGTATGTAATGAAGTATAATATGCTTTGAACTTATTACATTTGACATGTATTCAATACACATATAATATTTTCTGTTCAGTGCATTACCCTTGTATACACAGATTCTTTTATATGGCTAAGCTATATCTTCACTGCTAAATGTCCAGGCTATTTAAATCTGCTTCAGACTAGGTGAAATTTATTTTCCTGTATATTTGTTTATGTAAAGCGCCTGAGAACGGCTTGCTGGATCGGGTGCTATAAAATGTTTTATTATTATTATTATTATTTATATTTACCAACTCTGGGCATTACTTCATCATTAAACACAATGTTTGGGATGCGTATTTCCTTGAATCTTTTACAACAGAAAACCACAGCATTACTTTTGGTACTGTTGTATTTGATATCTGACTTTCCACATACAGGTTCACATCCTCTTATTGAAATCCACGCGGGCCAGTTACATTTCGGAATTAAGAATTGTTTGTGTTTTAGAATAAAGTTAGCAATCAAATATTAATACTGCAGTAAAAACTTATGAATAGACATACTATGTGGGATAATTAAACACTATCAATACTATTAGTTTGTTTATATAAACATGAATATTCACACTAAGTGAGATGTTGCTAGGACGTAAAGCAACAACAAACAAACCACAAAACACTAAGTGGGGAAAATAAAGACTGTAAACAGTATTACAGCTTATTTAAATACTGAACAAAAATAAATAATTTTCGGAGTTTTTCGAATTTCAGAATTTCCGAAAAGGGGATGTGGAACTGTATTAGGCAAAATACCAACAACAAAAATGGCGATAGTCCTTTTGAAAAAAAAATCAGGGTCGGCGGGCAGTTTTTATTATATATATTTTTTAATTGTTGACATAGACATAATATGTAACCAGATGCGATGGCCGAATGAGTTGAGCGTCCGCCTCCGGTTTCTGGTAGGTCATGGGATTCGAACTCCTAGGTTTGAACCCTAGACAAATCAAACACAAATGACTTAACAATTTATACAAAAGTTGAATTGCTGCTAGCCCGACACACAAAAAATAAATCAGGGGCGGGCGATCTTTCAGGCAAGAATAAAATGGGAATACAAGCTTATAATCATTGATTTTAATTAATTAATATATTCATTCTCTGGCAGGAAAAGGACAACGTTCCAATAGAGAAGAAGGAACAGGATGTGGAAACCAACGGAGATGCGAAACAAGTCGCCACCGTCGAAATCTCCAGACCGGAAGAAGATGAGGGGAAGTCGAAACCGGAAGTAGAGGAAAAAAAGGAGGAGGAGGAGGAGAAAAAAGAAAAGGAGGAAGAAAAACACGAGGAGATAAAGGATGACGTCACAAAAGCTTCATTGGACACCACGGTTGAGCCGGTTGAGGTTGTGGAGACGGTCACTGTGATGTCGACAAGTGTTTTGACGTCATCGCCGCCCGCTGTGATGTCATCGCCGCCCGCTGTGACGTCACCGTCAGTGAAGGTGGAGCCGAAGAAGGACGACATCCTGGAAGACATCGTGCAGTCGGTTTCGATTGACACTGTCAAACTGTCTGTCTCGGATTACGTGGATACAGTAAGTACCCTACACTTCAAGCCTTAAGTTGTTATATATATTTATTTTACCTCGGTACAACGCCTCGGCTACTCGAGGCCGAGGGAGAAGGAAGCAACATCCGGGTTCAGCAATTAGCATATTCCGCTCATAACTGGAGGAATGTTACGAGCAGCTCAGCAGTTTTTACCACGGATTACTCAGTTTCTACTGTAAGTACCGGAACATACACTGGCATACATGTTTATGAATATCTCTAGCACATCCTTAACAGCTTTTTACAACAAAGCTGGCTAGCTGTATATGTATATTTAACAGCGTTGTGCTTATCCGGTGCTGTAGATTGAGGCATCCAGTTTGTTTTTGCCGCCCGTTGCCGAATGGAGAGACATGTTGACCGGAGTCATTTCGTCGCTTAGATAGAATTACATTGCCGCCCGTTGCCCAACGGAGAGACACGTTGGCTGGAGCCATTTCGTCGTTATGATAGTTTTTTCTGAGGCGTACCTCCGAGTGTCATAATATTTTCTCCAATTTGTTGGCGTAGAAGCCACAGAAGGGAGAAGTCTATGATACAGAGAGTGTGGGTGGGACACTACACTGGTCCCTACCCCGCGATTGGTTTCGGTTCGGTTCTCCGACCGTTACACTTTCGTTATACCTTAGCTTACGCACGCCTGGTATAAAACTGGTGTAAATACAGTTTTATTACCTTACAAGGGTTGTACTGCCCTCTGACACTGTTCCACTGGTTCAGTCATTCCTTGAGATCGTACTAAATACCCTCTTTCGGTTATTTCAGACGACTCAAGATGGCCGCAAAGCGGGGTAGCAAGGGTGCTCCACACACGCTAAGCGAGGGGGACGCGACCCCTGGTCTCTTATCGGGCACATCACGTGACCGTTCTCCGGAGGCAGGACCCTCCCAGCCTGACACCAACGAGCAGATGGTGAGGCTCATTCACGAGCAGCTGCAACAGCTGCTCCCAACACCGCCGCCCAAAACGCCCACTAAACGGGGCTCACCTTCCGATCAATCGGATTGGGAAGACCTTTCTGAACCCCAAACAATGGATTCAGAAATCGTCATCGGGAAGAAGCGGCGACATAAAAAGTCGTCAGAAGGAGACGACTACTACCAAGCCCGTAACAAAACACGCAAAGTCAAAAGGACTAAGAAGAAATCTAAGTCTAAAAAGAAAAAGAAATCAAAATCTTCCTCGTCAGACTCGTCCGATGACTCCACATGAACTGACTCAGGGTCTGATGACCCTCACCCAGGCGCATTCGCGGACATAACCGTGAAGGTAGCCAAAAAGATCAGGGCTGACAAGAAGAAGCGCATTAACACCTGTTCGTTAATGCGCACAAACCTGAGGGGCCATTTCGATACCTTTAAACCGGCAGAAACACTCACGAAACTGGCCGAACAGTACACTGGGATCAAGGGTATTCCTCAGGCGACCATCAAAGAGATGGACGATGATGTAAAGATGAGTGAAGATCGCAAGAAATTTGAATCTTGCCTGCACACAGTCCACAAAGGAGTGCTCATAGCCCTTTCGGCTATCATGCCAGTTGCTAACCGCATGATGGTCAGTAACAAGTTTACAACCGTTACTCCTGATATCAACGCAGCCATTGCTGCTCTGACCGCTACTAGCAACTTTCTATCGTACCGCAGGTTCGAAAATGTATTTAAATCGGTCACAACCGACGCGGGCAAAGAGGTCGCACGTTCGAAGAAAGTGGTCGACAATGACGGTAAAGAGTATACACTCTTCCTGGCTCCCAAGCCAATAAAAGGGAAGCCACTGGACAACACCAAGATGTTTGGGGGTCAACTCCAATATCTGTTCAAACAGGTAGAAACAGCCGCCAAGCAGTCAAAACATCTCGACAGCAAGAAAGATACTAACACTGCCAAATTCAAGAAATCCAGATCGGATTTTCGGGGCCGCAGGACCGGCTTCTCATCCAACCGATTCGGGAACCGGAACCAATATCAGCCGAGAGGAAGAGGCCAGTGGAACAAGTACGGCTGGAACGACGGCAACCGCCCCTTCAAGAGGGAAAACCCCTCCCAGAAGCAGTTCCCCAAGCCAGGGAACAAATAGAGCCGACCATACAACCCAGTGTAAGCCTTTTTTGTGCAGGGAATGTATCTAATCATATTAGACAGTGGGAACAACTCACTCAAGATCAGACAGTCCTAGATATTGTTAGAGGGGTCTTCATTCCATTTATAGAAACCCCGATACAAAGTAAAGTCCCTTTCCCCTACCGCCTAACACTAGACGAGAAATTGGCCTTAGATCTAGAAGTCAACAATTTTAAAATGAAAGGTATCATTACCACTGCTCAACATACAGAAGGAGAATATATCTCAAATATATTCTCTCGACCCAAACCTAATGGAGACATCAGGATGATCCTCGACTTAACTATTCTAAATAAATTAGTCGAATATAGACACTTCAAAATGTTCTCGTTAGAGACAGCCCGTGACCTTGTGATGCCGGGTTCGTGGCTTGCAAGTGTAGACCTCAAAGATGCCTATTATACAATACCAATCTTTGAGTCCCATAGGAAATTTCTTAGGTTCATTTGGCAAGGCCAATTGTACCAATTCACATGCTTGCCAAATGGTCTGGCCTGCGCCCCACGGTTATTTACAATGTTACTTAAACCCGTTTTTGCTGAAAATGGCCAAGAAAGGCCATGTCATGTTTCCTTATATTGATGATTCCTTTATTGTAGCACGCACTGAGGAAGATTGTCATTCAGCCATAAAAGATTTATGTAATACCTTGACCCATTTGGGGTTTTTCATTCATGACACCAAATCGGTTCTACAACCGACGTCCCTATTAAAATTCTTGGGATTCTTTATAAATACACAACAAATGACAATCTCCCTAACATCAGACAAAATTGAAAAGTTTAGTACTACATCCACAGAGCTGTTAAACATAAAAAGACCAAAAATACGGCAAGTAGCAGTGCTAATCGGATTAATGGTGGCTTATGCACCAGCCGTATTATACGGCAAGGCACACATTAAATCCCTCGAAATAGATAAAAATATCGCCCTAAACAGAGCTAAGGGAAATTTCGAATGCCTAATGACAATTTCTAAAGCAGGACATGAAAACATCCAATGGTGGATGCAACATTTAATTAATTCCCATAATCCCATCCGCATGGATGAACCTAACACAACGGTTACGACTGATGCGTCTCTAGAAGGTTGGGGTGCCCACAGAAATAATGAAGCTACAGGGGGCCGCTGGCTAGATAATGAAATAGATGACCACATAAATGTCCTAGAGTTAAGAGCCATCTATCTAGGCCTTACAAGCTTAGTAAAAGTAGATAAGCTTAGCATCCAAGTGTTAACTGATAATACTACTGCAATGGCCTACGTCCGTAACATGGGGGGGACAAAGTCCTCAGCTTGCAACGACATCGCAAAACTCATTTGGGATTGGGCAGAAAAACAACACGTTTGGATTACAGTAGCACACATCCCAGGTACACTAAATACACTGGCCGACAACAAAAGCCGACATTTCCATGACCATTTAGAATGGTCACTGAGTCCCGACATTTTTCACACAATCTGTCAGGAATGGGGTCTGCCAGACATAGACCTTTTTGCCTCACGTAAAAACAAAAAAACTTGATAAATATGTATCCTGGCACCCAGAACCACACGCTTGGCGAGTGGATGCCTTTTCTCTTACTTGGAATAACGCATTTTACTATATTTTTCCACCATTCAGCCTGGTAAGCAGGGTAGCCAGAAAGATCAGGCTCGACAAAACTCATGCAGTACTGATAGTACCAGACTGGAACACTCAGCCGTGGCGAGCGATAGTGGAGTGGGAAGCCAAACAGTTTTTAAGATTCCCAAGAGGACCAGTAAACCTACAACATCAAGGAAAAGTGACAACACACGGGGACGTGTCAACAACCCCCCTACTGGCATTCCTTTTCTAAGAGCGTACTTACAAAAATACGGACTGGATAAAATAACCCAAGAAAGGTTAATTTCGCATGCGTGGAGGCCAGGTACTGTTAAGATGTATACCACTTACCTTAAGAAATGGGGAGTATATTGCCTGTTACATAAGGTTAAACCAATGGCCCCTGCTATCGCGCAAGTAGGCCGCTTCCTGCGCATGTTGGAAGACGATGGACTTGGTTATGGGGCCATAAATGCGGCGCGCTGCGCACTCTCTATTATTGTACCAAGAATAGACGGACAAACCATTGGCAAACACGAAGTCATTCATTGGATCATGAGATCAATCTATGAAAGAAACCCCCCAAAACCGAAATATAGCCGGTTTTGGGATGTGGCTACAGTGTTTAAGCTTTTCAAATCCTGGCCGGAAAATAAATTCCTCACTATCCAACGGTTAGGCTATAAATTAGCAGTACTATTATTATTAGTTACAGGACATAGAGGACAGACAATTGTAGCCCTCTCTTTACAAGGCCTCGATATTGACAAGAATGAGGCCACGTTTGATTTACACGTACTGTTAAAGTCAAACAGGACGGGAGATCCTCTCTCCTCTATCCATTTAGATAGCTTTCCACAAGATAAGAAACTTTGTGTAGTTGCAGCTATTAGAACATACATATCCAAGACTAAGGGAATACGAAATTCCAAACAGCTTTTAGTGAGCTTTATCAAGCCACATAAAGCCATCTCACGGGACACACTCGCCAGATGGACTATTATTATACTCAAGTTGGCTGGCATAGACACGGAACGCTATGCTTCGCATTCCACAAGGGGCGCTATGGTCTCCAAAGCAAGAAAGTTAGGAATCTCAGTGCGAAGAATCCTAACACACGCCGGCTGGAAGACGGCCAAGTCGTTTGCTAAACACTACAACAAACGGCTAGAGAAACCAAGCGGGGTGGCAACCCGCCTACTCACCAACTAACAAGATTGGGTGAGATGTACAAACTTTTGATTTTACTACTGACACAACTTTATGTTCATCAGATAATTGGGGATAAAAATGAGGCTACGTAAATGTCTCCCTCGGCCTCGAGTAGCCGAGGCGTTGTACCGAGGTAAAATAGTATAGTTATACGAATCTTACCTGGGTACAGATGATGGATAACTCTTGTTTTCCCGAGGTACAAGCCTCGGGTAATCGTGGACTAGGGCCCACCCACCACACCCTACCACGATTATCACGTTCGCTTGTGCCAAAACGAAAACATCAGATTTCCATCATTAAGCTCATTTTTATCCTGAATAATTAGGTGAAGATTGCTGAACCCGGATGTTGCTTCCTTCTCCCTGGTCCACGATTACCCGAGGCTTGTACCTCGGGAAAACAAGAGTTAAGCCGACCACCTCCCTAAATGGACTATTTAAAGTCGGTCCCAAGGTTGGTCGATTAAGAATAAGAGAGGATTTACAGTATATATAGTTTTTAGTTTGATGTGAAGTTGCATAGGTATGAATGTTGATTGAGAACGGCGACAAGCATCGTGTTCACGGACAAATAGGCATGCCTACCTCTGTGGGACTGCATTAGCATTAATTATATACCTTTGCAGTATCATTGGAGGCATTCGACTGGGCCCTTTCTATCCGCAAGATTTACGGATGGAGCGGATGGAGCCACAACACACATCCAAATCATACGTATAGTAACCCACTTCCAGTCCCAGTCGAATAGGAATTTGTAAGGAAATATTCGCATACAGAGGCCCAGTCGAATGCATCCATTGCCTCATTCACGACGTAAGTCACCATTACAGTGCATGACTACAAATAACAGCTGACGTTAGTTTTAAATGTACAAATCATGACCAGGCACATTACATTGCCACCCACAGATGTACAGTGGTCTTGGGTCACGTTAGCCTGTCCTTAGATAATGGTGAGGGAATTAGTTAATTAAATTATACCAAACTGAATAAAGTTGTAATTACTCCCTCAAATGCTCTTCATCTAAAAATAAAAATTGGCCGCAGCTCAAAACTATATTCAGCTTGAACCATTCTCATATCTTCTAATGTCACCAAAGTCTCCCCCCTGGAAATCATCCGTTGACAACACAAGTACTAAGTAGCCATCACACCTGACAAGATTAGACTTATATTAAAAAGTTCACCAGACAGTATCAAGCAAATACTCCTACTTATGCTCCCTTCCACCACCTTTCCTTTCACACAACCCACCAACTCTACACATTCAGATACCAAACTATTCTGCTCAGCACAAGCATTTAATATTCCAAGTGTCTAACTTGAGGGTGATTTTATTAAATTGTGTTGCTACTACAATTTTAGGTATTTTTGGTGAGTTAATTTGCAGAGTGTTCCGATTGGTAAAGCATTCACTATCCTCCACCATATCCCTCACCATTGGGGCTTGTCGATTGAGTGTTTTATTTATTTACCTTATCCAGCACACCTGTAGTTCTGGCGGGACGGGACCATAGTCCACTGAATGTGGAGAGGAGGCCTCTCTCCAAGTCCCCAGAATATAAAAGTGGGAGAGTTGGTGTGATCCACCTCGTCATCACCTGAGTCAATACTCGTTTCAGATGATTCTCTGGCCTCAATCCCATATCGTGCAATAAACACTTTTTTTTTGTGGGTGGGTGTGGGTGGGTATCAAATTTAGTTTGTTCAGGGAAGCACTACAGAACAGTAAGTAAAATTTATAAGACAATTTGTATACATAAAATTTCAGATTAATTTCAGATTAATGTCATATTCTTAAATATGTATATAGATATATATATTATATATTATGTAAATATTTTCTTTTTAGAGATTTTAGGAATAGGATATAAATATGAAAATATATGCAGATAAATTTTCTCATAAATTATATTATGTATATATATATATTTATGTGCCACTAGATGTACTTATTACTCATATGCCGTTATTTATATCCACATATTAAATTATATAGTGTATATATATTTACAGTGACTTATTTTGAATGTATAACCTCCTTTTCTATATTGTTTTCATAGTTATTTCCTCTCTCCCTGCTCTACCCTCCCCTCCCTACCTACGTCCCCTCCCTCCCCTCCCTCCCTCCGTCCCCTCCCTCCGTCCACTCCCTCCCTCCGTCCCCTCCCTCCGTCCCTCCCTCCCTCCGTCCCCTGCCCTCCCACTCCCACCCCTCCCTCCCCTCCTCCTCCCCCTCCCCTCCCCTCCCCCTCCCCCCTCCCTCCCCTCCCCCCCCCCCCTCCCCTCCCCCTCCCCCTCCCCTCCCCCTTCCCCTCCCCTCCCCTCCCCTCCCCTCCCCTCCCCTCCCCTCCCCTCCCTCCCCTCCCCTCCCCTCACCCTCCCCCCCCCCCCCCCTCCACTCCACTCCCTCCCCGACTTCCCCATCTTCCCCATCTCCCTTCCCGCCAATCCTTTTCCTCTCCCCTTCTCTCCCTCTCCCGCTCCCCCTCTCCCCTCCCCCTCCCCTCTCCCTCTCCCTCTCCCTCTCCCTCCCCCTCTCCCTCTCCCTCTCCCTCCTCTCTCCCGCTCCCTCCCTCCTCCCCCTCCCTCTCTCCCTCTCCCTCTTCCTCTCTCTATCTCCACTCTCTCCCACTCTCCCCCTCTCCCCACCCTACTCTCTTCCGCATTCTTCCCCCTTCTTCCTCCCCGTCCTCTTTCCTTTCCCCTTCATTCACTGCCCCCCCCCCCCCCCCCCTAGCCTATCTCAAGTAATAAATAACATCCAAGAAATAGCCTCAAATTATACAAACTTTAAACACGGTACTATATTCGGCCATGATTGCCATCTGTCAGGATTTTTCTTTCTAGTCAATTGTTCCTCCCTACCCTACCTCTGCATATATGTTTGTAACCTCCTTTTGTACATCAGCTGGCCATTGCGTGCTAGTAAACGTAGGATTTCAAGGTGTCAATTTGTGGCTTTTCTATTTTGCCCGCCTGAATTAGGCAGCATACACTAAAGAACTGACACCCCAGTACACCTGCATTCTACCTGCTGTACCCCCTGCCACAGACTGACTGACACCTATCGGGTTTCTAAGGAATCTTTCAAGGGAATGCCCCATGTGCTTTGATTGTATGTGGATCGGCGATGGTATGGTATGCGCCTGAGTGGCCGAGACAGTGGCTTGCTGGGTACTTAAAGTTAAAGGTCGCTACATGACACAACTGAGGGTCTGAAGCTGATTTATTGTGGTTTTATGTCCTCGTCATTATCAATATGTCCTAGTCATTATCAGGATAGGGCAATGATTGGTTGATTCAGTGCCTGGATAATGGATAATTGAGTGGAATATATCCGGTTAGGGTGTGGCTGATGCAATATCTATTCAGTCACCAATGAGTGCACATTGTCACAAGTCCGGACCCATCCTATTATTATTATCCTCTTCTTTGATGCAGGCTTGTGATAGCCTATACAAAGCTCATAGTTCTCAGCTCTAGTGGTATGCAGCCTCGAAATCGTACAGGAATGTTTCTCTGGCCCAGGCCCTGTCCAGCGGATGCTTCCACTGCTTCTTCCGGTAGCTCATTTCACATGTTTATCACTCGCTGTATGACCTTAGATGTTGCTAGAATGAAAACCCCCAACGAACCAAATATTACCGGATGAAGAAGATCGAATAAGTTCGGCACCATTTCTTATATGGCAAGTCGCGGGATTCGAACCTTACCAACCCGATACCAATACCAATCCCTTAACCTAAACAATTAGTGAAGTAGTACAGTAGTAGTCGATCTACAACCAATCACCAAGGCCTGATGGCAAATTTCACAACTCATCGATTTCTTCCCGATAATCTCAGATTACACGAACCCAGTTGTTGATTTCATTCAGGCTGTTGACGGAGTACACGCTCTTGACACCGAATCCGATATACAGCTGCAGGATAACTAGATCAACTCATCTCAGATCGATACATGGATAAGGAATTGTGAATTTTAATGAGCCAACCGTTGTAAACTAATTTACAATCTCCCTCCCCTCTCTTCTGTTCACTCCTCCTCCCCTCTCCCCTCCCCTCCTCTCCTCCTCTCCTCCCCTCGCCTTCTACCCTCCACTGCATCCCTCTCCCCTCCTCTCCCCTCCTCTCCCCTCCTCTCCCCTCCTCTCCCCTCCTCTCCCCTCCTCTCCCCTCCTCTCCCCTCCTCTCCCCTCCTCTCCTCTCCCCTCCTCTCCCCTCCTCTCCCCTCCTCTCCCCTCCTCTCCCCTCCTCTCCCCTCCTCTCCCCTCCTCTCCCCTCCTCTCCCCTCTCTCCTCCTCCTCTCCCCTCCTCTCCCCTCCTCTCCCCTCCCCTCCCCCCTCCTCTCCGCTCCTCTCCCTCCTCTCCGCTCCTCTCCCTCTCCTCCTCTCCCTCCCCACCTCACCTCCGTCACTTTCTACCCTCCACTCCATCCCTCCTCCCCCTCCCCTCCTCCTCTCCCCTCAGCTCCTCCCCCCCCCCCCCTCCGCTCCTCCCCCTCCCCTCCCCTTCTGCCCTCCACTCCATCCCTCCTCCCCTCCACTCCATCCCTCTCCCCTCCTCCCCTCCCCTCCCCTCCCCTCCTCTCCCCTCCTCTCCCCTCCTCTCCCCTACCCTCCTCTCCCCTCCTCCCCCCCTCCCCTACCCCTCCTCTCCCCTCCTCTCCCCCCCTCCCCCTCCCCCCCCTCCCCCCCCTTGCCTCCTGTCCCCTTGTCTCCTCTCCCCTCGCCTCCCCTCCCCTGTCCTCCCCTCGTGTCATTCCATCCCCTTCTCTTTCCATCCCCTCCTTCCATTCCATCCCTGTCTCCTCACCTTCTGCCATCCACTCCATCCATCTCCCCGCCTCTCCCCTCATCTCCCCACCTCTCCCCCGCCTCTCCCCTCCTCTCCCCGCCTCTCCCCTCCTCTCCCACCTCTCCCCGCCTCTCCCCTCCTCTCCCACCTCTCCCCTCCTCTTCTCTCCCCTCCTCTCCCATCCTCTCCCTTTCCCCCCTCTCCCCTTCCCTCTCATCCCCTCCTCTCCTCCTCTCCCTACCTCTCCCCTCCACTCCCCCTCTCCCACCTCTCCCACCTCTCCCACCTCTCCCACCTCCTCCCTCTCCCCCTCTCCCCTCCCCCTCCTCTCCCGTCCTCTCCCACCCGCTCCCCTCCTCTCCTCTCCCCTCCCCTCCCCTCCCCTCCCCTCCTCTCCTCCCCCCCCCCTCGCCTCCTCTCCCCTACCCCCCCCCTCGCCTCCCCCTCCTGTCATTCCATCCCCTCTTATTCCATCCCCTCCATTCATCCCATCCCTTCCCTCTCATTCCATCCCATCCCTCTCATTCCATCCCCTCCCTCTCATTCCATCCCCTCTCTCTCATTCTCATTCCATCCCCTCTCTCTCATTCCATCCCCTCCCTCTCATTCAATCCCCTCCCTCTCATTCTGTCCCATGTCCCCTTTCCCCTGTCCCATGTCCCCTTTCCCCTGTCCCCTCTCCCCTCCCCTCTCCCCTCTCCCTCTCCCCTCTCCCCTCTCCCCTCTCCCCTCCCCCACTCTCCCCCTCTCCCCTCCCCACCTCCTCTTCCGGCCCGTGCCCTCCCCTCATCTCCTCTCTGCTGTCATCTGTGTTGTCATGCCTTGTCATCTGTCTTGTCATATATCCTTTCTATATACAATGTGCATATATAATACACAATGATGGAGAGCTAAAATAGTTAGGACACTTGCTTTGAAGAAATGGTTGCTTATACATTCATGTATACTAAATTGAAACCCCTTATTTATACATTCAGTTGAAGGTGTACATACAGTACGACATGATCTAAGTTCGCTGAGAAACTAGGGCATGTACACACGCAAATGTATACATATGTCTATGTATCCACATATGCACTAGTAATACTTATATTTTATGACAGTATACATATATATACACACATGCACACGTACATAATTGTGTCATCAACGTGCCCATCCCCCTCTCCTGTCCAGTGTAATGGAATCATTTCCGGCTGGAGACCACCACCAGTCATCACGGTTTGTCACCGGCACTGACAAATTGATCTGATATAACCTGGTTCATTGAATAAAGGTCTATCGGTGTGTGTGTCGGTGTGTGTGTCGGTGTGTGTGCCGGGGGTGTCAGGTGGGGTGTAGTCATGCAGGCATAAACTGATAGTCATGTCGACATTTCGCTCCCCTCCCCTCCCCTCCCCTCCCCTCCCCTCCCCCTCCCCTCCCCTCCCCTCCCCTCCCCTCCCCTCCCCCCCCCTCTCCTCCCCCTCTCCTCTCCTCTCCTCCCTCCCCTCTCCTCTCCTCTCCTCCTCCCTCTCCTCCCTCCCCCCCTCCTCTCCTCTCCCTCCTCTCCTCTCCTCTCCGTCCCTCTCCTCTCCGCCCCTCTCCTCCCAGCTCCTCCCATCTCCCATCTCCTCCCATCTCCTCCCTCTCCTCTCCTCCCCTCTCTCCCCCTCGCCTCGCCTCGCCCCTCCTCCCCTCTCCCACCCCCCGCTCTCCTCAGCTCCCCTCTCCTCCCCTCCCATCCCCTTCCCTCTCCTCCCTCCCCCCTCCCCTTCCCCTCTCCTCCCCTCCCCTCTCCTCTCCTCCCCTCTCCTCCCCTCCCCTCCCCTCCCCTCCTCTCCCCTCCCCCTCTCCTCCCCTCCCCTCTCCTCCCCTCCCCTCTCCTCCCCTCCCCTCTCCTCCCCTCTCCTCCCCTCTCCTCCCCTCTCCTCCCCTCTCCTCCCCTCTCCTCCCCTCTCCTCCCCTCTCCTCCCCTCTCCTCCCCTCTCCTCCCCTCTCTCCCCTCTCCTCTCCTCTCCTCTCCTCTCCTCTCCTCTCCTCTCCTCTCCTCTCCTCCTCCTCTCCTCCTCCTCTCCTCCTCTCCTCTCCTCCTCTCTCATCCGCCTCTCCTCCCCTCTCATCCCCTCTCCTCCCCTCTCCCCCCCCTCCCCCCCTCCCCTCTACTCCCCTCTCCTCCCCGCTCCTCCCCGCTCCTCCCCGCTCATATATATATATATATATATATGGTCAGGACGTAAATATGATTTATTTTAGTGATATATTCTATGTCAAACTCCCCGTGGTTGAGTCCGTTTATAAATTATAATACTACAATTCAGCTAAAAAGTTTGTTTTATTTAACGACGCCTCTAGAGCACATTGATTTTTATCGTAGGCTCTTGGACGTCAAACATACTGTGATTCTGACATATTTCTTTGGATGAAACGCGCAGCCGCCATTTGGGCTACTCTTTCCAATAAGCAGCAAGGGATCTTTTATATGCACTTTCCCACAGACAGGACAGCACATACTACAACCTTTGATGAACCAGTTGTGGACCAACTGATTGGAACGGAAAATGACACAAACTGCAAATGGGTCCACTGAGCAGGATCGATCGGATGACTGACACCTTCACAGGTGGGCACCCTACTGCCTGCTCAATTCAGCTATGTACATCATAAACCACTTTGATACTGTGTGTTGCGGGAGGTGGCGGAAGGGGGTAGTCCTGTAGGCTTTTACTGGAGTTAAATGGAACATTTTATCATCGGTAACACGTTATCTGATTCAACCATGTATGCAGGAAGGTAGCATCTACTGCTCATGTTTTAAAACAAAATAATTACTTTTGCTCTAAATCAAATAGTCCCTAACAGGTCATTCACTTTCTCTGGTCGGAGGACACTGTCTTTGTAAGCTTTTATTTTCTCTTTTTATTATTTTCTCCTTTGGGTGGGGGTGGGGGGTAAGGTCAGAGCAGACGTCATCTAGTAGTAATACATTATCTAGCCTCAATCCCCCCCCCCTCACACACACACACTTACTCCCCGATCCATAGACAAAGCCACAGGTGTGGTGTGGTGGACAAAGCAAGGTTAGGTGACTTTTACATTTTGATATATTACACGGAAATCTTCTATGCAACTCATATGTCACAGTTGAGCACTTTAAAAAAATTTATGAAGTCTTCGTAGCCTAAAAGAATTAAGTCACAACTACGATTAGGGTAATATCATATATTGGTTAGGTAGCATCTGAGCTATAATCACAATCAGCTGATAACAATGGTAATGCTTAAACCTTTTTGGGGGGGGGGGGTGGTGAACATTTGAAGGAGGCCATACAGCTGTATCAACCTTAATCTAGATTATAATAATAAGAATATTACATAGCAAACTAGACAGTTTATGCAGTGTGTGGGTAGGCACACCATTGTAAAGGAGCCGATTGGAAAATGGGGAGGAGATCTTCTACCCGCAAGAAAATCAGTAACATTTAGGATAATCATTTTGCTACTAGCGAGGGATCCCGCCACAAAATCGCTTTTTAGTGGATTGTGTCTTTTCCCCCCTGTTTTGTGTTTGTGTGGGTATCCATTGTTTGCGAAAGTATGTCATCGTCTTTACATACAATGCTGTCAGGTGACTAAGCTCACCTTTATTTTGAGTCATCCTTAAGAGTTGGCCTACGTCAGCACAGACCGCAACTGGCTCCCACCCTTTGTAGCAGGGCTGGCGAGGGGGTGGGTAAAAGATCGCTCTCTCTATAGATATATATATTTTACCTCGGTACTACGCCTCTGGCTACTCGTAGCCCAGGGAGAAGGAATCACATCCAGGTCCAGGAATTAGCATAATCAGCTCACAGCAGGAGGACGTGTTGTGAGCAGCTCCTACATTTACTACAAAACCAAATAGGTTAGTATCTTTCAAATTTGATACATTGGTTTAGTTCATGTTAGCATTCACAAAGTTTTCTGAAACTTTTCGATAAAATATTACTGTTTTACAACTTAGTTTTGATCGTAATTGACATGATCGATAGAACACTTTCCATTGTTCGGTTGTTAATTAAGCCGCCCGTTGCCGAACGGAGAGATGTTTGGAAGGAGCCAGTTACATCATTGGGGATTCATTCCCCGGGTTTCAATAAGATTCCCCATTTGTGATTCTCGTTAAGGCGTACCTCCAGGTCCTATAGCATTTTCTTCATCTTGTTGGCGAAAAAAGCCACAGGTGGGAGAAGTTTATCGGTACTTGAAGTGCGGGATGGCACTGCTACACTGGTCCCTACCCCTCATTTGGATCAGTTGGTTACAGATACCATCATCCTGCGACTGTCTTAGCCATATGCCTGTGTTAAAAATTTACCACCATAAAATACACGCCTAGTATAATTATACTCTAATTATCAGTGTGCTATTCCGCCTAAGACAATGCCTAATCGTTGTTCTTCTTTCTACACAGTCTTGGAGCCATGGCTACAAAGCAGAGTAAGGCAGAGGCAACTCACACACTCAGTGCGGATGAAGATTCCACACCACTTGTGTGGGTGCAAAGGTCGCCCTTGCCAGAACAAAGGGATTCTGAGGAGGCGGGGTGGGTGCGATACCAATAGGTTCCTAGATGAGCAGGTTGCCAGGCTTGTGCAACAGAAGATGGAAGAAATGTTACCATCTAAAGCGGGTATGTCAAAGAAAAGGTGAACAAACGTTCCGCAAGACTCAGATGAGTCGGAATGGGAGGACTTTTCGGAAGATCAGGCCTCAATAGACGACGACTCAGACAAAGGTGGTTGTGTCTGCACAAAAGCGCAAACACAAAAAGAGAGACAAATCCTCAGAAGGAGATGAGTACATGAGAGCCCGTAAAAAGAAGCCCCTCGTGAAGAAGACTAAGAAAAGGAAGTCCTCCTCTTCGGACTCGTCATCAGACTCATCGATGACGAGTTCAGACTGACGACTTCAGACGACACAAAGCACTCCGGCAAATACACTAAATCTTGTGGGAAAGAAACAAAAAATTGTAAAGTGCTGAGACGCAAGAAAATACACATAACGACACTCATGAGGAGATGATTCAAGGCCACTTTAACACCATCAAACCGGTGGAGGTCATAATTAAGATGGCCAAGAAATTCACGGGAATTAAAGGAATTCTGGAATCCGCCATTAAAGAGATGGATCCTGAGGTTAAACTCAGTGAAGAGAGGAAAATGTTTGAGATGGCTTTCTACATGGTACACAAAGGGGTACTCTTGGCTCTTCACCCATCACCAACAGGATGATGGCACAGAACAAGTTCTCGTCTCCTAAAGATGGTTTGAGAACATATTTAAAGTGGTTTGATGAATTCACAACAACAGCAAACCAATTACTACAATTGAACAAACCAAAAATAGACAAGTCGCAGTCTTGATAGGAATAATGATTGCCTATGCACCGGCTATTTTATATGGCCAGGCCCATATCAAATCGTAAAGGGTGCATTCCTTACACGCGGCATTCGGCATGCGGTATGTGAATGCGAATGCGACAAAAAATCAAAATGCCTTGAAGTCAATGGACTACATTCCTTACACGCAGTATGTGAATGCGAATGCGTCAACTCGATCGGTCCCTGTAGCCATCGGTGTGGCATGCGGTATGCGGCACGCGGTGTGCGAATAGAAACGTCAGTCGCACTTGTTCATTAGTTTTAGACTAGGAGAGGGGACTGATCTTTACGGAACGGTCACACACAGGGGTGCTGAGTGGAAACATATGGTAGTGGTGGTAGGGTTCAGTCAGTCGCACTTGTCCATTAGTTTAAAGAGGAGAGGCGATGGAGCATTACGGAACGGTCACACACAAGGGTGCTGAGGGGAAACATATGGTAGTGGTGGTGGTGGGGGTTCGGGTTGGTAAAAATGCTACCAGAGCCACAAAAATATGAATACTTATCTATAATTTGGTAATTATAAAGGTAGGAATATAGCCAGTCGTGTGCCGCATGCTGCATGCCGCATGCCGCATGTAAGGAATGCTGTCATTCGCATACTGCATGCCGCATGCCTCATACCTCATACCGCATACCGCATGTAAGGAATGCCCGCTTTAGAGATAGATAAAATCTTGGCACTGGCTCGCGGTAAAGGAAACTTCAAGCGGCTTATGACAATTTCGCAAGAAGGCCAAAACGATATAATTTGGTGGCTTTCACACATAAACAACTCACCCAACCCGATTAGAATGGGAGAGCCTAACACTACGGTCACAACAGACACTTGGGGGCACATAGAGACCAACAGACAACAGGTGGCCATTGGATGGAAGATGAAATCTCCGACCACATTAAACCAGACGGGGTGGCCGAGTGGGTTGGAGCGTCCGTCTCCCGTGCTGGTAGATCGTGGGGTCGTGGGTTCGAGTCCCGGTCGAGTCAAACCAATGACTTTAAAATTGATACTTGTCGCTTCCTAACCAGGCGCTCGGCATTATTAGGATAGGGCAAGGACTGGTGTGCTCAGTGTCAGGATAATGTGACTGAGTGGAATAACAGGTCATGGTGCCGGCGGCCTGGTTTCCCAGTGGGACAGCACTATAAAGTCGCCATGAGTGCGCACTGTCACAAGTCGGTACCCGTCCTGATATGACCTTAGATGTTGCTAGGACGTAAAACAACAACAAACAAACAAACCAACCACATTAATGTATTAGAGCTTAGTAATTTATTTAGGACTCCGTAGTCTTATTCACATCCCTAAAAATCAGGTAAGAGTTCTAACAGATAACACGACAGCTAAGGCTCACATTCGTAATATGGGAGGGACTCTCTCCAAACCATTAACAATCTGGCTAAACGCATTTGGGATTGGGCAGAGAAACACAAAATATGGCTAACAGTAGCACATATTCCAGGCAGCCAAAACAATTTGGCTGACAGGAGAAGCTGACACTTCCATGACCACTTAGAATGGTCATTGAACCACAACATTTTCGACAGTATCTGTCACAAAAGGGGCAAGCCAGACATTGATCTCTTTGCATCACGCAACAACAAAAAGTTACCAAAATATGTGTCTTGGCATCCAGAGCCAAATGCTGGAGAGTAGATGCATTTTCATTAATTTGGAATAATAAATTCTATTACATATTCCCCCCATTCAGCATTATCAGCAGAGTGGCCAGGAAGATCAAGATGGATCACACGGTACTGATAGTACCAGCATGGGAAACACAACCATGGCTAGCAGCAATAAGATTAGCAGAAAAGGACTTGATGAGCTTCCCAATGGAAAGGAACAACCTTCAACATCAAGGACCACTAACAGTCCATGGAGATGCATTGACAACACCCCTTTTGGCATTCCTTTTCTAAGGGAACAATAGAACAATTTGAATTAGACTAAATAACAAAAGAAATACTAATATCACATGCCTGGAGAAAAGGAACAGTGAAGTTATTTAAAGAAATGGGGACTTCATTGCCTTTTCAAAGGATTCAAACGGCTAAGACCTACAATAGCTCAAGTGTTACGATTTCTAAGAATATTAGAAGATCAAGGACTAGGATTCGGTGCTATTAATGCAACGAGATGTGCCCTATCCATTATTTTACCAAGAATATCTGGACAAACTGTTGGGAAACATCAGTTAGTACACTGATTCATGAGATGGGTATATGAAAGACACCCACCCAAACCTAAATACAATATGTTTTGGGATGTATCAATAGTATTCAAGTCATGGCCTGGCAACAGACATTTGTCAATTAAAGACCTAGGATTTAAATTAGCAGTTGTATTACTGCTAGTTACAGGACACAAAGAGGCCAAACCATTGTAGCACTTTCACTAGATGGACTAGAAATAGACCTGGATGAAGTCAATAAAATTGTACAGGGGACCCCTGTCCACAGTACACATTACTATTTTTATGGAGGATAAACGGATATGTGTAGTTTCGGCCATAAGGGCTTATATTTACAAGTCACGCGGAATCAGAAATTCCAGACAACTACTAATCAGCTTATTATGGCCACATAAAGCGATCTCAAGAGACACTCTCGCTAGGTGGACTATCAAGGTGTTTAAACAGGCAGGAGTCAACACTGGACCCTATGCATCTCACTCAACGCATGGAGCCATGGTCTCCAAGGCAAGACAATTAGGAATCTCAATTAAGAGAATTCTTCCACATGCGGGGTGGAAGACGGCTAGATCGTTTGCAAAACATTACAACAAACAACTGGGAAAAGTCAAGCGGCGTGACGACACGCCTACTCACCAACTAGAAGCAGGTGAGAAACATTAAATTATGTACATATATATACATACTATGGTTGCAACATAAAAGGATAAAAAATGAGATTATGTATAATTTTCCCTGGGCGACGAGTAGCCAGAGGCGTAGTACCGAGGTAAAATAGTATAGTTATACGAATCTTACCTGGGGACAGATGATGGATAACTGGTGTTTTCCCGAGGTACTAGCCTAGGATAGTCATGGGTCAGGGCCCATCCACCCTACCCACCATACCCACCCTACCCTACCACAACTATCATGTTTCGCTAGAACTGAATCGAAAACACAGTCAGTATCCATATAGAGTTAAATAATTTGTGATCCTAAAAAGTATGTCAAAGATTGCTGGACCCGGATGTGCTTCCTTCTCCCTGACCCACAACTATCCAAGGCTAGTACCTCGGGATAACACCATTTACCCATCATCTGTACCCAGGTAAGATTCGTATAACTATACTATATATAATATATATATAATGTACTATGTAATTTATTATGTGGATATAAATAATGGTAGCCCCTTAATGTTTCTCTCTAACCACCTTAACCTCCACTATGTTCACTGAGGAGTGGGATTTCTCTCCTTCCCGCCTCCTCTATGCCGTGAACCAATGGTCATTCTGCTCACTTACAAACTATAGTGTGGTCCATTATATTATGATCATTGGAGTCCATAAAATGTCACAATGAAAAAGAAACGGGGTCGTGCGGTTCAATTGGCAGAATTACCCTTGAATTAAAGAATTCCGGGTCCAATGACTCATCACGTAATTATAAGAATTTGCGTAAATAAGGGCATGTAAAAGTGGAGTTTCATTGTATGTACACACACACACATATATACAGTAAAACCTCCCTAACCGACCACCTCCACAGATCGACCAATCCCCTATATCGATCGCTTTATGTGGGTCCCAACAATACCATTGTAACCATATTTTAATTCCCTAAGCCGACCACTTCCCTAAATGGACCACTTACAGTCGGTCCCAAGGTATATGTATATATATATATATATATATACATATATATACATATATATATCTGCAAATAGTTTAATGGCATATACATGTGTAATATATATAGTGATATATGTTGTAATATATGTTGTAATATATGTTGTAATATATGTTGTAATATATGTTGTAATATATGTTATGATATACTTGTGTATGTAAACTGTGAAACCACGATTTTAAGATCCCCTATTCCCCAGAGAGGCGGAGGGGCACTCCACCAATGCGACAACACATGAAGAAGGGATACAATTTATTTCCCCTCAAGCATGTATTCTCGTATAATACGTTATACATCACATACATGTATACAACATATATGTGTACGTATATATATATATATATATATATATATTTATATATATATTTATATATATATTTATATTTTACCTCGGTACTACCCTCTGCTACTCGTAGTCCAGGGAGAAGGAAGCACATCCGGGTCCAGCACACTCCTGTAAGCGAATTTAAGGCTGGTAATATCAATAATTGCCTAGAGGAATGGAATAACATCACCCATAATCTGACTATCCTTAGCCTAGTCGAGGGAGTTAGGATTCCACTCATGGAACAGCCAATACAAAACGGCATACCTTTTCCCTATCGCTTTGATTTGGCAGAAAGGGAGGCTTTGAATGAGCAAGCCCTTAAATTTGGTGAAAAGGGCATTATTGAGCCAGTGCTTCATGTGGCGGGCGAATTTATTTTAAATATTTTCACCAGACCCAAACCAAATGGGGAAATTAGACTTATTTTGGACTCAACGATGTTAAACAAATTAATCGAGTATCAACATTTTAAAATGTTTTCCCTAGACATATGTATATGGTATTTAAACTATTTGCAAGCCACGTGATTGACAACCAGCCAGAGCGCGTAACCGATACTACTTACAATTTACATTCCGGGGGTACACATGTACTCAATAGAATATGGCCGCCGGGCGTGTTCACATTCTGCTTATGTTTCAGGTCAGACTCACAAAATGGCAGGTCCTTGTGTAATGCACCCATTAATTGTGCCGGCAGGGAAGCACACAGGCAGAATGCTGCAGCCTTAACAATTAGCTGCTCTGCTAAAAACTTCACAATCCCTCTTGTGAATTTATTTATTTTTTTCAAGTGCAGGGTTTGTTTGTTTGTTTGTTGTTGTTTTACGTCCTAGCAACATCTAAGGTCATATTAGGACAGGTACCGACTTGTGACAGTGCACACTCATGGCAACTTTATAGTGCTGCCCCACTGGGAAATCAGGCTGCTGGCACCATGACCCAATGGCCCACTCAGTCACATTATCCTGACACTGAGCTAACCAGTCCTTGCTCTATCCTATTAATGCCGAGCGCCAGGCTAGGAAGTGACAAGTACCAATTTTAAAGTCATTGGTTTGACTCGACCAGGAACCGAACTCCCGACCTTCCACACGCGAGGCCCAAGCTCTACCGATTAGGCCACCGCGCCCGGTTTTAGTGGAGGGAGTTGGGGAGTTAATGACAGAAACTGTCTGTATTATATGAAGAAAGTATGACTATGAGCATTCTACCAAATTTCTTTTGCTGTGTTATATTCATAACTTTGGAACTCATTTAAAGCTGCATATTCCGATGAAAGCATCAACATCTGAAAATCCCAAAAAAACTGATCTAAATTTGCCAATAGAATGGTAATAAAATATGTTTCTGCTGAAGCATATGGTGTCAGTTTTGGCGTGCTAGCCGAAATTATTTTGGCATCTTTGCACTTCAAATATCTCCCAAAAAAGTTAGTCATTTAAAATAAAGGTTACTTCAAACTACAGATTACAACAATCACCTTACTATATTTATCTCAAAAGGGACAGAAACCTAAGACTATCGGACCATGCAACTTTAATGTTTTTGATAGAAATGTTGGCGAAGTGTTAGTGTGACGCATCGTAGGGGTGTTGGCGAAGTGTTAGTATGATGTATCGTAGGGGTAGAATTATATTCCCCGGATGTAAGGCAGATTACCCAGCGTGCACGGCGGCGCAGTCATGTAATGCACGTGACATTTAGTTACAGCTGCATAGTCCAATGAAAGCATCACAATCCATTTTCGGACCTTTGACACTCATCTAGATTTGATCCTACGTATTTGACCTAGATACTGGTGTACTTAACCAATGTATCGGTGACCGAATCGATAGAGCGCAGGCTTCCCATGCAAGAGTTCAATTCCCGGTGGAGTCAAACCAATGACTTACAAAATTGATACTTGTCGCTTCCTAGCCAGGCGCTCGGCATTATTAGGATAGGGCAAGAACTGGTTGGCTCAGTGTCAGGATAAAGGTGACTAAGTGGGATATCAGGTCATGGTGCTGATGGCCTGGTCTCCCAGTGGGGCAGCATTATAAAGTCACCATAAGGGTGCACTGTCACAAGTCGGTACCCATCCTGATATGACCTTAGATGTTGCCAGGACGTAAAACTCGAACGACTAACTGCCAACCAATCTGTGTACTTGGCCGTTGGTGAAATTTTTTGCAATTCCGTTGGTGACATCTTTGGCAATTCCATTGGCGACATCTTTGGCAATGCAGTTGGTGACATCTTTGGCAAATCCATTGGTGACATCTTTGGCAATGCCATTGGCGACATCTTTGGCAATGCCATTTGTGACATCTTTGGCAATGCCATTTGTGACATCTTTGGCAATGCCGTTGGCGACATCTTTGGCAATGCCATTGGTGACATCTTTGGCAATGCCATTGGTGACATCTTTGGCAATGCCGTTGGTGACATCTTTGGCAATGCTGTTGGCAACATCTTTGGCAATGCCATTGGCGACATCTTTGGCAATGCCGTTGCTGACCTCTTTGGCAATGCCATTGGTGACATCTTTGGCAATGCCATTTGCAACATCTTTGGCAATGCCATTGGTGACATTTTTGGCAATGTCATTGGCGACATCTTTGGCAATGCCATTGGCGACATCTTTGGCAATGCCATTGGCGACATCTTTGGCAATGCTGTTAGCATTACCTAGGGTCCTAGCTTCGGATTTTCAGGTGGTGTGCAGACCTTTTCGTCAGACTTCTTTTCAGGTTTATTTTGTATTTACAAAAATAAGTACATCACATATTTTAATCCCCCCCCCCCCCAAATTGTACTCCGGTGGTACGCAGCTACATACCCGCGTATGTGCAAGCTGGGCCCATGATACCGTTGGCAATACCATTGGCAGTTCCTTTGGAAATATCTTGTCTTTTTGGCTTAAAGTTGCACAGTCCGATGATTTTGAGGTTCTGTCATTTTCTGATATAAATCTATTATGTTGATCGTTATAACCAACCTTACTTTATTTGAAGTAACGTTTATCTTAAATGGCTAACTTTTGAGATATTTGAAGTACAAACATGCAAAACTAATTTTGGCAAGCAAGCCAAAACTCTGACACCATAGGCTTATGCAGGAACTGGTTCTATTTAATTGCCTCAGTGTTCCCTTCTATGTGTGAACAAATGTTGAATAAGTACACCCATATCTAAGTTAGATATGTACATAGGTAATTGCTTTGATTTTGAAAGAAAATTGATGCTTTCATCGGACTATACAGCTTTAATTCTACAGCAGCCATCACCAGTAGCCTAGTCGATCAGTCGATCTGCCCGGGCAGATTTCCGGGAAGTTTGAAGCATATCCCAAACCACACAGCCATCCATAGTCACACGCTATTTGAGGAATTAGCCAATTGATTAATTATCTCTAAAGGGGGCAAAGCAGTTCTTGACTCGTCTTCCTGCAAACTAATAGCCCTGTCACACTATGACATATCTCGCCGGTGTGCCGCAAATGCGCAAAATCACTTTTAATCGTCAAGACTCGTCAAACTTTTCGGCGTCAGCACAATGTATTGGTAGCATGCGGCCGACGTTGTGGTAAAAGTTTGGCGCGCCATCCTGATATGACTTTAGATGTTCCTCGGACGTAAAACAACAAAAAGCATGTTTGGCGCAACGTGTAGGAACGACCCTCACACGCGCGTGGCTTCTGCCTAGCGTTCGCATAACGTTATTCCAGCGATCTCGACATGGTCCTAACGTCGCCATAATATTGGCACCTGCGCGTTGTCATGCATTGTCGGTCGTCAACAATTTTGTGCAAGCGCAAAACTTCGCCGATCCCCTGACACGTGCTGCCGACCCTCGTCAACCATCATCGTCCATCAACATCTAACAATGCATGCCTAACGCGCACGTAACGCTTCCAGACGTCTCCCGACGTTTTGCCAAAAAATGATACACGCCGCGCGTTGGTGAGAAACGTCGTAATGTGACAGCACCATAAGAAAGACGGGGTGAACTCTGCTGAATTGGGTGAACTGCAAATGTAAACGGGGAGGCGGAACAATGTACTGACAAGTATGGGCCTGTGCTTCCACCTGTCAATATGGCTATGACATGCCGAGCATATCGGCCGCTTTAAAGCTGCACAGTCCGATGAAGCATCAAATTATCCAAATGAAAACAATGATCTTGATTTGATTCTACATATCTAACTTACATACTGATGCGCTTATTAAGCATTTCTTTCTGCATAGAAGGGTATACTAACTAACTAACTTAGTCAATAATAGAACCTGTTATGCAGAAGCATAATTTTACATGTTTACACTTCAAATATCTCAAAGGTTAGCCATTTAAAATAAAAGTTTCTTCGGACTAAAGCAAAGTAGATTATAATGATCAATCTATGTGTATAAGAAAAATGACAAACTCATCGGACTATGCAACTTTAAGCAGGCGTGATTATGACTGTTAGATGATATTCCATAGGTAATAATGACATTGTCGTCTGTAATCTAATAAATTAAATATCTTCCTTTAAAAAAAAGCAATTCAATGTACTGCAATGATTGTTGTGTACTGTACTATAACTTCCGGAAACAATGTTTATGTGTGACTAATAGATTTGGCTTATATGTAACAAAACAAAAAGTAGATAAATTCACAACAGCAAACCAATTACTACAATTGAACAAACCAAAAATACGACAAGTCACAGTCTTGATAGGAATAATGAGGTCATTTTATATGGCCAGGCCCATATCAAATCCTTAGAAATAGATGTTTCACCATTATCCGCAAATGATTACATGTTTAAACTTGGGCATACTATTAAACAGTTGTTGGCCGATATGGGGTTTATTTGAGCCCCGAGTATCGCTGGTGAGGTCATTACACATTCCAGAGCTTGCGATGGTGATAATGTGCTTGTTGAATGGCCTAAGCCTTTTATTAACTTTAGCCAATTTGAGTAGTGGAAACTTTAAAATTTCACAAATAATCATAACAATGAGCAATTTTACCTCGGTATACCGCCTCTGGCTAGCCGCAGGCTAGGGAGAAGGAAGCACATCCGGGTCCGGCAATTAGCATAAGTGACTCACAACGGGAGGACGTTTGTGAGTTGCTCCAACAGGATTTATCTACTAACTCTACTTATTCACAAAGTAAGTAATGGAATCTTAGGTTAAACTGTGTATGATGCTTTATAGCATCACATTATGAAAGTTCAGAACTTTCTCAGGTCCATTTTAGACTTTGTACGTGTTTTTTACTTGAGGATAGAACACTGGGTGCCGCTGGCACATACGAAACCGATAGTCCTTTGTTCTATCGACACCTGTTGTTGAGACAGGGAGAAATGGTAACCCGAGTTGGTCATTTCCTAAGAAAATTCTCCCGGATCCTGAATAGAGGATGTTGTTGGGGATGCTTCTGGGTGTTTTTTATAGACACCCCAGACCGGTTTTAAGGCGAACCTCCGAGTTTCGTAATATTTTCTCCAACTTGCTGGCATCGTAGCCGCGGGTGGGAGAAGGGTACGGAACAGAGAGAGTGGGCGATCTTTGGATCGATACCCCCCCGTTTGGTTGGTTTCGTTACCATAAACCTACGGCAAAATTTAGCTTCACGCCTGTACTGAAACGTTGTAATACACGCTATTCTGTACCTGTTACCTCAACCCAGTTTACTGGTCACACTTTGTGTAGTTGAGATGATTCCGGTTAAGTAACACCTTTGTCGTTACAGGAACCGATGGCCACTCGGCGGAATAAGCAGCCTGCGGCAGCCGAGGGCATTGCCCCTACGGATTACGATTCGTCACCAGCGGCTACGGCTCCGCCGTCTCCACAGCCCGGGGCACAGACTTCCGACCGGGACAGTGACCAGCCACCTCAACCAAGTGATTGGGAGGCTAAGATGGCAGCTATGATGGAGGAAAAGATGCGCCAATTCCAGGCTCTTTCCTTTGCGGGCCCTCCCCAAATCCCTGATGAGGATTGGGAGGACTTTTCGGACGAGGAGGAGGACACGGTTTCGGCCCCCGAGGTTCCGAAACCGAAAGCGCGCGGCAAGAAATGCCGCACTGTAAGCAGCTCAGGTGATCAGTTCACCAAAGCCGCAAACGCTAAACGCCCTAAGAAGTCGAAGAAAAAGAAAAAGAAAGACTCGTCCTCGGACTCGTCAGACGACTCCTCTTCCACGGAATCAGATTCCGATACGGAACGCGCTGGGGTGTATGCCAAAATAGGCGCTAAGGTTGGCAAGAAGATTGTCAAGAAAAAGGCAAAAAAGGTGCGTACCACAACCATGATGAGGAATACGGTCAATGGCCATTTTACAACCTTCAAACCAGCTGAGGTCATTAATAAATTGACTGAACAGATCTCTGGCATCAAAGGTATTCCCGCTACGGTGTGTAAGGAGATGGATGCTGGCATCCATCTGTCCGACGAACGTCGCCGCTATGAAACTGCCCTTTCTGTGATCCATAAGGCAGTTTTGGGCTCCTTGACTTCAATTATCCCCATTGCTAACCGCATGCAGACCGAGAATAAGTTCTCATCCTTGGCTCGGGTAATGGACAGGGGCATTGCCTTGCTCACTGCAGCGAGCAACTACATGACACATCGCCGCTTCGAAAATGTGTTTAAATCCGTCACTACCGACGCGGGCAAAGAGGTCGCCCGGTCAAAGAAGATGACGGATCATGACGGCAAGGAATACACAGTCTATTCCGGACCTAACCCCATCAAAGGCAAACCTCTGGACAAGTCCAAGATGTTTGGGGGTCAGCTTGCTTATTTGTACAAGCAAGTAGAGGTGGACACTAAGAGTGCCAAGAACACGGAACTCAAGGGCCGTAAATCCCAAAACCCACTCGGGTTCCGACGCAGCCGGACGGATTTTCGCTTCCGCCGGGGAGGAAGGCCGTTCAGGGGCGGCCCATCCTTCGCATTCAGCCAGAGGGGAAGAGGTCGGGGCGACACACAACGCAAAACTTTGAGGTCTGGTTAACAATAACACACATACCCGGTATGCAGAATTGTCTTGCCGATAAGATGAGTCGCCATTTCCATGACCACTTAGAGTGGTCACTAAACCCATCAATTTTCAAACAGATCTGTAACATATGGGGCTGGCCAGATATAGATTTATTTGCTTCACGTAATAACTTTAAACTGGAGAAATATGTTTCGTGGCACCCCAAACCCAATGCTTCTCGCTAAATTGGCAAAATCATTTCTTTTACATTTTCCCCCCTTTTACCATTATTAGCAAAGTCGCCCGAAAGATACTAATGGAGAAAACACACGCCATCCTAATCGTCCCCGAATGGGACACTCAACCGTGGCTAGCGAGATTAGTCGCGACGGCCAAAAGCAGCCTACGCTTCCCAAGATACCGAGGAAACCTGAAACATCAGGGACCGTTAGCGCGCCACGGAAACGTGTCGACGACTCCTTTGGTAGCATTCCTTTTTTAAATAAATATTTGGAACAATTCGGCTTGGATAAGATTACACAACAACGGTTGGTTTCTCACGCCTGGAGGAAGGGAACTGTGAAAATGTATACAACGTATTTAAAGAAATGGGGTATATATTGCTTACTTAAGAAAGTTAAGCCAATGAACCCAACAATATCCCAGGTAGGACGTTTCCTACGTTTCTTAGAAGACGAAGGTTTAGGATATGGCGCTATCAATGCAGCCAGATGTGCGCTGTCAATAATCCTACCTAGGATTAATGGAGAAACAATGGGAAACCATCATGTTATTTGCTGGATCGTACGATCAATTTATCAGAGGAACCCTCCCAAACCCAAATATAATAAGTTTTGGGATGTTTCTCTTGTGTTTAAACTCTTCAAGGAATGGCCAGAGAATAAGTTCCTGGACGTTAAGCTATTAGGTTTCAAAGTAGCTTTGCTCCTTCTGCTGGTTACAGGACACAGGGGCCAAACAATAGTCGCCCACCCACCACGCCCTGCCACGTCTACCCAATCACTTGTACCAAGGTTAGGTCATATGACCATCGTTTTTTGGTTTTTTGGAATCATTTTTATCCTGAATTAGTAGGTAAAGATTGCTGGACCCGGATGTGCTTCCTTCTCCCTCGCCCACATCTAACCGAGGCTCCTACCTCGGTAAAACAATAGTTATCCATCATCTATACCCAGGTAAGATTCGTCTAACTAATCTATATATCATTAATGCCTAGCCAGTCTGGCATAAGTTTAATCTAGGTGGGCATGCAACCAGCCATTGCAGAATGCATTATCAACAGTATTTACGCATTTAATGATAAGAAGTTATTGTCGCTTTGTGATAAATATTGATATAGTATGTATATATGTATATTTATATACATATATACACATACACACACACCGATTTGGTGCACTGGTTGGGAGGCAATAGTGACCAATCGCAGTTGGCACAAGTATTGTCAGTGGCCACTCGCAGGTGGCGCCAGTGTGGCCGCAGATGTAACTAACCGCTGAAACAGTACTGCCAGTCGGTAGTAGTTAGCTATGTGATGGTCAATATATAGCAGAGGAAGCTCACTGGTGGTAGTGTCCTTGTTTATATTCCAATAATAGATTATAGAGCGCAGATGTAAATAATGTGTGTCTATATGTGTTATATATATTTATATATATATATATATGTGTATATGTAGGCATACGTAGGTTATGTATGTGTGGATGTAGTATGTATGGGCGTATGTGTATGTATGTGTGTATATATTAATGCATACTTGTATATGTACATATGTGTATATAACTATATAGATGTGTGTGCGTGTTCGTTAACATTATAAATATTGCTAAGGGAGATAGTAGATTGTGGTGTGTACCAGCTTTTTGCCAAATTCGAAAATTGCGTCTGCCCCCACAATTGGACCGAACATGAGATCAGCCCCATCTACCGCCAGAGGCGCTGCCACGTAACCATGAGAACTGAGCATTTGTCACATACATTCACATGCATGTGCTCTGCGTAAAATATTACATAAACCCCACACCAACAGACAATGCAACTTTAATAATTAAATCTCTACTTTTTTTTGATAAATTATAAGACACTTAACTTTTAGTGAAAGTGGCCCAGTCTTTTATTAAGCGCCATGGGAAGCAGTGGCAAATATTGGAACTATACTAACAGTAACTGGAAAGCTTAAGCTAAGATTCCATATACGCGGTATGCGGTAGGTGGCATGCGGCATGCGAATGTGAATACGGTATGCGGCATAGATACCCATGCCAACCTTCAACAGTTGATGTCTTCTTTTTATGTTGGGGGGTTGCTAAACAAACCCCCCCCCCGTCCCCCCAAAAAGATACCCATACCATTTTTGGAGTTGTTTGCTCCAAATTTGTGAAGGAAGGTCAAAGTTACTATTGTTTTCTATTGCAAACGCAGCAGCATTTTCATTTGCATTTGCATTTGCATTTGCATTTGCATTTGCATTTGCATTCACACCATTCGTTCCATGGGTCGATCCGTTTGCCGCATTCGCATTCGTATTCGCATTCATATTCGCATTCGCATTCGCATTCGCAGTCGCAGTCGCATTCGCATTTGGACGTATGGAAGAACTACAATGCCTTTACATGCTTTTCGTTTTTTTGCCGCATTCGCATACCGCATACCGGAATCTTAGCTTTAGGCCCTCACACCAGTTGGTTAGAGAAGCTTACTCAAACCACACAGTCCGATGAAAGTGTCACATTTGTTCAAAACCAAAACTCTCACCTAGATTCACCTAGATAGACATTCAACTTACGTACTGTTGCACTCATTTAACACGCATTGCAGTTTGGTGCTGCTCTATTATTCTGATACACGCGGGGAAAAGTTTGTTTTTGTCAAGCATATCTCTAGCATTTCAGCATGCACACCAAAATTAATTTGTCTACCTGTTTTCCATTCAAATAGCTCTACAATTAACTCTTTAAAATATGTTACCTCTTTAAATAAAAGTTACTTCAATGGAACATAATTATAATGCTCAACCTAATATATTCATGTAAAGATAAAACCATAGGCTAATCTAACATTAGTGTATAATTTTAACAAAACCTTGATTAGTTTTTTAATGTGGTAGGCTAGGCCTATGTGTGTCAGCGGTTTTAAGGACTTCTCGTATTCCCAGGTGGTGGTCACCCATCCTAGTACTGACGAGGCTCAACGAACCGTTGTTACCAATCCGATATATTATTAGCTATATATTATTGATGTATCAAAGGGTGTAATAGCAGTCTGCACTAACCTCAGGCAAGGAGCCAGACCAGACGGCATGGCCGAATGAGTTGAGCGTCCGTGTCCCGTTTTGGTAGATCATGGGATTCGAACCCTGGTTGAGTCAAATGAATGACTTAACAATTTATACTTGTCGCTACCTAACCTGGTGCTCAGCATTACTAGGACAAGGACTGGTTAGCACAGTATCAGGATAATGTGACTGTGTGATATCGGGTCATGGAGCCATCTGCCTGGTCTCCCAGTGGGGCAAGACTATAACAGTTGCAGTGAGTGCGCACTGTCACAAGTCGGTACCCATTCTGATATGACCTTAGATGTTGACCTTAGAGTAAAACAGGAAAACATTTGAGCCTTTTTGAGGGCAGCTGGACTGTACCACCTCATATAGTTTACTAAATAAATTCTATCAATTATTAATAAAACTTCTCTTTTTCTATGGGGATTTGTTTCTCTTGACCACAAATATATGATTGTGAGCTTTCTAATGTAATGAGTGTCTATTGGCACATAATTGATTGTCTGCTTTTACATGTAAAAGCGATGGTTTGAACAAAAAACAAACATTTCTCGCCTTGAATATGGCCTATGCTGCCGACACGCCGTAAAGCAACCACAAATCAATCAATCAATCAGATGTTGCCAGGACATAAAACCTCATCAAACAAACAAAACCCACGTGCCCCCACCCCCACACACGACACTACTGATGTGTAGCAATGGACTGCTATTGCCAAATGAGGATTGATGTTTGACTGAAGGGAGGGCTACAATTATCCCATTAGTGAGGGCTGTACAGCCGCACCGCACTGCCTAGTTTCCCACACCCAGGTGGCGCCACCGTGTCAGTATCTGGAACTAGGCTAGGCACGTTGGAATAATGCACACATGGCATAGCATGCCAACATGCTTGTTTTGTTTTATATCCACCTAATGCCTTAGATAACACATATATATATATATATATATATATATATATATATATATATATTGGCCATTACTCCGGTTCACATACACCCATCCTATACAGGGCCTGGAGAGACCAATAGTCAGTCGGTCACGTGGTTTCCGGTTTGAACTGTGTTGTGAACGCCTGAGACGGGAGGTAGGACTCGTATTTAAAAAAAGTTATTGACGGTTTATTTACCGTCCATAACATAAAGTTCATGATTGAACTTGTTTTCTTTGTTTTGTTTGTTTGTTGTTTTACATCCTAGCAACATCTAAGGTCATATCAGGATGGGTACCGACTTGTGACAGTACGCACTCATGGCAATTTTATAGTGCTGCCCCACTGGGAAATCAGGCCGCCGGCACCATGACCCGATATCCCACTCAGTCACATTATCCTGACACTGAGCTAACCAGTCCTTGCCCTATCCTAATAATGCCGAGCACCAGGCTAGGAAGCGACAAGTATAAATTTTTACGTCATTGGTTTGACTCGACCGGGAACCAAACTCGCGAACTCCCAATCTTCCGCACGCGAGGCCTGTGCTCTACCGATTCGCCCAGCCCCCCCCCCCCCCCCCCCCCCCCCCGGTGAACTTGTTTTCAATTAGCTTGTGGTTTATTGTCTTGCACGCATGATACCAAAGTTTGTGTCCCCTATCCCCGCTAGCTCTAATCTGCCCCTCCCCCCCCCCCCACACTCCAGGGTGGGGGTTGAATAACACTGCAATGGGGAACACTGCTGCACTTACATACAGGAAGTGGTATTTTATTTAGTGTAGAATAGTTCACACAATATCACTGCAGTCCTGATGTGATCTTACAGATGTTGCCAGAAAGTAAACTCACAACAAACAAAAGAATGTCACTACAAATAATGCTAGACACAAATGTAGAGCAAGACGTCTACTACTACTACTAGGCTTAGTCATCAGGAATCATGTGTTTATAAGTTAAATGGACACAGCAGGGGTACCTGCACTCTGCCTCCGGCATGCAAGCACACCATGTGAAAGAACAACGTCTGAACAATTGACTTCTGGATACTCAATGCTTTATTCCCCATCAGGGGTCTAGACCTCTGGCACACTTAGTCATGTGACGTCATCTCAGTTGCATATATTACAGACGTGTCTAGACATCTCTTACGCATATATCACATCCCCCCCCCTCAAAGTATTTCTGAGACATGAAATGTTTCAAAATCCCCATAAAACATACCAGGTTTACTCATTCATCATACAGTAATACAAGAAAATATACAAGCACTTAACTTAAGCGAGTAGGCATAAGTAAGTAAGTAACTTAAACCACAGGTCTAGCGAGTGTCCGAGCGCACTATGGCACTGAAGTCCTTTGAACTGTCCGGCTGCTTAGCCTCCACAAAACACATTGTCCATAAGGACACAATAAAAATACATATTCAGTTGTATTTTCTTTCCATTGACAAAATAATTACCATCACTAATAACTATAGTCCATAGCAATATTATGATGGAATTATATATCAATATCAGTGGCCTGGCATCTGATGCTTGCATCTCGGTGCTCCGTGTTCACTGCTTGCTGCCTCACCTGTTGCTTAGATGGCCTGACGTTCTGCGCGTCTTCATCCTGGCCATTTTCATTACAGCCGTTTGTCTCTGTCGACGATCTGTGTATCTGTGCTTCTTGGCATCCGTGCAGTCGTGCCTGTGCCTCTAGGCATCCGTGCATTTGTGGGCCATCACTTAGGGCCCTGTCCTCCAATCTGTCCATTCAGATATGGCGTTCTGCTTGCTTGTCTGTGAGCGGTCCGATCCTGTCTCAGTCAGTGAGTGCGATGGACATATTGGCGAAAACCGTTTGCGCTTCTTTGCCAGCGACGTAAAGAAAGATGCAGCATTGCCCTCATTCTGTCTTCAATATGACACCTGCAGCAGTGGCATATATGTCATATGCTCTGATCCATGTTTTCCAGTTCGATCTTGCGTTGTTGCTGAGGACAAGCTGACCTGGCGGCCTAAGGCCCGGCAGTGTGTTAGCAGACGGCATTGTTCCTCATCTGACACCATGTGAAAGTACAACGTCTGAACACTTTGACTTCTGGATACACAATGCTTTATTCCCCGTCAGGGGTCTAGACCTCTGGCACACTTAGTCATGTGACGTCATCTCATTTGAATATATTACAGACATGTCTAGACGTCTAGCCGTCTAGACATCTAGACGTCTCTTATGCATATATCACACACCAGGTCGCATCTTCAGTCCTCTTTCAGGGACCAGAAAACACTTGACTCCATAGATGTGTATTGTGTTTGACTCTTAAAGCTGCATAGTCTGATTAAATATAATTTTTTTTAGACCAAACCAATTATCTAGATTTGATTTTACATATCTAACTTAGATACTGATGCACTTATTAAGCATTTGTTTCTGCGTAGAAGGCAATACTGAGTCAATTTAACAGAACCTGTCACTGCAGAAGTCTATGGTGTCAGAGTTTTGGCAAGCTTGCAAAACTAATTTTCCATGTTTGCACTCAAAATATCTTAAGTTTACCATTTAAAATAAAAGTAACTTTCAACTAATGTAAAGTAGATACTAGTGATTGATCTAACATATTTATCTCAGAAAAAATACAGAAAATACAGAAATTCTAAACCATCAGACTATGCAACTTTAAGAAGTTGACCAGACAGGATGGCCAGATGGAGAAGGCATCTGCATTCTGTGCGGGGAGGTTGTGAATCTTTCCCCGGCCGACTCAATCCAACTTAACCAAAACTGATATAGGTACTTGCCGATACCATGCATGGCGCATGACGTTACTAGAATAGGTCAAGGACTGCTTATCTCGGGTGTCAGGACAATGTGCCAATTGGATGGCTATTGGGTCATGCTATTCATTGGGTGTTCTCACAGTGGGGCAGCACCATATAGTTGCCACGAGTATGCAGGCACACACACAGACATATGCAGACACACACAGACATACATATGCAGACACACACAGACAGATATATCAATATATCAAACATACATATGCAGACACAAAGATATATGGAGTCACACAAAGACTTATGCAGACATACACATACATATGCAGACACACACAGACATATGCAGACACACATACATATGCAGACATATGCAGACTCACACAGACATATGCAAACACACACACTATGCAGACACACACATACATATGCAGACACACACAGACAGATATATGCAGACACACACATAAATACATATGCAGACACACACATATAGACAGACATGCAGACACACACAGACATATGCAGACACACACAGACATGCAGACACACACAGACATGCAGACACACACATACATACATATGCAGACACACACAGACATATGCAGACACACACATACATATGCAGACACACGCAGACATATGCAGACACACACACACAGACATATGCAGACACACGCAGACATATGCATACACACACAGAGACATATGCAGACACACACATACACAGACTTATGCAGACTCAAACAGATGGGTGCAGACACACACTGACATATGCAGACACACTCAGACATATGCAGACACACACAGACATATGCAGACACACAGATATATGCAGACACACCGACACATGCAGCCACACACAGACACCTGCACACACAGACACATGCACACACATGCACACACAGACATATGCAGACACACACAGACATATGCAGACACACACAGACATATGCAGACATACACATACATATTCAGACACAGACATACATATGCAGACACACAGACATGCAGACACACACAGACACACACAGACACACATACACACATACATATGCAGACATACACATACATATGCAGACACACACATACATATGCAGACACACACATACATATGCAGACACACACAGACATATGCAGACACACACAGACATATGCAGACACACACATACATATGCAGACACACACATACATATGCAAACACACATACATATGCAGACACACATACATATGCAGACACATACAGACACATGCATACACACATACAGGTGCAGACACACACATACATATGCAGACACACTCAGACATATGCAGACACACACAGACATATGCAGACACACACAGACATATGCAGACACACACAGACATATGCAGACACACACAGACATATGCAGACACACACAGACATATGCAGACACACACAGACATATGCACACACAGACAACACACAGACATATGCAGACATACACAAACATATGCAGACACACACAAATATATGCAGACCCACACAGACATGCAGACACACACAGACATATGCAGACACACAAACATACGCAGATGCACTGACATTCGCAGATGCACACAGACATATACAGACACACAGAGACATATGCAGACACACATACATATACAGCCACATACAGACATATGAAGACACATACATCCATTTTCAGACACACATACATTTGCAGACAAATACATACATATGCGGACACATACAGACATATGCAGACACACACATTTGCAGACACATACATTTGCAGACACACACATATTTACAGACACACACATACATTTGCAGACACACACGGACATGCAAACACGAACAAATATATATTTTTTTTTTATGCTGTGTTTATACTGTCCATAGGCTGTAAGCTCGAGTGCTCGGGCTTGTTTTCAATGCTGGCCAGTTGTAGTGGTTTAATCTTATCACACAGTAGGATGTGATAAGATGTTTTTGTTTCTCACGCAGTAGATATTTGAGCTTGTTTTGCGATAGGGTATATATTTTTTTCTTTCTTTCGATTTTTGTTTGTTTTTGGTTCTCCTTTTCTTCTTTAAAGGGTGACTCGCGAGTCAAAAAAAGGAGCCTCCCAACCCTCCAGTCACATACACACAGACGCGTATACACAGACATGCAGACACACACCGACATATGCAGACACACACAGACGCACAGACACACACAGACACATGCACACACACGAAACAGTTCATAGAGTGGGGTGGGTGGCGGTGGAGTGGGGGGGGGGCGACAGTCTGGTATGTCCTTGTTATCCAACCTGCAATGTTGCCATGCAATGGATTACGTTATAGATAACATGTTATATACATTACTCATTGCTAATTTAATAATAATGGACACAACTTTGCAACAAGTTATCGCCATGACGGCGCTCCCACCACCACCACCACCACCATCACCACCACGATACTGGGGACTGTGAATGGAATGTCTGGTGGCCTGTCGGTCTTCTGACTCATCATCCGTTCCCATCGTACTAACAACACATTCAGAAGCTACAGCAGAAAAAGGGGCGGAGGGAGTGGGCCCTTTGTGGGTTTACTCAGATACCCCCAGCCCTACACTTGCTATCCGGACCGCACTCTGTCCACACCTCTCTCTATCTCCTCTCCACCGGCCTTGCTCCTCCTTGATATGTCTGAAAAGAGTTCCAGGAGGGCCCACCCCCACCCCCCCACCCCTGCCGGCATTTCACTTTCTACTCTTACTCTGACCGTGTCTATGGCTCGCTGGTTGGTCGCCATAGAGCAAATAGACACGGTCCTTTGACTTAACTCTCCTCATTTCTCTTTCCTATACTCTACCCTTTTTTTTTTTCTCTCCCAGGCGTACTCCTCCCTCTGACCAGGGGAGTTGTGTGCTTCGGTGGGGCCCTGTACCTTTACGGTTTCTCTCGCTTTGTTCTCGTTGCTGGAACCACCGCTGCACCCATCTTTACCCGCCCTTCCTCGAAACCCTTGCTGCTGTCGACTGATATAAGTGCCAACTACCGCTCAACTACCGCCGGACCGAAGAGATTCGGGACCGCCTCAACGCTTCGCCGTTACAACATTATAAAGATGTCCCCAGCTTCTACAACACTCCCTACTGAAGTTTAATCTAAAACGGAGCCTCTCTATTAATGTTGCAGTTCTGCAACCAGTAACCGTCATAAGGTTACAAACCACCCCCAAAGTCAAGTCAAGCCCCCACCCCTACCCTGCACACCCCACTCACTCCCGGCCAATGGCCTTTGGTCATTGCTTCACACCACCACATTACCCAATGGCCGACACATTAACTGGCCATAGCCGTGTGAACTGAAAAATAAATATAAAAAAGAATTTTTTTTTAAAGAAGAAAGAGCTAGCTTGCAAACAATTAGCATGGCCATTTATTTGTTAGTAGAACAGCGCCCATGGGTATGCGTGTACTGTTGCCATGACCTCTGGCGGCGGGCACACCAAGCTACTACCACGACCACTGACACACTTGTGAGGATACCAGGGACCGAGGTAGATGCCCTCTGGTGGCGGGATCTCGTACTGTTACATTGTCTGGCAGACATTATTACATAGCGCTGTCGTTGTTCATATGCCCTACGCTCCACCCCCGCTCCACCCCCGCTCCACCCCCGCTCCACCCCCGCTCCACCCCCGCTCCACCCCCGCTCCACCCCCGCTCCACCCCCGCTCCACCCCCGCTCCACACCAGCGCCTTCAACCCCCCCCCCCATCCGTATCACCGCCCCACCATCCACTCCCACTCCCACTGCGGTGTCCATCCGCACCACCACCCCCCCACCCCGACCCCCCCCCCCCCCCCCCACCAACACACCCCATCATCATCATTCACGCCACTAATTCCAGAACCATCACAACCCACACCTACCGCCCACACCCACCTGCCGCCCACACCCACCGACCGCCCACACCCACCTACCGCCCACACCCACACCCACACACTGCCCACACCCACCTACGCCCACACCCACCTACCACCCACACCCACCTACCACCCACCACCCACACACTGCCCACACCCACCTACCGCCCACACCCACCTACCACCCACTCCCACCTACCGCCTACACCCACCTACCGCCCACACCCACCTACCGCCCACACCCACCTACCGCCAATACCCACCTACCGCCCACACCCACCTACCGCCCACACCCACCTACCACCCACACACTGCCCACACCCACCTACCGCCGACACCCACCTACCACCCACACACTGCCCACACCCACCTACTGCTGACACCCACCTACCGCCCACACCCACCTACCGCCCACACCCACCTACCGCCCACACCCACACACTGCCCACACCCACCTACCGCCCACACCCACCTACCGCCCACACCCACACACTGCCCACACCCACCTACCGCCCACACCCACCTACCACCCACACCCACCTACCGCCCACACCCACCTACCGCCCACACCCACCTACCGCCCACACCCACACACTGCCCACACCCACCTACCGCCCACACCCACCGACCGCCCACACCCACCTACCGCCCACACCCACCTACCACCCACACCCACCTACCGCCCACCACCCCACCTACCACCCACACCCACCTACCACCCACACCCACACACTGCCCACACCCACCTACCGCCCACACCCACTGACCGCCCACACCCACCTACAGCCCACACCCACCCACCTACCACCCACACCCACACCCACCTACCACCCACACCCACCTACCACCCACACCCACACACCCACCTACCCACCCACCACACACCCACCCACCCACACACCCACCCACAACCCACACCCACCACACACGCCCACACACACCACCCACACACCACACACCTGCCCACACCCACACTGCCCACACCCACTACCCACACCCACTACCACCCACACCCACCTACCACCCACACCCACCTACCGCCCACACCCACCTACCCCACAACCACCTACCGCCCACACCCACCTACCGCCCACACCCACCTACACCCACACCCACCTACCGCCCACGCCACACCCCACCCACACGCCACACCTACGCCCACACCCACCTACCGCCCACACCCACCTACTGCCCACACCCACACACCACCCACACCCACATACCGCCCACACCCACACACTGCCCACACCCACACACTGCCCACACCCACCTACCGCCCACACCCACCTACCGCCCACACCCACCTACCACACCCACCACGCCCACACCCACACACGCCCACACCCACCTACCGCCCACACCCACCTACCGCCCACACCCACCTACTGCCCACACCCACCTACCACCCACACCCACCTACCACCCACACCCACCTACCGCCCACACCCACCTACCGCCCACACCCACCTACCACCCACACCACCACACCCACCTACCCCACACCCACCACGCCCACACCCACCTACCGCCCACACCCACTACCACCCACACCACCTACCGCCCACACCCACACCACTGCCCACACCCACACACTGCCCACACCCAGTTACCACCCACACCACATGCCCACACTCCACACTGCCCACACCCATACCACCACACCCACCTACCGCCCACACCCACCTACCCCCCACACCCACCTACCCCACACACCTCTCACCCACACCCACACACCCACCCACAGACACACAACCCACCCACACACCGCCCACCCACACACCCACACCCAAACACACATGCCCACGCCCAAACACACCCACACACAACCACATGCACAGCCACACACACTGCCCACACCCATACACTGCCCACACCCACCTACCGCCCACACCCACCTACCACCCACACCCACCTACCGCTCACACTCACCTACCACCCACAACCACCTACCGCCCACACCCACCTCCCGCCCACACCCACCCACACCCACCTACCGCCCACGCCCACCTACCGCCCACACCCACCTACCGCCCACACCCACCTACCACCCACACCCACATACCGCCCACACCCACACACTGCCCACACCCACACACTGCCCGCACCCACACACTGCCCACACCCACACACTGCCCACACCCACCTACTGCCCACACCCAGTTACCACCCACAGCCACACACCACCCACACCCACCTACCACCCACACCCACACACCACACCCACACACCCCGACACAGCGCTCACCCACACCCACACACCCACCCACACACACCGCCCATACACACACCGCACACCCACACACCCACGCCCAAACACACATGCCCACGCCCAAACACACCCACATACAACCACATGCACAGCCACATACACACAACCACATACACACAACCACACCCTAACACCCGCTCACGCCCAAACACACGCCCAAACACCCACACCTACGCCCAAACACCCACACCTACGCCCAAACACCCACACCTACGCCCAAACACCCACATCTACGTCCAAGCACCCACACCCACACCCACACCCACACCCACACCCACACCCACACCCACACCCACACCCACACCTACACCCACACCCACACCCACACTTACACTTACGCCCAAACACCCACACCCAAACCACGACCACACAACCACGGCCACCCAACCACGACCACACAACCACGACCACACAACCACACAGCCACAACCACGCCCAGGCCCACACACACCGGGCGCGGTGGCCTAATCGGTCGAGCGCGGGCTTCGCGTGCGGCAGGTCGGGAGTTCAGTTCCCGGTCGAGACAAACCAACGACCTTAAAATTGATACTTGGCGCTTCCTAGCCTGGCGATCGGCATTAATAGGATATGACAAGGACTGATTAGCTCAGTGTCAGGATAATGTGACTGAGTGAGGTATCGGGTCATGGTGCCGGTGGCCTGATTTGCAAATGGGACAGCACTATAAAGTCTCAATGAGTGCGCACTGTCACAAGTCGGTACCCGTCCTGATATGACCTTAGATGTTGCTAGGACGTAAAGCAACCCACACCCACACACCATTCAGCACTGCGAGTAGTGCGTGTGTAATAGTTGCTCCTGATGGTAATTACATACATTCACACATGCCTTACATTTGTATCCAGTGAGGTCGATGGTGGTTGTGGTGGTGGTGGAGGTATGTCACAAGGGGGCGGGGCGGGACCTATAATTATCGGCAATTGGGCGGGGGTGGGCGCTGAGGTCAGACCTTCATCCTGTTCAATATGTGTTAGTATTTTGACAAATAGTTTGTTCACAATATGCAGTTATTAATGTCCACCTGTTCGGGTGATGACATACATTCAGATAAGGCTTCAGAAGGTGGGGGGGGGGGGGGGGGTGGCGGGAGCATGAGGGGGACATGAGGGGGATATGAGGTGGAGTGAGGATACTAGTGCATCCAGTGTGAGGTAATGTATTTCTAACTCTAAGTTCTAGGGAAATTGGAGAAGCAGTTAGACATATGCTTGGCTTTGACTGGAGTGTATGACCAAACTAACTGTCGGCTCACAATGTAATACTTGTGGTGTTGATAGTGGTGGTGGTGGTGTGGGGGTGGGGTGGGGTTGGAGGACAGGGGGGGTTGGGGGGTTGGAGACGGATGATGCTGGCCAACTGCCAAAAGTTAACTTGGCACAGTCGGCTCCGTCACCGTTAAGCAGAATGACACAAAATGGACAGGCTAAGCATTGATGACATATAATATACGACATGTATATTATATGTAACGTACTATATAGAGTATATTATATATAATAATATACTATATACATGTAATATATTGTGTATGTAGTTCATATTGTGCATAGTGTATGAATTATGTGTTAAGTAGATGCATATGACATATATATAACATACATGGAGTATATATGACATATGACATATAGAAAATATACATGACATATAGGACATATATGGAATATATATGACATATATGACCTATATCTAGTTTTATATATGTGTTATATATATAACAAGTATACATAATTATAATGTATTACATATATTTTATATATATTATGTATATAGCAAGCCGTGGTGGTTTATCAGTTTGATAACGGGGCCCTGCTCCGTCCGATCACGCGTTTGGAGTAAGATAATATATATACAGTAAAACCTCTCTAACTGACCACCTCCAGAGATCGACCACTCCCCTATATCGATCGCTTTATTTGGGTCCCGGCAATACCGTTGTAACCATATTCTAACTCCCTAAACCGACCACCTACCTAAATGGGCCACTTAAAGTAGGTCCCAAGGCCGGTCGATTTAAATATGTTTTAATCTATGTGTGTGTGTATATATATATTATCAGATGGGGCGCAGAAGGATAATCATGACGCTTCCACGAATATATATATTATCAGATGGGGCGCAGAAGGATAATCATGACGCTTCCACGAATTCATTTAGAATTACAGTGTAAATAAATTGGATTAATTAAAGTTGCATAGTCCGATGGTTTTGAATTTCTGTATTTTTTTCTGAGATAATATTTCATCGATCACTAGTATCTACATTACTTTTATTTTAAATGGTAAACTTTTGAGTTATTTTGAGTGCAAACATGGAAAATTAGTTTTGGCAAGCATGCCAAAGCTCTGACACCATAGACTTCTGCAGTAATAGGTTCTGTTGAATTGACTCAGTATTGCCTTCTATGCAGAAACAAATGCTTAATAAGTGCATCAGTATCTAAGTTAGGTTTGTCAAATCAATCTAGATAATTGGTTTGGTTTTGAAAATTTGACATTTCATCGGACTATGCAGCTTTAAGCCGTCCTACGAATGGACGATCTCCAGTCGTGAGTGAGTGACCGGCTCCTTCCTAACCTGCATCTAATTACCACTAATAATAATTAGGACTAGTAGCACCATGCGCACGCACACTCGTCATCTCCTGTCTGCGGGAACTGGTTGGCTCAGTGTCAGGATAATATGACTGAGTAGGATATCGGGTCATAATGCCGGTGGCCTGATTTCCCAGTGGGGCAGCACTATAAAGTCGCCATGAGTATGCACTGTCACAAGTCGGGACCCGTCCTGATATGACCTTAGATGTTGCTAGGATGTAAAACTCCAACAACCAACTTGTCTGCTTGATCGCCAGTGTATTCGACGGGATGGCCGAATGAGTTGAGCGTCCGTCTCCCGTTTTTGTAAATCATATGGTTCGAACCAATATGTATGGTTGCCGCTTCCTAGCCAGGCGCTCAACATTATTATATTAGGATTTGGCAAGGACTTGTTGGCTGAGTGTCAGGATAATGTGACTGAGTCAGTGAGTGGGATACCATGTATATGGTGCTGGTGGCCTGGTCTCCCAGTGGGGCAGCACTATAAAGTCGCAATGAATGCACACAGTCACAAGTCGGTACCCGTCCTGATATGACCTTAGATGTTGCTATGGCGTAAAACTCCAACAACCAACCAACCGCGAGTCTATTCAAAAACACTGACCTACATTCACGCAAGGCCCCTGTTTTTCCCAGATGCAAGCAACTTGTGTTGAATGAAGGCTTGTGTTTGTACGTGTGTGGATGTGGGTGTATATATATATACATTATAGAACGTGGCAGAGCGAGTTTTAATGCCTATAGGGCCTATCGTACTGGATGTCATACTGGGTAAAAGTGTCCGCTTCCTTTTGGCCAGGTCATGGGATCAATCTTCGCCTGAGTCAAACTAAATACGTTATGCTTGTCTGTAGCTTGCCTGACGCTTGGGATTACTGTGATAGGGCACCGACTGGTTGTCTAAATGTTAGGATAATGTGACTGAGTTTGGGTATTCAGTCATGGTGAAAGTGACATGGTTATCACAGTGATACAGAACCATAAAGTCGCCAAGAGTGCGCACTGTCTCAGATCAACAACAGTTTTGATATGACCTTCCGTTTCTAAAACGTAAAACCCTCAATAAATACCAAACCAAACCCAGCTTATGGGTCCAGCCGACTGTTGCTGGTTGGGTGGTAGCATATAAGATACCAACCTATGGGTTTGTGGGTATGAACCCTGGTCGAGTACAAAACAATGACTTAAACAATTATATTTGTCGCTTCCTAATCCTAGCCAGGCATTGGCCATTATTAGGGTAGGGAAAGGACGGGTTGGCTCAGTGTCAGGATAATGTGAGTGGGATATCAGGTCATTGTGCTGGTGGCATGGTCTCCCAGTGGGCAGCACTATCAAGTCACCATGAGTGTCACAAGTCAGTACCCGTCCTGATATGACCTTAGATGTAGCTACGTCATAAAACAACACACACAAGCATAAGATACCATACAGTTTTCGAACCCATACATCAGTCATTCAGGAGCCGGTGTTCTACCTATTTGGCTACTGGGCTCTCTGATCCCTGTCTGCCTGCCACTGCTGGTGGCCTTTTATTTGGTGAGATGAGTGAAGACCACATACCTTGAGGACATCATGTGGAACAATGCCCTAGTTTAACATACAACTATTTCAGAATCGATCCTGCCGCCTGAAACTCGCTAAAAGGTAAAATGCTCTACCCACTCGGCTATCCCGTCCCATCCCATCCCGTCCCGTCTTGTGAGCGACGTTAGAATGTGGTCAATTGTTTCACGTGATATGAGGATGTTTGTTTTGTTGTTTTTGTTGTTTTTGTTTTGTTTAGTTTTTTGTTTTGTTGTTGTTGTTGTTTTGTTTTGCTGTTGTTTATATATAACGGCACAGTATAAGTTATAACAGAGAGAGGTGAGGGTTGGGAGAGGATGGTGAGGGGTGGGAGAAGATGGTGAGAGATGGGAGAGGATGGTGAGGGATGGGAGAGGATGGTGAGGGATGGGAGAGGATGGGAGAGGATGGTGAGGGATGGGAGAGGGCGGTGAGCAATGGGAGAGGATGGCGAAGGATGGGTCAGTGTGGTAGGGGATTGGGCGAGTATGGTAGGGGATTGGGCGAGTGTGGTGAGTGGATTGGGCGAGGGTGGTGAGGGGATTGAGCGAGGGTGGTAAGGGGATTGGGTGAGAGTGGTGAGGGGATTGAGCGAGGGTGGTGAGGGGATTGGACGAGGGTGGTGAGGGGATTGAGCGAGGGTGGTGAGGGGATTGGTGAGGGTGGTGAGGGGATTGGGCGAGGGTGGTGAGGGGATTGGGCGAGGGTGGTGAGGGGATTGGGCGAGGGTGGTGAGGGTGGTGAGGGGACTGGGTGAGGGTGGTGAAGGGACTGGGCGAGGGGTGAGGGTTGGGCGAGTGTGAGGGGATTGGGCGAGGGTGGTGAGGGGATTGGGCGAGTATGCTAGGGGATTGGGCGAGTGTGGTGAGTGGATTGGGTGAGGGTGGTGAGGGGATTGGGCGAGGGTGGTGAGGGGATTGGGTGAGGGTGGTGAAGGGATTGGGCGAGGGTGGTGAGGGGATTGAGCGAGGGTGGTGAGGGGATTGGGTGAGGGTGGTGAGGGGATTGGTGGGGGGATTGGGCGAGGGTGGTGAGGGGATTGAGCGAGGGTGGTGAGGGGATTGGGTGAGGTGGTGAGGGATGGTGAGGGGACTGGGTGAGGGTGGTGAAGGGACTGGGCGAGGGTGGTGAGGGGATTGGGCGAGTGTGGTGAGGGGATTGGGCGAGTATGCTAGGGGATTGGGCGAGTGTGGTGAGTGGATTAGGTGAGGGTGGTGAGGGGATTGGGCGAGGGTGGTGAGGGGATTGGGTGAGGGTGGTGAGGGGATTGGGCAAGGGTGGTGAGGGGATTGGACGAGGTGGTGAGGGGATTGGGCGAGGGTGGTGGAGGGTGGTGGAGAGGTGGAAGAGAGAGGTGGGAGAGAGTAGGGTGATGGATGGGGTGGGAGTGGGTGGGGAGTGGGTGGGGCTGTGCAGTGATCCAATGCGAGTGTGTGTTCACGTGTGATGGGTGACGGATGATCCAAGTTAAGATGGGCGTGGGCGAGGGGTGGGGGGCGTGGCACTACAACGCAGTCTCACCAGTCGATTTCTTAGTAAGAGCTGCGGCAACAACCAACTGGGGACAAACACACACCCGGACAAGAGGCACCCGACTGGTCCGCTGAGGGGGTGGACCGGGTGGACCGGGTGGACCGGGTGGACCGGGTGGACCGGCGGTTCGCCCGTCTCTTACACAGCAGGATTCGCGAACCAGATTACTCACTCCCGCAAACCAACCAACTATCTGTCCACAGAGAGTGGCGGGTGAAAGAGAGGTGGGTGAGGGGGGGGGGGGGTGCCCGGGCCTCGTCTCGCCGGACCAGTACCACCATACCAGGTCGCCAGCACCGCGCGAAACAACACAACACAACACACCTCACCTCACATCCCACACACAGACACATACATACACACGGTCTGGGACGGCGGTGTCAGTCACTCGGGGGCAGAGAACACCTGTACCAACTAGCCACTCACAACCCTGCCACCCCGGAGATACACCCACTTTATACAGCAACCAGCGAATACCAGCAGCAGCACCAGCTGCTTCCACCAGTGTCACGCTACCTGGCGACTTTGTGTGCTCATTTTTGTAGGGACGCTGGCTCGGAAATGGGCGCCAAAATGGATAAGAAGGTACGTGTGGGCTCGGCTTAGTTACTCAGGCTGGTTGCTACGTGTTTGGTGTCTATGGTGAGGAATGTAGCCGTCGGGTGGGTGGGTGGGTATGTGGGTGGAAGTGTGTAGGGGGTATGGGGTGGGGTGGGGGTGGGGGTCCTGCGTAGGTATAGACTACATCGCCATTCCAGCGGCGTGGTGCGTTGTGGGATCCCTCAAAGCAAAACAAACCCGCGAAAAGCACATGGCACATGCTAATAGTAAATACACTGGGTGCAGTTTTGAAATGTGCTAGTTTCAGCTCATCTCAGCCCTTGTTTTAAACGTAGAACACTAACTAAAAATATATATTTAAAGTTGCATAGTCCGATGGTTTTGAATTTCTGTATTTTTCTGAGATAAATATATTAGATCGATCACTAGTAGATCTACTTTACATTAGTTCAAAGTTACTTTTATTTTAAATGGTAAACTTTTGAGATATTTTGAGTGCAAACATGGAAAATTAGTTTTGGCAAGCTTGCCAAAACTCTGACACCATAGACTTCTGCAGTAACAGGTTCTGTTAAATTGACTCAATATTGCCTTCTACGCAGAAACAAATGCTTAATAAGTGCATCAGTATCTAAGTTAGATATGTCAAATCAAATCTAGATAATTGGATTGGTTTTCAAAATTTGATATTTCATCGGACTATGCAGCTTTAATAAATTAAGATATTAATCTTTTATCCATCATTTCATTTACATCAATATAATCGGCACATCTTATGCCATCTGCATTTAGATTTAGACAAATCTGGGCACTCAGACTAGTGTTAGCGCCAAAGCTAGAGTCAGTTTTACTTATTTTATTCATGTTTTTATGTATATCCTATGGTTAATGACATATGTAGAAATAGAAAATGAGTAGGGTTAATCAGATATTGGTTATATATTTCTTTGAAACAAGTTTTTGTTGACACATTTGGCATTTTAATATTTAGAACAAGAATTACTTATGTCTAATCAATGGTGATGTAAACATCAGCCTGTAAAGTGACTGAAATTGTATGTTTCTTACTAATCTTAGCTCAAAATGCGCTTAATTATGGAGAGTTGTGTCTTAAATATATTCATTATATTATTATATTGCATCCATCCATCCATCCATGTTTGTGCCAAATTGTTATGTATTTTAAAAATTAATTTTGAATAAAATCGAAGTCTTCCCCTATGTGTATCGGCAAACTCAATCGCTGTACGCCTTTGCTTTGCTGCCAGTGCCGTTTTCAGCGCATGCGCAGTCGGAACGGTGATCTAGGCTATTGGGATGGGATGTGCGACATGGGCGTGTGGATGTGTGTGAGGGGTGGGGGTGGATGGGATGGGGTGCTGGGGAGGGGTTGGGGTAGTGGGGTGGGGTGGGTGGTCACAAGTCGATGCACATCCTGGTATGGCCTAGGGTCTTACTGGGGCGTAAAACTACACCAACCACCCAGCCTCCCCCCTCTCGGAGGACTGTGGTTGGGCTCTTAGGCTGCCTTTTTCCTTCCTGTCCCCCTCCCCCCTCCAAATTTCTCTGACCACTACCCATCGGAAGCCAACTCACGACCACATGGGACCACTTTCAGCGGTGCCCATACAGTGCTGCAGATTTGCGACTGAAAACTCCCCAAAAGCCTAAATCTATGCACATAACGTTCATTCACTACTGTATAACGTAAGCAGTCTGGATGTGTCTGAGAGGTGTGGGTGGAAGGGGTGTGTGTGTGAGGGGTTGGGGTGGTGATGTGGTGGGGGGAGGGTGGAGGTCTATGCACATAATGTACATCAACTACTGCGCAACTTAAACCTAGTGTTTTCAGTTTCAATCTACCCTGTAGTTGGCTAACACAAGCGCGGTGTGAAAGTGCACTGATCATATAACAGGGAAGTCAATGTGGTGTCACATAGGCAGGATGTGGCAGGATGTGGCAGGATGACGGCATCGGAGTTGCACTCCCCTTGCACCCCCCTCCACCACCACCCACCACCACCATCCACCACCATCCACCACCCAGCACCATCACCATCACCACCCACCACCCACCACCACCCACCACCACCCACCACCACCACCATCCACCACCATTCATCCATCCATCATCTATCCATCCATCCAACTCCACTACATACACACATATACACATACATATAGTGTACGTGATGTATATGGGATATATGGGATGCCTAGGATACTTATGTTATGGGGATATAAGGAATGTTTGGGTTGCAAGTAGGTATGCAGGTATAGCAATACCTCAGGGAGTTTGACGCCCCTGCCTTGCAGAGTTCTAAACCACTGCCTTGTGGTGAGATATGTCAAGTGTGGAAATTATCCGACAAGAACAACTAGAAAGTAGAAGAATGAAACTATATATTATGTCATACTATTTATAGTTACACTATGTATATAATTAAGCCATATATATTCATGCTATTCTCTGTATATATAGTGATATAAGTATATTTATGATGATATCTGCTCCCGTGTGTATTTAAATTTCTGATTGATTAATGAATAACATTATCGAGGTGCCCACAATGTGATGATTCTCGATGGTCACCTAAAACTCATCATGCTAGTTAATTTGGGGATGACTTTCTCGTGTCAATGTATTCAAATAGCTCCCCGGCCAGCCCACACCCACACCCGGTGTGGCGGTTTCAGCCGTGCGCCAGTTTCAGCCGTGCGCGTACCGTCAAACTCAAGGCATTGTCAATGGTTGTGAGTCACTAACCTTATAAATTTAATATAATGTTTTTGGTAAAGATGTTTTCTATATGTGTGCCAAGTGATTTGTTTCTAGGTGGTGTGGTTTTAGAGATATTTCACTTTTCCTGGATTTTCTGTATGAAGATTGCTCACCACCATTGACAATGCCTTGAGTTTGACGGTATGCACAGTGCAAAACATTAGTTTATTCAAAATTAATAGAAATCAAAAACCCTAACCTTAGAAATTTAATATGATGTTTTTGGTAAAGATGTTTTCTATATGTGTACCAAGCGATTTGTTAATTGGTGGTGTGGTTTTAGAGATATTTCACTTTTTATGTATTTTCTATATGAAGATTGCTCGACCATTGATAATGCCTTGAGTTTGAGTATGCGCACGGCTGAAACCGCCACACCGGCCCCGCCCCTCGAGTAACCTATATCCAACTTGTCCTCCATCCATGGGACGCAGAGCCGTGTTCTAGATACGCGGTGCTACATTGGCAGTTCTCCTCACTCTCCCATGTACGAAATAGCCGAATCGCTAGAGTGAGTTCAATTCTCGGTCGAGCCAAGGCAATGACTTACAAAATTGATACTTGTCGCTTCCTAGCTTGGCGCTCAGTATTAATAGGATAGGGCAAGGAATGGTTAGCTCAGTATCAGGATAATATGACTGAGTGGGTGCTGACGGCTTGATTTCCCAGTTGGGCAGCACTATAAAGTCGCCATGAGTGTGCACTGTCACAAGTCAGTACCCGCCCTGATATGACTTTAGATGTTGCCAGGATGCAAAACTCCAACAGCCAATCAGCACTCTCCTATATAATCGCATATATGTCCATGGTGCATGGAGGTGTGTGTGTGTAGGGGGTCGGGAGGGGGGGTCTGGAAAATCGTATTCATTGTGTGACGTCATGGGAGGGATGAATGTTAGCTACCCCCCACCCCCCACCATCCGCGCGTTTTTGTGTTGTTTTAAAAACAATTATTTCTCCCATTGGTAATATGACCCATCTCAACCTGTAATCAAAGGTTTTTCCTATGTATGGTAGCAGTGAATGACAACTCTGCTTAAATCTGAGCAGAAAACTGCTTCAGTAGGAATTAACTGTGCAAGGGGTGCTTCCAATGCACAGTGTTATCTATTTGGCATTAGATCTGCATAGACCGATGGAAACATCGAATCTTCCAAACAACGTTATAAGCCATATAATATATATATAATATCTAGTGTTCTCTGTGGTGGAGTCCTTAGAGTGTCTGCCTTTTTTCTAGGTTGGACTCCTAATCTGGTTCGATTCTGAGTGGTTCGATTACCTGTGCCCCCAACTCTGCCAATTTGAATTTCCATGGCTATGTATAACTTACAGTGTCATCAAAGACCAGTTGCTCTCATAGTCATACCATGTCAATGTGGTGTGGCAGGTTACAAAATCACTTGGGTTGGTAAAAGTGTAGGCTCGGGCTTTCTATCGACAAACCTGTCTAATGGTGAAAACAAGTCTATTCAGACTTATCCATGATAGGCAGTATAAATCTTCAAGAAAAAAAGAAGAAATTATACAATATATAATGTATATAATATATATATTGGGTGTAGATGACTAGCTAAGCGTGGCCTATTCTGTGCACGCTCCCTTTCCTAACTGTCAATGCCTTGTTATTATTATGTATTTGAGCCAGTCTGATGCCACTTTTCTGAAGACTTGACAGGTCGCCAGGCATTGTAATGAATGTCACCAGCATCATGGAACTCGCTAAAGTTGCACAGTCTGATGGTTTTGAATTTCTGCCATATATACACATATACATATATGTAGTCCAGGGAGAAGGAAGCACATCCGGGTCCAGCAATTAGCATAATCAACTGACAACAGGAGGACGTTTGTGAGCAGCTCCGGCAGTTTTTCTACATTAACTACGAACCCAACAAGATCAGTATTTTACAAACTGGATACGTTGGTTTAGTTCATGTTAGCATTCAACAAACTGTATGAGTTCATGTGCATGCCTAATGGACTAGCTTGAGCTCCACGCATTTTCACAAGGTTACTTAAACCAATATTTTCCCAGATAGCTAGGGAAGGACATATCATGTTTCCTTATATCGATGACTCATTTATTGTTGCACAAACACAACAGTGTCAGACAGCAGTAGACAAATTATGTGAGACATTAAAAAAATTAGGATTGTACATGCATGAAACTAAATCAGTTTTAACACCAACAAAGAAGTTAAAGTTTCTGGGATTCTTTATTGACACCACAGAAGTGACGATTTTATTAATGGAACAAAAAGTTGATAAATTTACAACAACAGCAAATCAATTATTACAACTGAACAAACCAAAGATAAGACAAGTCGCAATACTGATAGGAATTATGATAGCATATGCACCGGCTATTCTGTATTGCAAGGCTCATATTAAATCGCTAGAAATAGATAAGAACTTGGCGTTTGCTCGCACAAAAGGAAACTTTGAACAGCCCATGACGATTTCACCAGATGGTCAAAATGGTATTATATGGTGTCAGTCACACATCAACAATTCGCCCAACCCCATTAGAATGGGAGAGCCCAACACTACAGTTACAACAGACGATTCACTAGAAGGATGGGGGGGCCTTACAGAGACCAACAGGCAACAAGTGGTTGGTGGATGGATGATGAAATCTCCAATCACATAAATGTACTAGAACTTAGAGCTATTTATCTAGGATTACGTAGCCTAGTTCACCTACCTAAAAATCATGTAAGGGTATTAACAGATAACATGACAGCTATGGCTTACATACGTAATATGGGAGGGACTCATTCCAAACCATGTAACTATTTAGCCAAATTAATTTGGGACTGGGCAGAGAAACACGAGATATGGCTAACAGTAGCACATATTCCAGGCAGTCAAAATACTTTGGCTGACAAGAAAAGTAAACATTTTCACGATCATCTAGAATGGTAATTAAATCAGAGCATTTTCAAACACATTTGTGATAAATGGGGCCCGTCCTGATATGACCTCAGATGTTGCTAGGATGTAAAACAACAATAAACAGCAACGATAAATGGGGCAAACCAGAAATTGACTTATTCACATCACACAACAACAAAAAGTTACCCAAATATCCGTCTTGGCATCCAGAGCCAGAAGCCTGGAGAGTAGATGCATTTTCTCTAATTTGGAATAATAAATTCTATTACATACTCCCACCATTCAGCATTATCGGCAGAGTGGCCAGGAAGATCAAGATGGATCACTCACACGCAGTACTGATAGTACCAGCATGGGATACACAACCATGGCTCGCGGCAATAACATTAGAAACAAAAGACATGCTCAGGTTTCCACAAGGAAGGAACAACCTACAACATCAAGGACCACTAACAGTTCACGGAGATGTGTCAACGACACCGCTTTTTGGGCATTCCTTTTTTAAGAAAACATTTAGAACAATATGGTTTAGACAAAATTACACAAGAAAGACTTATTTCACACGCCTGGAGGAAAGGAACAGTGAAATTATGCACAAGTTATTTAAAGAAATGGGGACTTCATTGTCTTCTTAAAAGAGTCAAACCATTAAAACCTACAATAGCCCAAATTTGAAGATTTCTAAGAATATTAGAAGATGAAGGGTTAGGGTTTGGTGCAATTAATGCAGCAAGATGTGCACTTTCAATTATTGTACCAAGAATAGAGGGATGAACGATTGGAAAGCATCAGTTAGTACACTGGTTCATTAGATCGGTGTATGAAACAAACCCACCCAAACCCAAATATAATAGGTTTTGGGATGTGTCTATAGTATTTAAGTTATTCAAGTCATGGCCTAGTAATAGACATTTATCAATGAAGGAATTAGGATTTAAGTTAGTGGTGCTATTATTGCTAGTGATGGGACACAGAGGCCAAAAGATTGTGACGCTCTCACTGGATGGACTAGCGATAGATAAGGATGAGGTAACATTATTTAATTTAGAGACATTACTAAAGTAGGATCACACAGGGGACCCCACTATCCACAGTTAATGTAAATAGTTTTCTGGAAGATAAATGGATATGTGTAGTTTCAGCCATTAGGGCTTATATATCCAAGTCATGCGGAATAAGGAATTCCAGAGAGCTACTAATCAGCTTTATTAAACCGCATAAAGTTATCTCGAGAGACACACTTGCAAGATGGACCATCAAGGTGCTTAAACACAAACTGTCCCAACTGATCTAAATCAATCCATAATACACATACGTAACGCACATACAGGTGAAGGGTGGTTGGTTGTTGGAGTTTTATGTCCTGGCAACAACTAAGGTCCTATCAAGATGGGTACTGACTTGTGACAGTGCACTCATGGCGACTTTATAGTGCTGCCACACTGGGAAATCAGGCTGCCAGTACCATGACCCAATATCTCACTCAGTCACATTATCCTGATACTGTGCTAACCAGTCCTTGCCCTATCCTATTAATCCTGAGCGGCAATCTAGGTAGCGACAAGTATCAATTTTGTAAGTCATTGGTTTGACTCGACCGGGAATCGAACTCGCGACCTTCCGAACGGAAAGCATACACTCTACCAATTCGGCCACCACGTCCGGTAAGCTGAAAGGTGATGACTCCTCGATACGTATTGTTCAGAGCCTGGCGTTAATCAGGGCAGGATGTCGCTACAGAACTCCATCTGTAATCGAGAAAATATGCAGGGTCCGTTTGGGGCCTGGAAAATCTTGAAAAGTCCTGAACTTCATTTGCCCTATTTCAAAGCCTCGACAAGCCTTGAATTTAACCTATTTGAGCTAATTAATCTTGGAAAAGCCTTGAATTCTATTAAACTGTCCCCACTGTTCTAAATCAATCCATAATCACCATTTGCCATTGTTGTTTTTTCCTGAAATCCAAATGAAAATAATCTTGAATTACTATCAGCAACAGCCTTGAAAAGCCTTGAAATAGCCTTGAATTTCATATATTCACATGTGTAAGGATCATGAATGTGCCTCACCAGAAGGTCTTGTGACAGCCTCTACTCAATGGGCATGATTTACTGCCATTGTTACTGTTAGGTTTGTTATATTTTGATATTTGTTGTGGCCATATCGCCGTCAGTCATGTTTGCACCCCATTTCTCTGTCAAGGCATGTGTGTGCTTGACTGTGCATGCGCCAACATTCATGACTCAACCAACCATGTTCTATATATGATGCTATATGTAATGACATATTGTACACGTTGTACATATTGTACATGTTATATATATTATAGAATTTATATAATGTATATTCTATATAAAATTTAGATACGTATATAATATATTTATTACATGTACTATATGTAATGTATAACGCATTATACGAGTATAAATGCGAGTGTAACATGTACAGCCTATATTTCCTCTATGCGCATTGTTGGAGTGCCCCCCCCCCCCCCCCACCCTCCCAGCTGTCGGGTAAATTGCCGGGCGGCTGCACCCCCTCGCGTCACACACTGGAGGAAAGTAATCTATAGTACATATAATATATATAATATATATAATATACATAATATACATAATACATATAATACAGACAAAACATACAATACATACAATACATACAATACATACAATACATGCAGTACATACAGTACATACCGTACATACCGTACATACAGTATATGCAGTACATGCAGTACATGCAGTACATACAGTACATACAGTACATACAGTACATATAGTACATATAGTACATCTAGTACATCTAGTACATCTAGTACATCTAGTACATCTAGTACATCTAGTACATCTAGTACATCTAGTACATCTAGTACATCTAGTACATCTAGTACATCTAGTACATCTAGTACATCTAGTACATCTAGTACATCTAGTACATCTAGTACATCTAGTACATCTAGTACATCTAGTACATCTAGTACATCTAGTACATATAGTACATATAGTACATATAGTACATATAGTACATATAGTACATATAGTACATATAGTACATATAGTACATATAGTAGTTAGTACATATAGTACATATAGTACATATAGTACATATAGTACATATAGTACATATAGTACATATAGTACATATAGTACAGATAGTACAGATAGTACATATAGTACATATAGTACATATAGTACATATAGTACATATAGTACATATAGTACATATAGTACATATAGTACATATAGTACATATAGTACATATAGTACATATAGTACATATAGTACATATAGTACATATAGTACATATAGTACATATCATGCATATCATGCATATCAAGAATATACATATCATACATATCATACATATCATACATATCATACATATCATACATAACATACATAACATACATAACATACATAACATACATAACATACATAACATACATATCATACACAACATGCACATCCTCATTATCACCCTCACCATCATCCACATCCCCATTATCCCCTTCATTATCACCATTACCATCATCATCGCCCTCCTTCTGACCCTCATCCCCTCCCCCCCCCCCCCCCCTTACCGTCCCCACTATCACCCTCGTCCTCACCACCATTGCCTGGGTCTATATCAGGCAAGCAATGTGTAGTACTGACAGACAGACATAAGCTCGTTGAGAACCCATTTTTCACCCGTTGGCGGCTGGTAATGTCAATCAGTCTGTTACTGGGTGCACCCTTCTGATGATGTGTCAGTGCCTCATAATGATGACGACAATTGGCTGGGCGGGGGTCAAAGGGCACCGTGTGGTGAATTATCACATCATAGGCGATGTCATCCCCTCGCGCACATGTCATTCTGGTTGTGGGTTCATGCACTGTTTCCACCTACCGTACCGCCCCACGACCAGTCACGTGAGACTGACAGCTGACAATAAGCAGGCTTATTGAGATGTCTAGATTTTGGATGATTACTTATCTAAATAAAGTTGCATAGTCCGACCAAAACACATTTTCATAAGCAAAATACTTATCTATATTTGAACTTATATATATCCAACTTAAATATATATTATATTTATTATATATATAGATATATACTGGTGTATTTATTAAGTATTTGTTGCTAGATAGTACATACTAAATCAATTTATTAGAAACTATTAGTGCCACTGCTGTATGGACTCGTGGAGTTTTAGCAAGCACGCCAAAATTTATTTGGCATATTTACACTTAAAATATCAATTTATTCATCAAGTTATTCATTTTGTAGCAAAATTACTTCAAACTAGAGAAAGGTAGATTATAGCGATCAACCTAATATATTTATCTCAGGAAATGACAAGCTCAAAACCATGGGACTGGAACTTTAACGCAGTGTGACGTGCACTAATTGCTTAGTGCAGTAAGTAACACTAACAGGTATCATCGCACCAGTTGATCCATCCAATAATTCATTCATTCCATTTTAGGACACCACCTGCATTAGTGCATCCCTGGAGCTGCTGGTTTGTTGGCGTTTTGCATCTCAAGCAACATGCTTAGGACAGTCTGTTCTCATGATGACTTTATAGTGCTGCTCCATTGGGAGACCAGGCCACTGGCACCATGACCCGATTTCCCACTCACGTCACATTACCCTGATTCTGAGCAAACCAGTCTTTGCCCATTCCTGTTAATGCTGAGTACCAGGCTAGTTAATGACAACACTGGACGCAGTGGCTGAATCGGTAGAGTGCCCGTTTCCCATGCAGAAGGTATGGAGTTCGATTCCCAGTCGATCCAAATCAATGACTTACACAATCGATACTTGTCGCTTCAAAGCCTGGCGCTAAACATCATTAGGATAGTGCAAATACTGGTTAGCTCAGTGTCAAGATAATGTGACTGAGTCTGCTATCAGATCATGGTGCTGGTGGCCTGGTCTCCCAGTGGGGCAGCACTATCAAGTAACCATGAGTGCGGTACCTGTCTTAATATGACCTTAAATGTTGCCAGGATGTAAAACTCAAACAAAGTTAGTCACAAATATAAATTTTGTAAGTCATTGGTTTTGAGTCGGCTGGGAGTCAAACCCCCGACCTTCCCACACGGAAGCCAGCGCTGTTACCGATTCAGCCACTGCATCTGGTGCCATCCCCGGCGCAGTCTTTATACTCCGCCCCTGCTGTGATAGGACCTCAGATGGTGCTAGGATTAAAACCCCCACCACAACTGCTATTTTTACCTTATGACTAACCAGTCCTCTCTGTGTCCTTGAATTATGCTCTTATTGTGTGGGGGACCCTGTTTTTACACCAGTGTAAATAGCACACATGACTCCTGCCCCGTGTCTAAAGAGGTTGTTGGTTGGTTGTTGGAGTTTTACGTCCTGGCAATATCTAAGGTCATATCAGGATGGGTACCGACTTGTGACAGTATGCACTCAAGGCGATTTTATAGTGATGCCCCACTGGGAGACCAGGCCACCAGCACCATGATCTGATAGCAGACTCAGTCACATTCTCTTGACCTGATATCCCACTGTCACATTATTCTGACACTGAGCCTACCAGTCCTTGTCCTATCCTAATAATGCCGAGCGTCTTACTAGGAAGCAACAAGTATCAATTTTTAAGTCATTGGTTTGATTCTATCAGGGTTCGAATCCGTGAGTTCGAATCCCACGAGCTACCAAAAGGGGAGACAGACGCTCAACTCGTTCGGCCATCCCGTCTGGTCGTATACAGAGGACCTGAGAACTACCTAATACTCTTACTGTCTTTTCAGTAATACTAGTCAAACTTGAGCCCCCTGGGCAAGTTTGTTGTCCAGGGCCGCACATTTGTTTGGGTTTTTACGTCCTAACCACATTTAAGATCATATCAGGACGGGTACCGACTTGTGACAGGGTGCACTCATGGTGGCCTTATAGTACTTCCCATTAGGAGTTTTAGCCACTGGCATCGGGAGTTGATATCCCACTCAGTTACATTATCCTGACACTGAGCAAGCCAGTCATTGCCCTATCTTAATAATGGAAAACCTTACTTTAGAGTATATTACTAATATTAGTTTGCAGTAACTTTTTTATGGTAAAGAGCTAACTTTGCAGAAGAGCTAAGTTTGCAGATTTGTGAGGTGCAAGGATGCTTCCCGTGCGAAAGGTCGAGTCAAACATATCGGGAGTTCAATTGTCATTACCTAGCTTGGCGCTCAGTTAGCTCAGTATCAGGATAATGTGACTGAGTAGGATATCAGGTCATGGTGCTAGCAGCCTGGTCCACCAGTGGAGCAGCACTATAAAAGTAGCCATGGCATGAGTGTGCAATCTCACAAGTCGGTACCCGTCCTGATATAACCTTAAATGTTGCCAGGACATAACACTCCAACAAATACTCGGTTGGATCTGTAGGATCAAACATAGGCAAATGCTTTGCTAATCTGCCTATTTAGAACTACCCTGGGGCCAAATGTAAGAGCCACAATTTATCGGCTGCGGAGTTAAGGGCGGCCGGCGGGTTATCTATTGTCGGCGTTAATATATGTGTCACGGGGGATGTATTAGTCCAAAGAGTGCGCGGGTTAGCTAACGTTTCAGTTATTTATAGATTTGGGAAATCCCTCTGCCTTTGTAGCCATATATTAGACTCAAATATATTAAATGCGACCATATTTAACAGAATTACATACTCAAATCGTGAAATTTCATTAAATTAACCCTAAATTCGAAGCGTTATTAAGGCTACCGCCATATTGGCGGCGATATTAATAGTTATATTTTCGAATCGACGAAGGTACAGTAAACAAACCGCCGGCGCCGCCAGTATGGAACGCGACGTCGATGCGTCGGTTGCGGCGATTTGTTTACATTACATTCGTTAACTATTAATATCGCCGCCAATGCGGGTTAATTTAGGGTTAATTTAATGAAATTTCACGATTTGAGTATGTAATTCTGTTAAATATGGTCGCATTGAATAGATTTGGCCCGAATCGGTCCCTAACCTGCGCGTTATCCCAGGCTCAAGTTGGGGTTAGTGAAGGTGACGTTAACCCTCGAGGAGTTTGCCTAACCCGTGCACATACATTGACACTTTGGCCGCTAACCCGGGAAATCCGCACGACGCGTGGGTTACGAGCCGTAACCCGGACTCCTACATTTGGCCCCTGACCAGGATAACATTGGCAGGGCGTTTATGAGGTTGGACCTCATGATATAAGGTCTTGCTGTTCAAGTTATACAGTGCAGTTGGCCTCCCTTGACATGTGTGAAGTACCGCGCCTCACAGCACCTCGCAGCACCTCGCGGTAGCCTAATCGGGAGAGCGCAGGCATCCTGTGTGGAAGGTCGGGAGTTCAATTCCCGGTCGAGTCAAACCAAAGACTTACAAAATTGATACTTGGCCCCTTCCTAGCCAGGCATTCGGCATATTTAGGAGAGGGCAAGGACTGGTTGGCTCGGCGTCAGGACAATGTGACTGAGTGGAGGGAAACGGCTCATGGTACTGGCGGCCTGGTCTCCCAGTGGGGCAGCACTATAAAGTCACCACGTGTGTGCACTGTCAAAAGTCGGTACCCATCCTGATATGACCGTAGATGTTGTCAGGACATAAAACTCAAACAAACAAACTAGATGTTGCCAGGTCGTAAAACTCCCAACAACCAACCAACCGGAGCGCATGCGTGTACTACTTTGCTTACAATATGGCTGACTTGTTCTCAGTGTGTCGTCCTGTTTCTTGTCCGCAGGCCCCTGGCGGTGTGAGTGCAGCCAAGTCGGCAGCTGCTGCCAAGGGCGCCAAGGTCCTGGCGGCGACAGTCGAGAAGTACGACCTGCCAGGAGACGTGAGTAACAGCAAACCACACATTACGAGGGGGGAACCAGCGGTATGGCTCTCTAAAGCCGGGATTCCATTACTGGCGTTCGACTGTTGAAATAGTTTTAAATTTTATACAATTATTTTTTTTTGCCTGTGAAGTGCGACTTGCGATGTGCATCATGTATAGTGCGACCTATGTTAGTGAGATTTTTTTGTAATGTATCCAATAAAACAAAAGAAATATATTTGTTTCTAAAGCAGGCATTGCCGCTTCAATTTGTAATTCCATCCAATCCCTCTCTCTCTCTCTCCCTCTCTCTCGCTCGCTCTCTCTTGCTTGCTCTCTCTCTCCCTCTCTCTTGCTCTCTCTCCCTCTCTCTTGCTCTCTCACTCTCTCTCGCTCTCTCTTGCTCTCTCACTCTCTCTCGCTCTCTCACTCTCTCTTGCTCTCTTGCTCTCTCGTGCTCTCTTGCTCTTGCTCTCTCTTTCTCTTTCTCTCTCTTGCTCTCTCTCGCTCTCTCTCGCGCTCTCTAGCTCTCTCTAGCTCTCTCTATTGCTCTCTCTCGCTCTCTCTAGTTCTCTCTCACTCTCTCTCTAGCTCTCTCGCTCTCTTGCATTGTCACTTCAATTTATAATTCCATCCAATCCTTCTCTCTTGCTCTTTCTCTCTCGCTCTCTCGCTCTCTAGCTCTCTTGCTCTCACTCTCTCGCGCTCTCTCGCTCTCTCGCTCTCTCTCGCCCTCTCTAGCTCTCTCTTGCTCTCTCTCTAGCTCTCTCTAGCTCTCTCTTGCTCTCTCACTCTCTCTATCTCTCTAGCTTTCTGTCGCTCTCTGTTGCTCTCTCCTGCTCTCTCGCTCTCTCTCGCTCTCTCACTCTCTCCCGCTCTCTCTCTCACTCTCGCTCGCCCTCTCTCTCACTCGCTCTCTCTCTGTATGTATATAACATATCAATCTTTTGCATTTATAATATTTGTAGATTAAGAAGAAAAATTCCACATGCCCTATCCTACTCCTAGTAACGCCGAGCGCCAGGCTAAATTAGCAACAATTGTCAATGTCTAAGTCATCGGTTTGATTCGGAAGAATGGGCAGCGAGTGCTCAACACATTCGGCCGCTCCTTTGACATGTCTATATGTATAATATATGTACTTATGTGTATATATTTATGTATATATATATATTTCACCTCGGGCCTATATATATATGTGCATGTGTACATATATACTACCATAATGGTCTGCAACTGACCTCACAGGCAAGATGCCACATGCACATCTAGGCACAGGTATCTTAATTGCGTCAGGTAATCTACATATACTACTGATGATATACTACTGATTAGGACATTCGCCCATTCTAGAATACTAATTAGGATATTCGCCCATTCTAGAATACTGATTAGGATATTCGCCCATTCTAAACTACAAATTATGACATTCACCCTAGGATGGCAGAAAGATGGGTTCGAATATCGCTCTAGGCGCGATGCTTTCCTCTGTTGGTAACACGAAGACGACAAATGTCTGAGTGTATACATGTGTGTTATAGAGTAGTCACGTGACAAGAAGCAATAGTTGGGTTGAGGTGATATCAATCTCTGGCAGGGATTGTAAGTGTCCGCCGAACACCATAGCGTGTAGTAATGCGGGTGATAGAACACAGGTGGCGTCAGTTGCATTGACAGGTGGCACCACTGAAATTCATACAAACAGGTGTATTAACTCGGCAATAAAGTAATGGTGTTGTCACATTACGACGCTTCGCGCCAATGTATGTCGACGTATCTGATTTTTTTGCCGCTACGTCGAGATACATCAGTAGACATTACACGCATGTTAAGCGCGCGTTGGTATACGTCAATGTACATTGACGTTCGTCGAGATATGGCGTCGCATGTCAAGGGGTCGGCAAAGTTTTGTGCATGCACAAAACTTTCGATGCATGACAATGTTCGACAACGTGTGGATCTTACGTCTGCCGTACGTTATGTAAGCATTAGGCGTACATCAATGCACGTTAGACGTTCGTTGGAGGCACGTTGTTGTTATGTTGTCCTATGTTGACTTTTGTTCCTCTGATGGAGAGCGTTCCATTAGCGCATTCGCAACATAACACCAATGTATGACATATGCATAATGTATGGCCGACGCACGGTTGGTGTTTCTCCACCGTGGCTCAACATTTTTTACGTATAGGGCGCGCATCTGGCGCTCACTTAACGTTGGCGCGCTGGGGGCATGCTGGCGCAACGCCGAAACATGCTGCAGTGTCATTGGACATGCATCGCATACGCGCTGGCACTACACTCTCATACGTTGTGCAACATGTCGGACGGTCGCTCACGGAACGTTGGGAGCGCGTTATGCCAATGCTAGGTACACGCCGCGAGAGGCTCGTTAGCCACACGTTGTGCCCAACTTTTTTTCTTTTTATTTCATCACGCATCGACATACGTTACCACAACGTCGGGCGCACGCTACCCTTACGGCCACTATGTTGCGCTGACGTCAAACTTTTTCCCCCCATGCAGAAAAGTTTGACATATCTCGACGTAAAAAAATGATTTTCCGCATTGGCGGCGCGCTGGTGAGATACGTCGTAATGTGACAGGGCCATAAGCCTGTTTGGATCGCCTGTGGTATTTTAGCTACTCCTGAGTAACTGTCTCATAGACAGGGCTGCTACATAACCCTAATAAGTAATACCATTACTTGGATAGTGTAGAACGTCGATATGTATGGACCATCCCTAAGGGGGGGAGAGGCCGGTACATTCATTATGTAGGTTGCAGTTGAAAATAACCCCAAACAATTGCCATAACTTAAAACATATTTTGTCTATTTTCAGGTTGCCACGGCCAAAGAAAACTTTCTGTTGCAATTTCGAAATGATCACAAGGTGGGTATTATGATTAACATTTAATAAAGACGGGGGGTGGGTAAAAACTTGTTTTAAAAGCATATACAAGTGCCATGAATTACTATTAAATTAAACCTAATTAAAGTCTCTCACTTAATAACAGTGAACAATTTTCAGTTACAGGTTTTCAATAAATATACGTTGTGAACTTCACATCAATTACACTGAAGTAATCATATTTAATAATGGCGGCGCAAATAAGCACATTATATATAATTAAGTAAGTAGTCATATATGATTACTTCAAAGTTTGATATGTGTATCTTTTGTTACTGAGCAAATGTAATTTTAATTATAAATTCATTTGATTTTGATCCTCTTGTAGTTTTGATTACATTTCTTAATTAACAGGTTTTAAATCTGTTCAACATAATCAGTGCTGACATCAATTATAAGAATATGTCACGTGGTTTCTTATCAGCTTAAGGACAGGTAATCATAATTAATGGCATCCGTTGATATCTGGTCATGGTGTTTATAGATGTTTGGATTACTTCCAACATATTTGATGTGCGATATGGTTATATATAAAATGGTTATATATAAAATTATATCGGAATTGATTAAATATTGTCAAAGGGAGCGAACAAACTGGCAAGAATTGACCCGACCATAAAACGGCATGGAAGCCACTCAAATCAGATAAATGTAGACATTAATTTCTCCTATTATTTACACGGGTCAATGAATGTATCATTATACAACTTTAAATTGATTCTGTCCTTTTGTTTTAAGATCCACGCAGTAGACTTCATGAGAATATGGAGGAATTTCGATGCGGTAAGCCATTGGTGTTTGGAGTATAAGGGCCTTACTTTTTCTTTTTAATTTAAGATTTAGGAAATATTTTATTCAGCCCCCCCCCCCCCCCAATATCAGGATACTGGTCTTAATATATTAGTCATTGACGTGATACTGATATATATCCGAATCTCTGATTCTAGCAGAAGCTTACTGCAGTGAAAAACTACAGAATGGTGTTGTGATTCCATAGAATAGTTTATATCTTGAAGGAGAACCTAATGAACTAATTTCACAGGGGGCGCTGTTTTTACCAGTCGTTGTAAAATGATGTGGTGAGAGCTTTGGCATATAGACACAGAAAAGCACCGATATACAGTGAAACATGGTGGTTGCTATGGATACAGCAGGAGTAAGGAGTAGTAGATCTATATATAAGCAGGAAATATATGATACATTAAACAGCTGACGCAGAAGGTGGCGCCATCTAATGTGTTTGGTCAACATCAGCCACCAGGGCTGCATTCAGGGTACGTCGCAGAGTCGAATCTGAGACGGCTCCGTGGCATTTTTCTTTTCCAATTTGCGTTCAACATGCGCCTCAGAGTTGACTCCGAGACTTCGGGTTTTTCGGGTAGGAGGTGTAAATGCCTCCATAATGGTTGTGTGTTTCAGCCATTCAGACCTGTTCTTACTGCACACTATTGAGGCCACCATTTTCGAGGCACCCGACAGCTATAGACTAGCGCGACATCTGGATTTCCCCGAGGCGCCTCCGACACACACACTTGAACGCAGCCCTGGACATGGCCATATGGCTAATAGAGGGGTGTGAATTGCGTACTAGTGCCACCTATCGCCAAAACTTGTAACTGTGCAGTCTCATTATGTCATTATCGCATGGCAGTTTAAAAAAACAAATTACTCGGAGCGGTTGAAGGAAAACATAAAAATAACTGTGCTCTGTTTAATTATACATTATGTATTATTCACTGTTGTAGAAAAGTATTCAAGTTGAAGAATATCCTTTCTCTATAACCTACATGACCCAACAACACAGCATGGCGACCTATAAGGTTTTAGTTTGTCACGTGATAGAACCATTGTCAAGCAACCACTTGACTTGGGAGGTGGTAGCAACTCTTGGCAAGCTCCCATGTCCTGTTTGAATAGTATTATACTGAGGACATATGCGCCTGTCTCAAAAGGTGATAACTCTTCTTTTTTGTGTCCATTGTAACGATTGACACAAAACAGCACAGAAACGGTTACACTGAAAACACAAGGACATTTGTTCAAATCAATATATATTCTATTGGGATTATGAAACGCCATGTAAAAAACAAATCAGTTTATCCTGAGCAAATGATTAAGCAGATAGTATGTTGATCATTACAATGGACAAAGTTTTGTCCCATATTGCTTGGCACCTTTTGAGACATTCTCATATATACTTGAGGGGGAAGCTTTCTCGGCTCATGAAAAATGGCGGCTGTAATTGCAGTTTAAGCGACACACTTTTGACTAAATGAGGCAAGAAACTGGGAATGAATGCTTTAATCTTGATAATTACTTCCCCGATTTATATCCCTGATTCCATACTTGCCACACACTGATTGTTGGTGTTTAAAACCATCTCACACTGGAAACTGGGTGATATTAATGGGTCATCTTAATGGGTCATCTGTATGAGTCATCTGTATGAGTCATCTGTACGAGTCATCTGTACGAGTCATCTGTACGAGTCATCTGTACGAGTCATCTGTACGAGTCATCTGTACGAGTCATCTGTACGAGTCATCTGTACGAGTCATCTGTACGAGTCATCTGTGTGAGTCATTGGTGTGAGCCATCTGTGTGAGTCATCTGTGTGAGTCATCTGTGTGAGTCATCTGTGTGAGCCATCTGTGTGAGTCATCTGTGTGAGTCATCTGTGTGAGTCATCTGTGTGAGTCATCTGTGTGAGTCATCTGTGTGAGTTATCTGTGTGAGCCATCTGTGTGAGTCATCTGAGGGTCATCTGTGTGAGTCATCTGTGTGGGTCATCCGTATGGGTCATCCGTATGGGTCATCTGTATGGGGCATCTGTATGGGGCATCTGTATGGGGCATCTGTACGGGGCATCTGTATGGGGCATCTGTATGGGTTTATATAATCATGTGTGTATGTGTATATGCACAGTTATGTTTATGTTTTATGTTGTATGTGTATATATATATTATTGAATTACCCCATTAGTAAAAGAAATAAAAGGACAACACGATGAACAAGTTCAATTCAATTCTTTTATTTTAACTCTCTGCAAGGTATGTTTACAATAAACTGAGGTGATACAATAAATTAATACAAATTCCTTACAGACAGAAAGGATCCCAGAAAAGCGATGCTTATCTAGCTGGTCTCCATGATGTGAATGAACAAGTGATGACAATAACAAATGATTAAACTTAAGCTACATTTTTAACTAATCATTATGATGAGATACTGATGCGTCTCTTCACAGTTAGTAAAAAACAAAGAAATGATAGGAATATTATATGTATATTGTGTCATGGATTCATGTACTTACATGTAGTATCAGTAGTTACTTCTCTCACTGCCCAGTCACTTAACTTAATACTTGATCATTTAATCAATATCGCAAACATTTTAATCAATTAACTTTTTTTAAATGTGACTGCTAAGTGATATATTTCATATTAACCGTAGATTTTTACTGTGACGGTAGCCCCCCCCCCTTACTTTGCACATCTTAGATACCAGAAACTATTTCCCTCATATAGGCACATTTCCCGCGATCAATATTCGTTCATACTAAATAATATTGGTATATCGCGCACAATAATATAATGTTTACACTGGGTGCTGTTAAACCCATACTTGGGTGGCTAGATGCAGTGCATCCTTCACCACCCCTACTGGTATTAGTCACTAATACCACACACGGGCATGTGCATTGTGATTTATTTTATTTTATTTAACAGGACAACAGTGGGCTCCTTGAGAAAAAGGAACTGAAGCACTTCCTAAAGAACCTGATGGAGCAAAAAGGAGAGGTAGGTTTATTATTTACTGTGAATAAATGTGAAAAGAAATATCAACATCTTTTGGCTCCTGCGTATCATACCGAATAACAATATATTACTGGATTCACATTATTTACACGGTGTATAAAATATTAATTGTTTTGGGGAAATACTCACCAAAACAACCCAGGTGATATAATCATTTGTTTAAATCCTTGTATGTGGTATTTTTAATGTAAATTGTAATGTAATTAATAATAACGTTCTCGTTAAAGCTACATAGTCTGTTAGAGCATCGAATTTCCGAAACCAAGACAATTAATTAGATTTTATCCTACACATCCAACTGCACTTATTAAGAATTTCTTGCAGCATAGAACCTTGAAAGGGGTTATTAAATCAATTTAATAGAACCTTTCATTGCTGAAGCATTTTGGGTCCAGCATTTTGATGTTTATGCCAAAATTAACCTTGCCTGTTTTTATTGTAAATATCTCTAAATATAACCAGGTGGATAATACAAAATAATTCAAGCTATAGTAAGGAAAATTATAATTAATAACCTAATATCTAAATTATAATTAATAACCTAATATCTAAAATATACATGGTATAATTTCAAAACCATTGGACAGTGCAGCTTTAAGGTTGGTTACTTGTTGGTTGTTGGCGTTTTACGTCCTGCAGCTTTAAGGTAATTTGGTTTTGTAAATTGCAGAAAATCGACAAGAAAAAGTTCCAGGACTACGAAAAGGTCATGATGCAAAATTTCGACACGAATAATGACAAGGCTCTGGACTTGTCAGAGTTAGCCCAGTAAGTCTACTTGCGACTAAGCGCCTCTCACACTGCCACAGATATCTGACAAAATTCTGAGTTGACAACTTCTCACAAAAATTGACATTCTGCGTCAGAACCGTGAAGTATTTCCAAAACTATGCGCTCTCTACGTCTCCAATAAGTGTCTGATCTTTTATTTCTAATGACCCCAAAAATACCTTTTGTTTCTAAATTTTACATTATATATATATTATTGACACGTCTTTTGTGTAGTTATTTAAGCATTCTCAAAATTAAATAAATTTCGTTAACATTTAAAGTTTACAAGAAAAAATGCATATATGTGTTATATATAATTTAATATATTTATAGAAGGATATTGCAACTACTCGTTCTATATATGGTGTGCTTTCCTGTAAGAGGTGTTAGCACTGAACACTTTATAGTCGGAACCTTCTCGGAGAAACACTGTATCCGCCACATTGAACATTCAGGCATTTTGTTCGAAAAGATTACCTTCCTGCGCACATAACTTTAGTCCCATTGGATGAAATGCAGAATTGTTATGCCATACACTAAACACTGCTAAAGCTGAAAACAACATAGTTGAGTAACTGCTGTTGTTGGCATCCTTCAGTCTTGCAGACTATGCAGTAGCGCCTGTAGAGTTGGTTGAGGAACATCGTCTTGTATGGTGCTGTCACATTACGACGCTTCTTGCCAACGCGCGTCGATGTATGTGATTTTTTGGCGCAACGTCGGGATACGTCAGGAAGCGTTAGGCGCACGTTAGGCGCGTGTTGGTATTCATTGATCCAAGGCAATGGTCGGCGACAGTCGGCGGGGCACGTCAGGGAATCGGCGACGTTTTGTGCTTGCACAAAACTTTCGACGTGCGACGACGCGTGGGTGCCAACGTTATGGCGACATTATACGTCGAGATACGTTAGACGCACTGGAATAGCATTATGCGAACGCTACGCACACGCCGCGCACGCATGAAGCTCGTTCCCGCATGTTGCACCAAACTGTTGTTTGGTTTGCTTGTTGTTGTTTTACGTCCTTGCAACATCTAAGGTCATGAGCCAAACTTTTTTTGTTTTATTCCTCACGCATCGATATACGTTACCACAACATCGGCCGCATGCTACCAACACGTTATGCTGACGTCAAACTTTTTCCCACCGCACCGAAAAGTTTTACGTGTCTCGACTTTTTTGCGCATTGGCGGTGTGCCGGCGAGAAGCATCGTAATGTGACAGGCCCAGTATGGCTGTAGAGACCGACCCTCGATTTGCACAATCTGTTGCAGCCCTGGCACATGAAGTCATATATGTATCCTGTAATTCTGTGGAAGTAATACGCTCTCATAAATATCTCATGCAATTATTTTAAAAGCTGGTCACGTGATCTTACCATGTATTCGTTACATGAATATTATAAGTATTTTAATCAAAAGATCACACTTAGAATGGACTATGTGAGCTCCAGTGCTATAAGTGAGGGTTAGTAGTTCTGTGACGTCACACAGGGGAATTTTAGAGAACATTGTACTTACATAGTGTAAAAGTACACATAGAGACCCATCCTTAGTGTGGTTAAATGTATGCGCAGAATTCAAGCGGTGTATTTCAAAGTGTTTAAACTCGATTACATTGACACAGTGTCAAGTCGACAATCAGTCTGAAATCTATCCAAATAAGCTGTCTGGAAATGTATCAGTCTGAACAGTGTCAGTCTGAAATGTACCAGTCTGGAAATGTATCCAAATAAGATGTCTGAAAATGAATCAGAAATGTATGAAAATAGATGTCTGGAAATGTATCCAAATAAGGTCTCTGGAAATGTATCTAAATAAGCTGTCTGGAAATGTATCTAAATAAGCTGTCTGGAAATATATCTAAATAAGCTGTCTGAAAATGTATCTAAATGATCAGCCTGGAAATGTATGTGAATGGTCAGTCTGCACGAAGGTCATATGGAGATACCCTGGGTAAAATTGGGTATAAAAGATTATAGATGTAACTATTAAAGTCAGTTTCCATCGGGATCTGTGAAGACCATGGTATCCTTCCTTCCTTTCTACGGGCGAACAACATGGACTATGCAGGAGCATTGTGCACCACAATGCCAAACATCCATATTGTGAAGCTGACCCAAGTCACAGCCACGACCGCGTGAGAGTCAGAGGGGGGTCGGACTTTACAATAGGTTATAAGGAGTACTCAAAAACCTTCAAATATAATTGAAAGTAGGGTTTGCACTCCTTTCCAAGCCTGTAATGGTGCTGTCACATTACGACGCTTCTCACCGGTGCGCCGCCAATGCGCAAAAAAGTCGAGAAACGTCAAACTTTTCAGCACGGTGGGAAAAAGTTTGACGTCAGCGTAACGTGTTGGTAGCGTGCAGCTGACGTTGTGGTAATGTATATCGACGCGTAAGAAAAAAAGAAAAAAAAGTTTGGCTCACCGTCGTGTTATGACCTTAGATGTTGCTAGGATGTAAAACAACAACAAACCAACAAAGCAACAGTTTGGCGCAATGAGCCTCACGTGCGCGTGGCATGTGCCTAGCGTTCGCATAAGGTTATTCCAGCGCGTTTAACGTATCTCGACGCGCCCCTAATGTCACCATAATGTTGGCACCCGCGCATTGTCGCAGGTCGAAAGTTTTGTGCAAGCACAAAACTTCGCCGATCCCCTGATGCACACCACCGAATGTCGCCGTAGATCAATGTATACCAACGCGCGCGTAATGCGCGCATAATGCGCGTGTAATGCGCGCATAGCGCTTCCTGACATATCCCGACGTAGTGCCAAAAAATCTCATACGTCAACCCAAGTTGGCGAGAAGCATCGTAATGTGACAGCACCATAAGATGCCATAGCCTGCATCACTGAGGACAGTCATTGGGGTCAAATGACACTAATAGTCATTGCTTGTCCACAGAAATTCTCAGATTATTCTTGGGTCCTAAATAATTTGCACAGAATAGATCGTTTCACGAAACACAAACAATGTCTCCTCATATTTGACCCTGATAATCGCGAATAAGCATAGTTACAGCGGTCATGTTACTGCCCTTTTAAGTGATGACAAAAACATGAATTAACATTGCTCTTATGATATTCCTTTCTACAGATTGTTGCCTGTCGAACAAAACTTCTTAGCAAAATTCCCAGGTAGAGAAAAGGTAAAGTCCTTTCAATAATTTTTCGTTATAATTACCTCGGGTAGTATGTGGTGCTAATTCTTGTTTCGTATTTGTTAAATAATGGCGTTTGGCAGCTCTATGTATTGATGGAAACTGTTCTTGGAAGTCCGAGTTTAAAGTTGCATAATCCCTTCAAAGTGTATAATTTTCTAAACCAAAATACTTGTCGAAATTTGATAACATAAAGCCAACTTAGATATTGGTACATTTAATGAACACTTATTGCTGCATAGAGTGAATATTAATATATACTGGGATATTGTGCCACCACCACCATGTGATATCCCACTCAGTCACAGTATCCAGGCCTTGTTTCATGTATCTAAATATAAGGCATATGATGTTTATATTCGTGGGGTTTTATTTTACAGTGTTCACGAAAAGAGTTCTACCAAATCTTTGATCACTTTGACAAGGTAAGTAAATGTTGCCTCTTTTTAAATATCACTGCTGTCATAGATTCTTATCGATTAAGGCCCAGTCACACCTTACCGGACTGGGGAACCGGACACTGTCCGGTGAAATACGGCAATGTCCGGTACATGTCCGGTGGTGTCCGGCGGTGTCCGGTACAAGTTTTAAACATGCACGGACACCACTAGACTGAAGTGTACAGTTGGTGTCCGTTTTAAGTCCGTTTCGTCCATTTCGTCCGGTTCATGTCCGTTAATCCTCCGTTAGGTGTCCGTTTTGTATCCTGAAGAGTCCGTTGATGGTGCTGTGGGAATTCGGTCCTTTGGTTTTTGGCGCGTCCATGAACAGTCCGGTTGGTGTCCGGTTGGTGTCCGTTTGGTGTCCATTTGGTGTCCGGTCCGTCCGTTTGACGTCCGTTTAGCGTCCATTTAGCGTCCGTTTAGCGTCCGTTTAGCATCCGTTTCAACCGGCGGCCGTTGCAACAGTTTGACACCGGACACCACCGGACTAGAAAATTCCCAGTCCGGTGATGTGTGACTGGGGCATAAGGCATTGACAAAGCACTGAGGCTGTGAGTGAGGCGATGCACCCTAGCTGCTTATTTAATCTTGATGAAATAGTCCTGTGAAATGTATTATATTGAAAGCACACTGCATCCCACTGGTGTAATCATGAATCTATGGTTTAATCATGAATCTGAATCTTTTACAGAATTGTTGTACAGGGAACCAACAAATTCTACTGCCAATAATTAATATTTCTCATGGCCTTTACCCTCGTGCAAATGGCTGATCAGTAAAACTGTCCATAGTTTTATAACGGCTATAAGTAAATTGGGAAGTGCATTATTACGTTTTGTAATGAATAGTGATAGATTCATGTTTATGATTGTAATCTGTCGATGAAATGTGTTTTATGTGAGATGACAAAGATATGACAATTGATTGCCATTTTATCTTGAAATTCAGGACAACAGCGGGAAAGTAGGTCACACAGAGTTGCTCGCGTTGATGAAAGACATGTTCGAAAAGGAGGGACCTGTAAGTAATTGAAAACCTCTATCAGGTATTATACGATCTAGAAACATGTCCGAACACAGACCTTTCCTTTAATGCCCCTGTTTGAAAACCTGTCAGGTATTATATTTTCCTTTGATGCCCCTTTTTCTATTTGATAATTAATGCCATTTAAATCACATTTGCTGTGATGTTTGTGCTAAATTATTATTCTAGTAATTGTTAGAAATTAACTTGGAGTTCGGTGTAGCACCTAAAATATATACAGTTTATCCATACGTTAAAGTGTGTCCCCCTGGTGTCACTCGGCAACATCGTCTCAGTGGTGTCACCTGGTGACAATCTGATGAACTATCCAAATACCGCTGTCCCTACCGTTGGCTTGGTTACGCCGTAGCCTTTAGATACATTACAGTATTGCTGCGACTGCTTTGTGACTTTCACGTTTAATTACCGTTAATAACAAACTAATACTTCATGCGAATTCGTTATTTTGCCCTTTTTACGAATTTAGGTGGTAAGTTTTAAACCCTTTTTTCCACGCATTTCTATATGCATTTTGCTCTTCCCTCGCTAACCCCCCCCCCCATATATCCCCCACCCCTACCTCACCCCACCCACCCACCCGGCCGTATCGGTTTCAATAGTGCAATTTACTAACAAATCACCACCAAAAGTAATACTAGAGCGCACAAATAAAACAGCCCCAAAATACAGCTTCTCCATATCCGATACAACTTTATTGGATTTGGAGAAACTGTATTTTGGGGCAGTTTGATTAAAAGACCTAGGTATGGGAACAGTTTTGCATTATACCGACCCTCGACCCCCCCCCCCCCCCAAAGGGGGAGGCTAAGCATTAAAACGTGTATACATATACATAAACAATACTCGTACTCACAGAGGTGGAAAATGAAATTACCAAAATCCAGCAAACGGAAACGGAAATAGCCCTGTGTGGGCGCCGCCATTTGTATACTCATGTTGAATCTCATAGAGCATGACCAAAAGCCAGCAAACAGAAATGGAAATAGATTGTCAAACGTCGCTATGCAGCAAAGAGGTTTGACGACAGCCATTGGTTAATAATATAGTCTTGAACAAAGCAAATGCCCGCTGCCATTGAATTTACCGATACGCACAGTGCAAAACTTCAATTTTATTCAAAATTAATAGAAATAAAGAACAATTTGGAATAAACATGGATGCACAAATGCTATATAATATATAATATTAAGGTAGATTCTAACCAGCAACCGATTATCACGACTGCGACTCGGGTCACTCGAGTTGCTAGAATTTCAAATCGAACACCGTGTAGTTATATCGGTTGTTTAATCGAATACGGCCAAGGCGGGTCGGTCCGAAGCATTAGTTATTCATATTAATTGTTATATTTATACCTGCTCTGTCTAAACACAAAAAAACAGGGGTGTGTGCTGTGGACCAGACCAGGACCTTTTGATAATAAATACCTTTTTCCTTCTTTAAAAAAAATCCAACAACAATAAAAACAAGCGCTCTAGAGATACGAACTTGTGACTGATTTGTTAGTAAATGAAGATGGGCACACTGGTGGGTATTTGTTTGTGAATCATCCTGAACACCCAACCCCACCCCTAACTCCCATCCCCGGTGTCTAGCGCTGTGATACTCTGAGTAGCTCCTCTCCACTTGTATGGTTAGCCCTTCAGCTTTGAGTGCACAACTGGGAAGTCAGCAATGTGATTACAAGCATGGACAATCACTGCAACGACTAATCTTTATGAAACGGACTCCTCCCCTATACATGAACATGAATAAGAATGAACGAAAGATCTCTTGTATGCATTCTGTTATTTCCTAGCTAACCTGCCGACCTCCTCATATCCTGCCCATAGCAATAAGCAGAAGCCATTTTTATCATTATACTTTTTTTTTTGTAATCCATCCAAAAGAAACTGACACAATTAAAAAGGAATTTAATATATGTTTTTCTAATTCAGTGAATGAATTAGTACATATGACATATGCTTATTTGGTGTGGCGTTTCTTAATGCTGCATAGTCCGATAAAAGTATCACAATTTCAAACTCAAAACAATGATCTATATCTTATCCCACATATCTAACTTAGATACTGATGCACTTATTAAACATTTGTTGCCAAAGGAAGGGAATACTGAGTTAATTTAATATAATATGTTACTGCTGAAACCTATGGTATCAGAGCTTTGGACTGCTTGCCAAAATGAATTTAGCATGTTTGCATTTCAAATATCTCCAAAACTAGCCATTTACTTCAAACTAAATTAAGGTAGATTCTAACCAGCAACCTAATATATTTATCTCAGAAAGTTAAAACCATCGGACTATGCAACATTAAACAAAAATTAAACAGAATATTCAGTTATTCAGCTAATTCCGGTGTCAGCATTTGTCTGTTTGAACCGACTTCGAGTAATGATTGGTCGTTGTGGCTATCGACGTGCTTACGAATTCTTTTCGGATGGCAAGTTTTAAAACCAAGTTATGAGTTGTACTTAGTGGCTTTTGAGGTAGTTGCAAACAGGTAGCCAGAATTGCTGTTTCTGTCTTCGGTTTGAGGATCTCTTGCTATGTTTGCTGCGTTGAACTTGGTTACTGGTATACTGCATTTGATATGCTTGATATATAAAGCATATAAAATATATAAGGCATATAAAATATATAAAGCATATAAAATATACCAAGCATATAAAATATATAAAGTATATATACTATGTACTTGATATATTCTAAATATTAAATATTACTTATGCTATATGTATATATTTATGCGATATATAAATTTATGCTGTATATTATTCTGTATATTATTTATATTATATAGATTATTGATAAGGCACTACTGTATATAATATATACCATATGTACTGTATATACTAATTATATCACACATATTATATATTTTTATACATATTGTATATAGTGAATTATATGAAGTATATAGTACTATAATATATCATATATAATATAATAATATTACTGTATACGTAGATACACCATATATAATATATATACTAAATATCTATCACTCATACTATATATTTGTATACGCATTATATATAGTGTATTATATATAGCATAGAGTAATATAATATATCTTATATAATATATTAATATTACTGTATACAGTTGATACACCATATATAGTATATATACTAAATATATATATATCACACATACTATATATTTGTATAGGTATAGCATATATTTGTATACGTATAGCCACAAGTAATATAATATATTAATATTACTGTACACAGTAGATACACCATATATAGTATATAAGTACCCTGCTTGTTCTCGTGTCAGTATGCTACGATCTCCCGTCCTGATATGACCTTAGATGTTGCTAGGACGTAAAACAACAACAAACAAACAAACAAGCTACGATCTCAGTATGTCTGCACCAGTAATGAATTGTTTATTAATAGCACACACCTTCCGTTTATTAAATTCACATTTACGATAAACCTGGGTTTTATTTCGGTCCCCCCCCCCCTCCCCCATTGGCGGATTTCACTAGGAGTAGACTAATTCACCAAAGGCAAGCCTTTCAACCTACAGTACCCACAGATAATTGCCATCTATGTCAAATGCAACAATTAAATAGAGGTTGGTGGGTGTAACTTTATTTTAAATTGACTTAATTGTTCACACTTGAGATATGATTATTAGTAGCCTGCATTTTGCTCAAATTTGCTAAATGCAATACGTGAGCCTACATATGTTCAGGCTGTGTGAGTATATTTGTGAGTATGAATAGAGGTGTTAAAGCATAAATTGATGAAAGCATAACATTTCCTAAATGAAAGCGCTTGTCTATGTTTGGTCAAACCTATCCAGCTTGGCCACCTGTAAGCTAGACACATAAACGTTAAAATAACTTCTGTATGCCGTGTGATTCTATAAAGTCAAGCATTTCGGTACATGAACTATATTGAGCACCTTTTCACTTTAAATATTTCCTAAGTTTGCCATTTATAGTTGTTCAAATAACTACAAAGAAAAGTGAATAGCTGATAAACATCAGCGTGAAGGTATCCATATGAAAAAGCATGACAAGAACTCAAAGCCATTGCATTATACAATTTAAGCATCCATTCTCATTGTGGGCACACTTGCTTTAAATAATATACCAAATATATAAAGGGGAGAAAGAGAGGTGGGGGGAAGAAAAGGGGGGGGGGAATATACAGTCCGTATATGAGCCTCTCTCAAAAGGTGATAACTCTTTTTTGTGTGTGTCCATTGTAACGATTGACACAAAACGGCACAGAAACGGTTACACTGAAAACACATGGATATTTGCTTCGAATCAATATGTATTCTATTGGGATTATGAAACACCATGTAAAAAACAAATCAGTTTATCCTGAGCAAATGCATAAACAGATAGTATGTTGATCATTACAATGGACAAAGTTTTGTCCCATATTGCTTAGCACCTTTTGAGACAGTCTCATATATGTCTAGTGAATAACCTGTCAGTGAAGCAAGCATTGGTTAAATATAATATACATGTTTGGTGGTTTTTAAAAGACATGGATATATTATAAAGAAAGGCAAAATTCAATCGTCAACTGCACCACTCTTGACTTGTTCGTCTCTACTACTCTGTGCATGTGAGATTGGTATCCATGTCGCTTGGGTCCTCACTGAGGAGCTTCCCGGATCTAAAGTATCGCTAAATGCATCAGGGGATCGATTGAAATAACGTGTCATTTGTCTCATAACGTCGCTGCATTGAATAGACTACATCACGGTTCCAGCGGCGCAGTGCATTGTGGGATGTGTCAGAGCAAAACAAACGTGCGAGAAGCACATGGTACATGCTAATACACTGGGTGCAGCTTAGATAAAAGATTCACCCGGTACTTGTAGTACACGGGTGAAGACCAGCCTTATATAAATACGGGCGAAAATAGCGTTAGTATGGAACAACAAGTAGAATGCCTGGCACCAGTGTCAAATGGTTACTTATATCAGTACAGAGTTGGTGAATGAGAGAGAATGCAAAAAGACAAGATGGGGCCAGAGAACGCCGTCGATTTCACTTTTAAATCTGATTAAACTAGATATTATATTATATTTTTCAACTCAAAGGTAGCGGGCTAATAATAAAACAGATGTAAAGAATAATTGTTGCTTCTTAGATTGTGAAATTAGGCTCTCAATTCTTTGACCCGCATTTTCGACAGCTTTTACATAGGGTTGGTTTGCACCCCTACTGCAGCAGTACGGGGTGAATCTTGTATCTAGGTGCAGCTATGAAATCTGCTAGGTTCAGCTCATCTCAGCTCGTGTTTGAAACATAGAATACCAACAAAATATTTATATATAATAAATTAAGATATTAATCTTTTATCCAGCATTGCATTCAATATAATCAGCACATCTTATGCCATGTGCATTTAGATTTAGCTAGCGTTAGAGCCATAGCCAGAGTCAGTTTTACTTATCTTATTCATGTTTTTATTTATATCCTATGGTTAATGACATATGTAGAAATAGAAAATGAGTAGGGTTAACTAGATATTGCTTATATATTTCTTTGAAACAAGTTTTTGTTGACACATTTGACATTTTAATATTTAGAACAAGAATTACTTCTGGCTAATCAATGGTGATGTAAACATCATGTAAAGTGACTGAAATTGTATGTTTCTTAGCTGCATCCTTCCGTCCATATGTGTGCCAAATTGTTATGTACTTCTCTTTATTTTGAATAAAATCGAAGTATTCACCTGCGCGTATCGGCAAACTCAATGGCCCTACGCCTTTGCTTTGCTCCCAACGCCGTTTTCAGCGCATGCGCAGTCGGAACCGTGATGTAGTCTATAGTGAACTCTGTGCTGCATAGTTAGTTCCTTCTTTACTCGCATGGTGGCGACACTGCTATGCAGTGTAAACGCCAATGAAACTCGAATGCATCTTTGCTCTGTTTTATTTTTGTGTTATTTATTTGTTGTATTATCTGTTGTATTCCCTAATCGACAGCACGATGCAAATCAATATGCAAATGAGCTAACTAAAAGTGTGGATTGACTGAGAAGTCAAATCTGTTCTTTTTTTAATCTTGAAGGAAAGCCAAATGCAACTATTAATATCATAAGATCATTAACTTCTAAAATGCTTCATAGAACTTCCGGCTAACGTTCAGTTTGTCCGTGTTTCATGCACAGCACACTGCCCATGTTCAACAACAATATAGGAAGATAAATAAGGATTAACCTAAAACAAGAAACAAAGTGTTTGGTTACAATCATGGCGCTACACAATTGTTGACTGTTTTCAATAATCGCTGGTGCTAAAGAAACGAAACGAGAACGGGGCTCTTGTATAAACTGACTACACATTAATGCACTTTTGTTTTTAAACCAAATATTAATTGAAATTTCACAATTTGATCCAATTTTAGTTCTGTTCTTAACTGAATTTCTCTTCAATTTTACAAATAATTAAATTGAATAGTTTCAATCTAGATTTTAAATGTTTCCATTACATTTATAAATAATTGCAAATCAAATATTTTTTAATTAAGTTATTTTAAATTGAAATTTTAAAGAAAGAAACTTTAATTCAAGCTTAATCAATTTTAATTTTAAATAACTCTTTTGTATGCTGTTGATTAATCACTCATGGTAGGATATTAAGACATATATACATAAATATATACATTTATATAAATATCTATATAAATATGTAACTATTTCTTTTTTTATATGTTTATACATATATATTCCGTATGAAATAACGTCTTCAAAAGACGATTCTCTATTCAGACCAAGTTGTCCTGACATCGCAGGCCTCATGCCATTGAGGGGGTAGCAAGATGAGACAAATTCTGACACCACTTTTACAATGTGTTGGCACTAAAGACATTCTTTGAAAACCGACGTTTCTGTAGCATTAATCTACATGGATCCATAAACTAGCTAATACTAATTGTTGCTTTTCCACCCACCCCGTCCTTTTAGCACAAGATGAAGGTGCCGGACATGAAGGCATACGCCGATGGAGTTTTCGAGATCTACGACACCGACAAAGATGGCTGCCTGTCCCGGGATGAGCTCGGCATGGTGATGTCCAAGTCATAAAGGACCACCGCCTCTCCCAACCCAATGATAATGTACAGATTAACCCCGGTAATCCAATGTAACTTCCAATGGCGCTAATTGTTCTTCTCTTCTCAGTATCTTCACTCCTCTTCACTTTTCTTCACTTTTCTTCACTTTTCTTCGCTTTTCTTCGCTTTTCTTCGCTTTTCTTCGCTTTTCTTCGCTTTTCTTGGCTTCTCTTCGCTTCTCTTCGCTTCTCTTCGCTTCTCTTCGCTTCTCTTCGCTTCTCTTCGCTTCTCTTCGCTTCTCTTCGCTTCTCTTCACTTCTCTTCACTCCTCTTCACTCCTCTTCACTCCTCTTCATTTCTCTTAGTTTTACTTCAGTTCTCTTCATTTCACTTTTGTTTTTTTTCCTTTCTTCCGCCTTTATTATCTGTTTCTTCTCTTTTCACTTATCTTCTTTTCTCACTTCTCTTCTCCCTACTTACCCCCCTTCTCTTCACTTCTCTTCCTTTCTCCTCATTTTTAATCTCTATCCCACCTTTCTATATAGAAATGCAATGGTAACCTCTTCACATTATTCAGATTGAATGGCAATAATATATATTTTTTAATGTGGGTGTCTGTTCGTCTGTGTGTTTATTCGTTTATTTGTTAGTATCTAGTAAGCCTGGTCATGCTGCAGTGATTTTTATTTTAATGCCTCATCATTATTATTAGCTTGAAGGAATGCTGTTTGTTTTGTGTGTGAATAGCTTCAGTGTGAATGGGAATATAGATGCATATACTGCAACTATTCGTAATTCAGAACGCCTTCAGAGAAGGCATTGGCAGATTTACTTCGATGTTTGACGTCCGATTCTATTTACCCATCATAGGGAGGGGGGTAGAAGAGGAGTGGGAAAAAAAACAGTACTAGGGCCGCGTTCAATGAGGCGCCTTGGATAAATTCCAAATGCTACGCTACTCTGAACGGCGTTTTAGCAGTTGGGTGCCTCGAAAATGGCAGCCTCCATAACATGCACTTCCTGCAGTCATTTGCAATTGAACGAACAGCTCTGATTGGCTGGCACCCACAGCAATTTTGACGGCGTTTTTGCCTTCTCGAAAAGGGCGATGTCTCTCAGTCAACTCTGAGGTGTACATTGAATGCAATTTCGCAACAAAAAAAGACGTCATGGACCCGTCTCAGAGTCGACGCCCTGAACGCGGCCCAGATCTGACATTTGAGGATATTTTGCAATAACCGTCGCATGCAGAGATTAATATTTGCACTGATCTTATCTCTTAACGGCTATTTGTGCCAGAGCATTTGATAATTGACTATTGTGTAAAAAAAATAATGTGTTCACCATGAGAAAAGTAGCATAGAATGTAACGGATCTTGGAATGGGTAGCATCATCTGCTGACTAGGATATCGGCTTTTTGAATTTGCCTTCCCCTTCCCTTCCCGCTGATTTAAGTTTATCCATATTAACTATTCTATTTTTATGACATCGTGTACATTTCACAACATGGACTATGCATTGGCAATGATTGCATTATATATTTGTATCGGGATCACTATGAATAAATACTATAATAAAAATTAAAAGATTTCAAATAATAACTGACTTTATTTAATTATTACGAATCAATGAATGTTTTAGCAATACGGCACATCCACATAAGTTGGTTGGTTGTCGGAGTTTTACGTCCTGGTAACATCTAAAGTCATATCAGGACTGGTCCCGACTCGTGACAATGCACACGTATGGTGACTTTATAGTGCTGCCCCACTGGGAAAACGGGCAGGTGGCACCATGACCCAATATCCCACTCAGTCACATTGTCCTGACATTGGGCTAACCAGTCCCTGCCCTATCCTACAACCAGACCGGGTGGCCGAATGAGTAGAGCGTCAGTTTCCTGTTTTGGGAGATCCGAACCCATGAATTTGTGAGTTCGAATCCTGGTCGAGTCAAACCAATGACTTAAAAATTGATACTTGTCGCTTCCTAGCCTGGCGTTCGGGCAAGGACTGGTTGGCTCAGTGTCAGGATGATGTGACTGAGTGGGATAGCAGGTCATGGTGCTGGTGGCCTGATTTCCCAGTGGGGCAGCACTATAAAGTGTGGTGTTCTCTGTGGCGGAGTGGTTAGTGTCTGACTTTTTTCTAGGTCGGACTCCTAATCTGAAGGTCAGTGGTTCAATTCCTCATGCCCCCACCTCTGCCAATTTGGAATTCCACTGCTGTGTATAACTTACAGCATCATCAAAGGCCAGTTGCTCTCATACCATGTCTATGTGGTGTGGGAGGTTAAAAATCCCTTGTGTTGGTAAAAGTGTAGGCTCGGGCTTTCTCTCGACAAACTTTCTAATGGTGAAAACAAGTCTATTCAGACTTATCCATGATAGGCAGTATAATTCTTCAAGAAAATAAAATCGCCATGAGTGCGCACTGTCACAAGTCGGTACCCATCATGATATGACCTTAGATGTTGCTAGGATGTAAAACAACAACAAACAAACAAAAACCCTTTCCTGTTAAAGCTGAGCGCCAGGCTAGGAAGCAACAAGTATCAATTTTATAAGTCATTGGTTTGAACCGACCAAGAACCGATCTCCCGGATGCGAGGCTCGAGCTCTACCGATTCGGCCACCGTGCCCGGTGTGGCGGTTTCAGCGTGTTTCCGTGCTCAGACGTGTACCTCGCTTCTGCGCATGCGTCAGAATCTAATAAACATGGCCGTAATCGATTAACACTACCCGGGCGACTCGGGTCATCCGAGTAGTCAGAATTTCAAATAGAACACGGGGGGTGGAGTCGACAAATACACGTGCCGTGTGTAAAAAAAGAATAACTTAGATTAATTAAATGGAAATATATGTAAACTAGGCCATCATAAAATACTTTAAATCCTATTTTGCTGTAGTTTTATCGGTTATTACAACAACAACAACAACAAAATTGTCCACCCGAGCGCGGAGAAGCGTATTCGATTATTCGACCCGAGCTTGTAGGATGTGCGCATGCGCCAATAAGTGGCTCGGGTGACCCGAGTTGATGCGAAATCCGCGCATGCGCAGAAGCAACGGGACACGGCTGAGCACGGGAACAAGCTGAAACCACCACACCGGTCTTCATATAAGTTGAGCTCCTAAATATCCATTCGACACATGAGAAGAAAACTCCACGGATAACCAACTGCCTGCCACATGCAGTCACTGCACCAGGAGCTGTTTACTGCATAGACGCCAGGCTATTCGAGGAGAAACGGGGCGCGGTGGCCGAATCGGTAGAGCGCGGAACTCCAGTGCGGGAGATCAGGCCCGTAATCGATTAACACTACCCGGGCGACTCGGGTGACTCGAGTCATCAGAATTTCAAATCGAACACAGCGAGTGGAGTCGACAAATACACGTGCCGTGTGCAAAACGATCCGACCCAAGTAACCCACCTCGTAGCTGGGGTTGGCTACGAGCGATGATGTCACATGTGCTGGTACCGTCCTGCAGGATAACAGCTATGGTACCATTGTTAAATGTTTTTTTTTAAAGAATAACTTAGATTAATGAAATGGAAATATAGCTAAACTAGCCCATCAGTAAATACTTTAAATCCTATTTTGCTGTAGTTTTATCGGTTATTAAAAAAAGATATCATTGTTTCCACCCCGAGTGCGGAGAAGCGTATTCGATTATTCGACCCGAGTCTATAGGATATGCGCATGCGCCAAAAAGTGGCTCGGGTGACCCGAGTTGATTAATCGATTACGCCCCAGGAGTTTGGTTCCCGGTCGAGTTATTAAAGCAATGACTTATAAAATTGATACTTTACGCTTCCTAGCCTGGCGCTCGGCTTTAATAGGATAGGGCAAGGACTTGCTAGCTATATTAAGCAAATATAATGTGACTGAGTGGGATATCGGGTCATTTTGCCAGTGCCTTGATTTCCCTGTGGGGCAGCACTATAAAGTCATCATGAGTGTGCACTGTCACGAGTCGGTACCCGGCCTGACATGACCTTAGATGGTGCTAGGATGTAAAACTCCAACAACCAACCAACATTAGAAGGGAAGGTGAAAGGAATTTATGAATTTGTTTGGGGGGGGCGGGGGGGGGGCTCTTCAAAATGGTAAAAGATGAGTGTGACTGACTTGACCCTAGTTATTCCGCATCACTGTCTCTGCGCCACAGCTGCTAGACAACAAGTGTTGGAAGGCTGGATTATGGTAATACCCACATGATTTGCAGTCTAATGTGCTAAATATATTGTTCAAATACTTATCTATGCTTTTGGAGATGAAGAGTGTATGAAAACATGAAGATTAAAAGGGGGGCATCCAGGAATTGGCTAGGGTGTTTCCAAATATGGATCGAAACTACCCCTATTTTAGGGTAATTTTTTTCACATGGGTTGGTGGAACAACACCCATTTTAGGCAAATATTTTACATGATTTTCTGGTGCAACAACCCACATTTTGGTGCAATTTTTCACATAATCTTAAAATCTAGTGTTCCTTAATAAGTTTAATGCCAGATGTGTTAACCTTGAAGTATAATGTGTGAAAACTAGCCCATGGTGTTGCTGGTAATCCCTATTGAAGTACTGAACATGCTGAAGGTGTTAATCCTGGCCCCCTTGAAGTGCCACAAATGTACAAAAACAGGTGATGTACACCAAAAGTAACATGCTCTGAAGTACAAAAAGGTGTTAAACACTCTTCCCCCTTGAAGTATAGTGTTAAAGAGCATGGCCCTTTGAAATAGAATTATGTTGCAACATACATATATAAGTACTATAATTTAATTGGTAAACACAAATGCATGCTATATTTAATCAACAAAATGATAACTGTTAAGAAGCAACTGGGCAACCAAGAAACCCCCCTTCATGTGCGTCCCTGAGATATACGTCTATATAATTTTTTTAAACAATTTTGGGGGTGGGGGGGGGGGGGGTTCCGGGAAACCAGGACCCCCCCCCCCCCCCTGGGTGCGCCCCTGGATTAATACACTTGAAAAGTCAAATTGAAATCTTCCAGTGGCTGCCATCTTGTGGAGGTTTTTGGTGGGTTTCTTTTGCATCCCCTTGTAATTTGTCAATACTATGCCAATATAGATAAACATAGTTGTTTCATACCACACATTTTTTTGCTCAGATTTAGAAATGGCAGTCGGTCACCCATACCCACACGAATTTCTATCTAACTCCAACAAACAACGAAACCAACCGTACAACTTACCCATGCATTCCCTTCCCGTTTGTGAGAACCTTCCCCTGAGGAACGATTCCATGAATGTCAATGGTTTTCACCATCTCCTCAATGTTAGTATTAGGTTTGATATGCTCCCCATCTGGCATATAAATAATCCTAAGGTAAAAACAACACAAAACATAGATACAATGTGACCAACGAACATGACTTTTATCCGCTGCTCATGCCCTTACGAAAACATTGTTCAGATTGTGAATAACATTGATATTTATGGACCAGGCCTCCTGTACTAGTACTACTATTACTACTATTACTACTGGTACTACTAGGTACTACTGGTACTACTGGTACTACTAGTATTACTAGTACTACTAGTACTACTAGTGCTACTAGTACTACTAGTACTACTAGTACTACTAGTACTACTAGTACTACTAGTACTACTAGTACTACTAGTACTACTAGTACTACTAGCAGGGGCGTAGCTAGGCATACGTGCATACGCCAAAACGTCCACATCGTTTTGTCCAAAAAAAATGAAATTAAAAAATAATAAAGGGAGAGAGAGAGAGGAGGCATGTAGTAGTCCGGAGTGTCGAAAACTCAAGTCTAAAATGTGTAAAATCCACCAGCTTAAGCTTAAGCGGCCCCCTAAACCCTCTGCCAAAATTAGGAGTACACATCGTTAAAGGTCTAGCTACGCCCCTGACTAGTACTCCTAGTACTACTAGTACTCCTAGTACTACTAGTACTACTAGTACTACTAGTACTACTAGTACTACTAGTACTACTAGTACTACTAGTAATACTAGTAATACTAGTAATACTAGTAATACTAGTACTACTAGTAGGCTACTACTAGTACTAGTACTATTAATACTAATAATAGTACTACTACTACTATTAATAATACTACAACTAGCAGAGCAACTGGTTTGCCAAGCAATGCAATGTAAATTAGTCTCTCGCCACTTTGCATGTGTTAACCCCCCACCGAGGCAGTTCCATGCTGGACGTGGATGAAATCATTTCTGACACGAAATGTGCGTTCACTTACGGCTATGGCCTGAACCCTGTGATCCCCAGCCCACTCCCCAACTCAACCCGGCCCGGAAAGGGCGTGGGTGGTTCCCGCCTTGCTCGCTGTGTGGCGCGCATGGTTGTTCACAGCCAATTAAAAGGAAATCAAAGCAATCTTCCGAGCAGTTGGTCACCAGTCGGCGGTAGCTCATCCTGTTGCTGACGGCCGGAACCAGCGAGGGCAGACGACTTTCGGGTTCACAATAGCCGTCCGTCGGCGCTTGATTCCCGCCAAAACACCCTGTTATCAGTTAACCCGGCGGCGCGTCTCCCGACGTCACGGGCGGCAGCCATGTTCCGTGCAGGACACGACTTAAAGTTGCAAAGTCCGATGAAGCATCAAATTTTCAAAACCAAAACACTGACCTAGATTTGATTCTACATATTTATCTTAGATACTGGTGCAGTTATTAAGCATTTGTTGTCACATAGAAGGGCATGGGGAGTCAATTTAATAGAACATGTTACTGCATAAGCCTATGGCATGAGTTTTGGTGTGCTTGCCAAAATTAATTTGCCATTGTGTCACTTCAAATATCTCCAAAGTTAGCCATTTAAACTAAAAGTTACTTCAACCTAAAGTAAAGTAGCTTATAATAATCAATTTAATGTATTTATCTCAGAAAATGACAGAAACTCAAAGCCATCGGACTTTGCAACTTGAACCGCCAGGAACAGGCGTGGTGGGCCTATCTTATTAATGCGGGCCTCGCATGCGGGAGATCGGGAGTTCAGTTCCCGGTCGAGTCAAACCAATGACTTACAAAATTGTAAAAGTAAATTGAAGCATGTTTTATTTAACGATGCCTCTCGAGCACATTGATTTTTTTTGTATCATCGGCTATTGGACATACAACATTTGTCATTCTGGCATATTGCTTTGGAGGAAACCCACTGCCGCCACATAGGCTACTCTTTCCAATAAATAGCAATGGGTCTTTTATATGCACTTTCCCACAGACAGAACAGCACACACCACAGCCTTTCATGAACCAATTATGGACTACTGGTTGGAATGAAAAATAGCCCGTACTGCAAATGGGTCCACTGAGCAGGATCGATAGGATGACTGACACCTTCACACGTAACGTCTGAGCTACATCCCGCTCCAAAGCAGTGACTTACTAAATTGATACTTCTCGCTTCCTAGGCTGGCACTCACCATTAATACTTATAATAAGATAGTTGTCGACAAGGACTGGTTTAGCTCAGTATCAGGATAATGTGACTGAGTGCGATATCGGCTCATGATGCCAGCGGCCTGATTTCCCAGGCTGGGGCAGCACTATAAAGTTGCCATGAGTGCACACAGTCTCAAATTCAGTACCCATCCTGACCGTATGACCTTACATGTTGCCAGGACGTAAAACTCCAACAACCAACCAAGTATCCGCCGGAGATGTCCCGCCGGCTCTGTCGGACATCCACAACCATGTGTTGTAGAGGTGTGAGGAATTTGTCGCCCGTCGGATTCAATCCCTAATGTGCCTCGCTATCGTTTTCATCAATTCCACCGCCGTCCGCCTGGTAGCGCTGTAATGAGCGCGCCCCCCTGGCGGCGTACGGCCTTGTTAGTCACGAGTCGCCTGACACAGACCCCTGGCGCCAATTAGCGCCGTCCGGGGTCGCCATCGTCGCGGCCGGACGCTGTGACTGGTGGCAGCGCCTCGCTTTCATCTCGGCGCCATCTTGCTTTAGAACGCCCAACACGGAGATGAATCATGGCGGGCCTACTGACGAGATTTCGCCACAAGATGATGAGATCTCGCGAGATGGGTGCGGACAATACTTCGTATCGAATCAGCGCTTATCAAAGCATGCGCGTCGCGACATATTTGCGCATGCGTCGTGGACGCACGAGGCATGAAATCGCAGCTCAATGAATATAATACTCACCCAAGCGAGTCCGTGGGCACTTGTGTGAATTAATATCATGGATATCAATTGGTAGGTGGGAAAATGCCCCCACCCCCACCCCCAGCCCCAGCCCCAGAGCTCAAATGTCAGGCGTAACTTCTTGGGATGCAATAATTTACACAAGTTAAATGTTAGAATGATTTGATATTTGGAGAAGGAACGATGCGGAGAAGTAGTGTTGGTAACAACAACAACAATGTTGGTGCGTTGGTTGTTGGAGTTTTATGTCCTTTCAACATCTAAGGTCATAGCTGGACGAGTACCGACTTGTAATGTAATGTGCACTCATAGTGACTTTATACTGTTTGCTTGTTTGCTGTTGTTTTACATCCTAGCAACATCTAAGGTCATATCAGGACGAGTATCGACTTGTAATGTAACAGTGTGCACTCATGGTGACTTTATAGTGCTACCGCACTGGGAGACCCTGCCAAAATGTAGCCGATAGGGTAGCGCTGAGATAGTTCTGGTGAATCTTTGAACGGTATACAGCCACATCAGGTGGCATAGTTTATTGACAACTCTCATACAATGACCAACTGATGAACATCTTTAAAGCTATTTAGTTAGATGAAGGTGTCAGATTTTCTAAACCAAAACACTAACATAAAAGACCAGACGGGATGGCCGAATCAGTTAGAGCGTCCGTCTCTCGTGTTGGTAGACCGTAGGATCGTGGGTTCGAAACCTGGTCGAGTCAAACCAATGACTTAAAAATTGATACTTGTCGCTTCCTAGCCAGGCGCTTGGCATTATTAGGATAGGGCAAGGACTTGTTGGCTCAGTGTCAGCATAATGTGACTGAGTAGGATATCAGGTCATGGTGCTAGTGGCCCGGTCTCCCAGTGGGGCAGCGCTATAAAGTCGCCATGGGGGTGCACTGTCACAAGTCGGTAGCTGTCCTGACAAGACCTTAGATGTTGCTAGGACGTAAAACAACAACAAACAAACTTACATCAAATACTCAACCAAGCGAGTCCGTTGGCACTTGTGTCAATTAATATCATGAATATCAATTAAACGGTGGGAAAAGAAACCACCCAGGCCTCACATCCATACATCCATACATCCATATTGTCAGTTGGTTCATTTATAAAATGAACCAACTGACAACGGATGGGTATGACATCCACCTGTGCTGGGTGCCTGGCCATGCCGGCATACAAGGAAACAAATGAGCTGATCGGGCTGCGAAGAAGGCCCTGAACTGTGATCTTGAACCGTGTCTGATCCCTCACTCTGATCTGAAACCACTAATAGCCACCCACATAAAATCCAAATGGCAACATGAGTGGGATGAAAACATTAATAAACTTAAAGAAATTGAATCATCTGTGGGAAAGCCACCACAGACTCATGCGGGAGGTCGGCGGGACCAAGTGGTCCTTAGCCGCTGCCGTATTGGCCACTCATGGCTTACACATGCTTTTCTGCTCAAGGGGGAACCTCCCCCTGAATGTATTGGGTGTCAGTCCCCGCTGACACTCAAACACATTTTTACTAAGTTGCGTTGATTTTTTGGTCCTGTGCCAACAGTTCTACACTGCAGACAGTATGCGCAACCTTTTTACTAAGGTAAAACAGGAAAACATTTTAGCCTTTTTGAGGGCAGCTGGACTGTAGTACCACCTCATATAGTTTACTAAATAGATTCTATCAATTATTAATAAAACTTTTCTTTTTCTATGGGAATTTGTTTCCCTTGACCACAAATATATGATTGTGAGCTTTCTAATTTATTGAGTGTTTATTGGCACATTATTGATTGTCTGCCTTTATATCTAAACGTGATGGTTTCAACAAAAAACAAACATTTCTCACCATGAATATGGCCTATGCTGCCGACACGGCGTAAAGCAACCACCAATCAATCAATCAATCAATACATCCATACATCCATACATCCATACATCCATACCTACATCCATCAATCCATACATCCACACATCCATACATCCATACATTCACACATCCACACATCCACACATCCATACATCCACACATCCACACATCCACACATCCACACATCCACACATCCATTTGGCAGCCGTTATTGAGATACCGGTGCACTTGTTAAAAATGTGCATCGCTGCATAGAAAGGAATGTTTAGTCAATTTAATAGAACGTGACGCTGCTGAAGCCTATGGTGTCCAGCATTTTCGTATGTACACCAAAAGTAACATTCCAGTTTCTCCTAAGTTAATGCCTAGTACACACCTACCATTTGTGCGCACCCACCTACCGTATACGATCTAAAACTGCCCGTTTCGTGCACAAAAATTGCAATTCACGACTAGAAAATCAGTTTTAGGGCTAAAACGGGCCGATTACGATTGCAATTCGCGATTCGAAAAATGAATCGGCCCGTTTTCAGTTTTAAGCGGGTCGGGTCAAGTCGCGAGTTTTAGTGCGCAAATCGTATACGGTAGGTGTGTACTAGGCATAAGCCTTTACAATACTAGTTACCTCAACTTACAGAGGCCTGGTAATGTGGTATAGCTCACGGAGATGGGACCCGGGCTCCGCCAAATGCTCTCCAACCACAACTTTGCTTACTTTTTCTGTTTACATACCCAAATATGTGTAGGGAGAGTGCGGGGATCAGTGCTCATGCTATTTTGTAAATGGCTGGATGAGACTGAAAGTGGAGAGAAGGGAGAGTACAACTTAGACATTTCATTGTTTATAATATATACAGGGAATATAGTCGATATAATGTTGTTGATACAATTTACTTGCATTATTTTCGTGCAGTGATTATTCAGAAACATATAGGGCGAAAACACTTTTTTTTGTTAAAAATGATCTACCTAATATATTTATCGATAACCAAATAGAATATGGCCGAACCTCAATACTATCCGACTATGCAACAACTGCAAACACAGAGGTTACAAATTAATAGAACATAAAGCCCTTAGAATATTTTAAAACTATTCCTTTAAAAGAAAATTTATGAATCTGAAGCCATTTGATTTTGCTGTTGGGATAGTTGAGCCCTGTCTGGGCATTTGTAGCTCTTCTAAGCCGAAGTTGAGATCTGAATACAGTAAATCCTTTCTAAATCGTCCGACCATGGGACCGACTTTAAATGGTTCATTTAGGGAGGTGGTAGGTTTAGGGAGGTGGTTGGTTTCGTTACAATGACATTGTATGGGCGATCGTTTGGGACCCAAATAAAGCGATCAATATAGGGGAGTGATCGATCTGTGGATGTCGTTGGTTAGAGAGGTTTTACACGGATTAGCACAAAGTATAGTGAAAGCCAGATTTTGGACTGTTTGCAATCTACAAACAGTTACAAGCCATAAACAAGAAGCGAGAAAACCTAAATTATTACTAAAAAAAACTAAATTTTAACGATTTGAATCAAATTGGACTAGTGCTGCCCAGCGGTGAAAACAAATGTTGACACACATATCCGTTATGAGCAGGGTAAATAAATTCATTACACACACACACAAAAAAAGAAGAATATTGCGTTACCGGAAGTGCTTTCGAGGAGAAATGCCACTTGAATGAAATCACTTGGCTTGCTCTTTAAACCGGACGCCAAGTTCTTTAGTGCAGGGCGTCTTCACCAGGTGGATTTCGTCCTTTAACAGTTGCCGACATTCATGCCCAGTGGGCTGTGATTGGTTGGTATTCTAAACCTACAGGAAGTGCGTCTAAATCACACGCGTCTGGTGCAGGAAGCAGACAGATATTTACGTGAAATGGGCAGATAAATGTTCCACAATGGAAACACGAAAAGATACATGCATGCATAATGTATTGTATGTATAACACACGTGATACATATAATATGTGCAGTATATAAAAAGTACAATACTTACAATATCTAATATTATATATATGTATTATAAGTTATATGCATCATGTACCATTATGTACAAATATGTACCATTATGTACTATTAATACTATTAAAATAGTATACACTATTAAGAATATTATTATACACTATTATGTACTGACATGCACTATCATGTACTGTCATGTACTGCCGTGTACTATCGTGTACTATCGTGTACTATCATGTACTACCGTGTACTATCATGTACTGTCATTAATAGGATATCACCTGCATTTAAGCTACCACCCACTAGCTTAGTTCTTGTCATTGCCATCAGATGGCAGGTTGGTGATGGAAATCCTCTATAAAACCTTTTCCACTGACTTTGCTGCACAGTTACCTGCGACTCATATTAGTTCTCATCCCTTCCAAGTGCCATCAGATGGCAGATTGGTGGTGGAAATTGCATATAGTTTGTATTTGCTAACATCTATTACGTATTACTATTAGTGTTACTTACTCACCAAATGAGGGCGTGGAACTACTGATGTTAGTTCTCACTGCACCTACCAGATGGCGGCACGAAGCACACTGGATATAGCAACCACGTTGGTTAGAGCCTTACTCAGGCTAACCGCCAGCACCAGCACCAGATAAGCATGTATACATATTTAAATCCATGTTCAGTCCTCTTACCATGAATACATTTGATCTATAATTATTGTTTTAGTGGGTGCACGTTGGATTCAGCAGCACTAAGTGATTGGCATCCACTGATACAAGTGATAGTAGTGATACAGGCTGCAACATGTTTCATGTTTTTCGATGGCATCATGAGTAGTATAAATGACTATAATCTAATACCCTTTATACTTGCTATGCATAATATAATACCGTCCATGCTTGCTAAATAAAAGTATCTATCTGTTTGAAATGACTTGTTGGCATATATCGAGAAAGGGATACGATCCCTTTCTCAATATATGTATATATAGATATCCTTTTCTCAGGCAGAGTGAGTGAGCGCCGCCAGACAAGTTACAGCATTTGAAGGCAGAGGGCGACACAATCGGCCCAGTTGCATAATAGATGAACAAGTAATAACAGATCAGTACAGTAGATGACTTAGAAAATAAGACGGTGTGAAAGCCTCTGATGAATTATACTTGTATAATGCTTATACATCGCATACATATACATATATATATACATACATGTATATATATATGTATATATATATATATATATATATATATATATACACACACACACCTGCGTGCTTGGTTCACACAACTTCCATCATCTGCCCGAATACATTTACTTAAATATGAGAGAAAATTGTTGATTTCACTGTTAATTATTATAGATCACGTGACTCGCACTCACCCTCCCTTCCTGGTTTTACAGAATTGATTTATACTTCACAAATTACAACACTTACAGGAAGTTTTTAGTTTTTTTAAATTCTTGAAGATTTATACTGCCTATCATGGATAAGCCTGAATAGACTTGTTTTCACCATTAGACAGTTTGTCAATAGAAAGCCCGAGCGTACACTTTTACCGACCCAAGGGATTTTTAACCTCCCACACCACATAGACATGGTATGAGAGCAATCGGCCTTTGATGATTCTGTAAGTTATACACAGCAGTGGAAATCCAAATTGGCAGAGGTGGGGGGGGGGGGGGGGGGGTCATGGGGAATCGATCCACCAACCTTCAGATTAGGAGTCCGACCTGGAAAAAAGTCAGAGACTCTAACCACTCTGCCACAGAGAAGTATCTGCCGAAGCCGTGTATACACCTGCTACCCACAGACAATAAATGTGCTGCGCATACAACACGATTAGCCCGCGTGTTACAGCCATTATATAACACAGAGCTCATCGCAGATTGAATTTGTCAGGCACTATGTTGTGCATACTTTGATCCGGCAGAGGAGGGGGTGGGGGGTGGACTTCAAAATAGGGATATGACAAACGGGAGATGTTGAGTGACGTAATCACACCTTCTTTAAAGGGGACCGAACGCGGTGGCCGAATGAGTAGAGGGCTGGCTTCCCGTGCTGAAGGTTGGGGGGCTCAAATCCTGGCCTAGTCAAAAACCAATGACTTACTAAACGGATGAATTGTCGTTACCTATCCTGGCGCTCGCCATTGTTGGGATATGGCAATGACTTGTTTGTTGAGTATGAGGATAATGTGACTGAGTCGAATATCAGGTCTGGTGCTGGTGGTGTCCTGGTCTCCCAGTGGGGAAGAACTAGCTTGTTTGTTGGGGTCTTACAGCAACATCTAGGGCGGGGAAGCACTATTAAATTGCCGTGGGTCCACTTATATTCTCTTAAAAAAATCAACATTTATAAGTAATCAAAAGTCATAATACTGAAAGTATTGATCTGTTTGGAAATACAGTAAATAAGCAATTACAAGGAGGGTATCCTTCTTTAAAATTAAATTATGAAGTAATCTGACACCCGATTTTGGTAAGACAAGGCATCTTTTAATTCAGGATAAAATTCGACCATAGAAACAATCATGTAAGCATGATTCACTTTCCAGCTACAATAAATGTCTCCCAGGTCTGGGACTGTTTGTAATAACGCGAGCAGACGCGGCAGTTGTGGAACGCTGGCAGGGCGGTTCGCAATAAACGGGTCGGCGCAACGCTGAAAGGTCACGGTTGGATCAGGTCCCGTCAGTTCACGGGACGCGACCATTTTGGGAAACTTTGGCTTGTTTTCTAAGACACGCGCCAGAACACGCGCGGACGGGCTTTCGTTTGGGTCGTTCACACACACACACACACTCACACTCACACTCACACACACACACACACACGCGCGCGCGCGCGCGCACATACAGGTTGGTTGTTTGTTGGAGTTTTACATCTTGGCAACACCTAGGGTCTATCAGGACGGGTACCGACTTGTGACAGTGCACACTCATGTCGACTGTATAGTGCTGCTCCACTGGGAGACCAGGCCACCAGCACCATGACCTGATATCCCACTCAGTCACATTATCCCGACACTGAGCCAACCAGTTTTTGCCCTATCCTAATAATGCCCAGTGCCTGGCTAGGAAGCGACAAGATAGTGGTTTGACTCGACCAGGGTGTGAACCTGTGTGTTCGAATCCGATGATCTACCAAAACGGGAGACGGACACTCAACTCATTCGGCCATCCTGTCTGGTATGGCAGACACAGACAGTCACACATGGATTCATACGTACATGCATAGTTTTTTTGTTGGATTTATTGATTGATTGGTGGCTGCATAGGCCATATTCACAGCGACATTCGGGCATAGCCTACGTATATACATACATACATACATACATACATACACAAAGACACAAATACACACACATAGACACATATAGGCCTACACACGGACACAAAAGAACTGGCGCACGCGTACTGCCGCTGCTCTGCTCATTGTGACGTAAGAGCGACGTCATCCTCTGCCGCTTTGTGAGTTCTAACTGGAGATCGTGGCGGCGAGGTAGGTGGTGGTGTGCGCGCGCAGGTGTGTGCGCGCGTGTGCGTGCGTGCGCGTGTGTGTTGGAGGTGGGGACACGTGGGTTATATCGCTCTCCGTACAAATAAATACGCCGCCCTCCCGCTGACAATTAACCCCCGATTGGGTGACGAGACGGCGTGTTTTCAGTTCATCAACGTGTGCTCACCGGCAGCACCCCCTGGTGGGAAATGAGTGAATCAGACACGGATAATACGTGCTTCCGGCTTGAATCAACGACCCAGGCCCGGCACAAATAAACGCTACCGGGGCTGCCAAATAAACAGGGATTAAGTGGGCGGGGCGGTCAGGCTATGGGCGGTGCAGGGCGGCAGTGGACTTGGGGCTGTAATACTAATAGTGGAGGGGTGGCGCAAGGTGTTAAATACGCTGACCGTTGTAATACTGCACAATACCAGCATGACTTGTGGTGCTCCGTAAAGACTTTTCTTCATGTGTTCCTCACCCGACCTCCCTCTGGAAAATCAATAAATGTTTTGCATAGCAATAGATGTTAAATGTGTGTTTGTATACACATATACATATTCATTTATATATATATGTACATATGTAGGATCGTGATAAGACTGTTATCGTGTGTAATAATCTCTGTGGTGGCCTGCTCCTACACCCCCCCCCCCTCCTGAGTGGGGGTACCGGCATGCTTCACCCCGCCCCCCCCCCCCCCCCCCCCCCAGTATATATATGTAGATGGAAGTATATATATGTAGATATATGTTATATATATATCTTATTTATTTATTTATTCATTCATGTCTGTATCACATATCAACGCTTCATCTCATTTTTTGCCGCAAAAAAACAACCCAACATACAAACAAATTCAGGGGTCAAAATTAGCGCATTCCACTTGGCCATTCCCGTCGGTCCGTGTGTTTTGCCGCGGTGCGCACGCACGCACGCACGCACGCACTCTGCCCTCGCGCAGTGCGCATGCGCAAGCGCTGGTACCGGATGTAAGACGGGCGTCCGGGAGATAAAAGGGCGGGGGCGGTGAAGGGCCGGAACTGAGGGATGGTGTTTGGGCTTGGCGGCTGACGGTGCGTCATTGGTGGCGTGGCCTATGACACTGTGTAATTGTATTGTGAGTTGCTCAGACATAGGCCCGACCGTCTGAGCTGCTCAGGGCCGCTGTGTAGCGTCGCAATGCTTACTTCTTTCTGCGCGCCGCTTTCCCGCGGATAGCTAGCTAGCTGGCGGGTCAAATCGTCAGTTAGTTCGAAATGTCTGGGAGCTAGATGTTTAGGGTTGGGTTTGTAGGGTGGTTTTTGTTGTTGTTGTTGTTGTTGTTGTTGTGTGTGTTTGGGGAGAGGGGACGGGAGGGGAGGGGAGTGGAGGAAGGGGTAGTAAGGGAATCTATTTTTTTGTGTATCGGCTGTACGGCTGCGGATAGAAGTGGTGTTGTATACGAGGTATGTGTATATCTATGTATGTGTACATATGAAGAGTTCAGGCGCAAAACCACATAAAAGCCAATCCAAAATTGGAGATAAACGTTGGAATCAAACCCTCAAAAAACCTTTTCTTTTATATTCCTTCTCATTTGTTCGTTGCTCCATAACCATGTGATCATATGGAAAGAGGAAATAGTGAGAAGTAACATTATTTTCAGGTAAAAATCTTTTATCTAAACTACATTTTTGGATTTGAGTTTACGTGGTTTTGCACCTGAACTCTTCATATATATACATATATATACATATATATATACATATATAAGTGGTGTTGTATACTAGGTATGTATACATCTATGTATGTGTACATATATATACATATATATACATATGTATATCCATATATAAGTGGTGTTGTATACGATGTATGTATATATCTATGTATGTGTACATATATATACATATATATACATATACATATGGGCCATTCTCTGAAATTGGGTGCCATATATTTGATTTCTACATTACAATAGTAATAATTAATTATTTCTTTTTGTTGGGGTAGCAAGTCAGAAAATTATTGTTATCTGTGTGAAGTATGTTAGCAATACAACATAGTATTTAATATATCCCACAAAATGTATATTTTGTGTGATTTTGTGGTGAATGAAAACATAAAAATTTCCACATTAACAACCATTTCTTCAACCTTTCCCCCAGCTTTTTTCTTGTAAGACAATCTTGTTTGCTTAACTGTGATCAATAAAATCTTGTTTGAATTTGTTGTGTATGTTAAAATGATGTTCTGGGTGTATGTTTGATTTCCATGTTACACAAATGATATTAAGGTGTTGTTCATTTTGTATAAGATTAAAATCAAATAGTGAAATAGCAGTTTTTTTTAAACTCTGACATATGCACAACATATAAAACTTCATATTAACACTGATTCTGCTATTATTTGGAAGATCTTCTGCTATAGTATTAGTAATAGTATTAGTATATTACATGACAGGTTTTCATTTTTGATTTCCATAGTCACACTGTCACACTTTAATTCCCAGTTTCAGAGAATGACATATATATATATTTATATATTTATATAAATATATATAATACACATATACAAACAATGTATATATATACACACACACTTACAGTTATACTCCTATTGTACCGCTGCACATATGCTTGTGGTCTGGTAGGTAGGTGTGTGTGAGTGTATATTTACATATATGTGATGCATAAACATTATGCGAGTATAAAGGCACGGAAGGGAGTTATTATTATTATTATTGTCTATTATACTGATATTCATTATATCCATTTGGTGCGGAGTACCCTCTCCCACGTGACCACTGGCGCCTCCACCGCCAGCTTTCCTAACTACAGACGCGCAACACTGTAAAGCTAAGATTCCTTCTACGCAGTATGCGGCATGCGGTATGTGAATGGGAGGATTCCTTCTATGCAGTATGCGGCATGCGGCATGCGGCACACGACTGGCTATATTTAAAAAATATAAATAAACAAGTATACTCCATACTGCACTGTATATGACCTAATATTGCATTTATATCTATGTACCTCTTGGTACGTCACATGGGGGTTCCTACCTTTATAATTACCAAATTATAGATAAGTATTCATATTTCTGTGGCTATGGTAGCATTTTTACCAACCCGTAACCCCACCACCACCATTACCATATGTTTCCCCTCTGCACCCTTGTGTGTGACCGTTCCGTAATGCTCAGTCGCCTCTCCTCGTCTAAAGCTAATGGACATGTGCGACTGAGGTTTCTATTCGCATACCGCGTGCCGCATGCCACATGCCACACCGATCGCTTCAGGGACCGATCGAGTTGCCGCATTTGCATTTGCATTTGCATTCGCAAAGCGCGTGTAAGGGATGTAGCCCATTGACTTCAAGGCGTTTCGATTTATTTGCCGCATTCGCATTTGCATACCGCATGCCGCATACCGCGTGTAAGGAATCTTAGCTTCATTCGCACCGAGAACACACACTAAAGCGCACATTCCTTACACGCGTTAAGCTAAGATTCCTTACACGCAGTATGTGGTATGCGAATGCGAATGCGGCAAAAAATCGAAACGCCTTGAAGTCAATGGGCTACATCCCTTACACGTGGTATGCGAACGTGAATGCGAATGCGAATGCGGCAACTCGATCGGTCCCTGTAGCGATCGGTGTGGCATGCGGCATGTGGTATGCGAATAGAAATGTCAGTCCCACTTGTCCATTAGTTTTAGATTAGGAGAGGCGACTGATCATTACGGAATGGTCACGCACAGGGGTGCTGAGGGGAAACATGGTATTGGTGGTGGGGGGTAGACGCTTGCCGGAGGGTAGACGCTTGCCACTTACCGCGTAGAAGGAATCTTCCCATTCGCATACCGCGTCATGCAGCGAGGTATATAAAAGCCCCTGTGGTTAACATTCATTCTTTCAATGTCGTTGCTGTAGAAACATGGCAAATCAGTCAAAGTTTGTGTAGTGTGTGTAGTGTGTGTAGTGTATGTATTGTGTGTAGTGTGTGTAGTGTGTGCAGTGTGTATATTGTATGTAGTGTGTGCAGTGTGTGTATTGTGTGTAGTGTGTGTAGTGTGTGTAGTGTGTGCAGTGTGTGTAGTGTATGTATTGTATGTAGTGTGTGTAGTGTGTGCAGTGTGTGTAGTGTATGTATTTTATGTATTGTATGTAGTGTGTGTAGTGTGTGTAGTGTATATAGTGTGTGTAGTGTGTGCAGTGTGTGTAGTGTATGTATTGTGTGTAGGGTGTGTAGTGTGTGCAGTGTGTGTAGTGTATTATTATGTGTAGTGTGTGTAGTGTGTGCAGTGTGTGTAGTGTATGTATTGTATGTATTGTATGTAGTGTGTGTAGTGTATATAGTGTATGTAGTTATGTAGTATATGTGGTGTATGTGGTTTATGTAGTGTGTGTAGTGTGTGTAGTGTATGTAGTGTATGTAGTGTATGTGGTGTATGTAGTTTATGTAGTGTATGTATCACAAATCCCACAAACGTCCATCTCCCGGGTGACCACCTCCCATCAGCACCCTTGTGTCCGTAATTATCAGTTGCCTCCTCCTGCCTTAAACCAATGGACAAATGCGACTGATGGTTTTCTATTCCCACACCGCATGCCGCATGCCGCACTGATCGCTACAGGGACCGATCGAGTTGCCGCATTCGCATTCGCATACCGTGTGTAAGGAATGTAGCCCATAGGCTTCAAGGCGTTTCGATTTTTTGTCACATTCGCATTCGCATACCATATACCGCATGCCACGTGTAAGGAATGCACGCTTTACACTTAAGTTAGTTACACAGTAACAGTTATAAACCCATCGTGCCGCTGCACCTATACTAATTACTACGCTGGTGACCTGGCATGTATGTGTGAGTGTATATGCTGGTGACCTGGCAGGTATGTGTGAGTGTTTATGCTGGTGACCTGGCAGGTATGTGTGAGTGTTTATGCTGGTGACCTGGCAGGTATGTGTGAGTGTATATGCTGGTGACCTGGGCAGGTATGTGTGAGTGTATACGCTGGTGACCTGGCAGGTATGTGTGAGTGTTCATGCTGGTGACCTGGCAGGTATGTGTGAGTGTATATGCTGTTCACCTGGCAGGTATGTGTGAGTGTATACACTGGTGACCTGGCAGGTATGTGTGAGTGTTTATGCTGGTGACCTGGGCAGGTATGTGTGAGTGTATACGCTGGTGACCTGGCAGGTATGTGTGAGTGTTTATGCTGGTGACCTGGCATGTATGTCTGAGTGTATATGCTGGTGACCTGGCAGGTATGTGTGAGTGTTTATGCTGGTGACCTGGCAGGTATGTGTGAGTGTATATGCTGGTGACCTGGCAGGTATGTGTGAGTGTATATGCTGGTGACCTGGCAGGTATGTGTGAGTGTATACGCTGGTGACCTGGCAGGTATGTGTGAGTGTATACGCTGGTGACCTGGCAGGTATGTGTGAGTGTATATGCTGGTGACCTGGCAGGTATGTGTGAGTGTATACGCTGGTGACCTGGCAGGTATGTGTGAGTGTTTATGCTGGTGACCTGGCAGGTATGTGTGAGTGTATACACTGGTGACCTGGCAGGTATGTGTGAGTGTTTATGCTGGTGACCTGGCATGTATGTCTGAGTGTATATGCTGGTGACCTGGCAGGTATGTGTGAGTGTTTATGCTGGTGACCTGGCAGGTATGTGTGAGTCTTTATGCTGGTGACCTGGCAGGTATGTGTGAGTGTATATGCTGGTGACCTGGCAGGTATGTGTCAGTATATACACTGGTGACCTGGGCAGTGTATACGCTGGTGGCCTGGCAGGTGTGTGTGAGTGTATATGCTGGTGACCTGTCAGGTATGTGTGAGTGTATACGCTGGTGACCTGGCAGGTATGTGTGAGTGTATACGCTGGTGACATGGGCAGGTATGTGTGAGTGTATACACTGGTGACCTGGGCAGGTATGTGTGAGTGTATACGCTGGTGGCCTGGCAGGTATGTGTGAGTGTATACGCTGGTGACCTGGCAGGTATGTGTGAGTGTATACACTGGTGGCCTGGGCAGGTAGCGGGTCTAAACGCCGTACAAAAAGTGGTACTGCAAGCACCGCTTTCCACATCAACCGCGTCAACCTGTCCAGATGCCGAACCCATCTTCACCCGGCCTGACAGCGGCCCTGGTGCGCCGCTCTCCGTGCAGAACGGCCGGGGTGTGGCCGAGCATGTAGCCGGCCCGGCTAATAGAGTCTTATTTACTACACATACATGTATGCCCACCGCCACATCTACGCCTACCACATCGCCAGCCGCCCAGCTTTTCATCTCCCCATCACCGCGAATGCGCCGGCCGGCCTGCTAGACCAACAATTCACCGGTGGCCTGCTGGCCAACCCTACCAACAATTCACCGATCATTTTCGTCGACCTGTATGTCTGGCTAACAATTCACCGTCCAGTTGTGATAGCATGTCTGCCTCACCAACAATTCGCTTCCAATTTCGGCGGCGCTGTCTACCTGCCTAACAATTCACTGATCAGTTCCAATGCTTGAACTGTCCGACTAACAATCCACACACCAATTTTGGATGTGCGTGCAAGATCAATAATTCGCCGACCAGTTTTCATGGCCTAATTGCAATGATTTGCCGTACAGTTTCGATGGTCTGTATCCATCACTAACAAACCGCAGACTGATTTCCTGCACGATCAACAATTCACTAATAAATTTCGACAGCGCGTACCTTTCCAACACTTCCCTCAGTTTCGACACAGTTATTATAGCCGCGACCCTCCTCACCCGGAAGTGCTTCTACATCATGCATTAAAGTTCCATATTCCGATGGAAGGATAAAATTACACAAACAAAATCACTTGCCTCTAGATTTGATTCCAGATTTCCAAATTAGATACCGGTGCACTTATTAACCCTTTCTTATTGCAGAGAAGAACTATTACGTTACCTTGGCACTAGTGCAAGTTGTACAACTACAAGCAGGTACTCCAAAGTGGGTGTATACAGTGTCCGAAGCGCGAAATTTGACATATTTTAACCCTTTTTAAAACACTTCAATCTCCACTAATTCTGCTTTGTTAGAAATATAAATTATATAAAATTAAAGCTTGTTCTTTTGTCTTTTAGGGTATCTGATTTTTAGTTAGCATTATCAAATAAATTAGAGTCAATCGAAACTTGTTTGTGGTACCATTGGCAGCTCTGTGCATGCTCGCCGAGTTTGTTTTCATCCAGTCTGAGCTACTCCCTTCCCTAAAATTGATACCTTGGTGAGCACATTTAGCTGAGCTAAAAATAACCACCAATGAAATACAGAGAAGAAACTAGGCGTCATTAGCATATCAAGCATGGCTGTTTTTAAGTGGGAAATTTGATTGAACTGAAGGAGTGAAAACATTAAGACATCAATCCTCCTTGAAAATTGATCAGGATCATGCTGAAAATTATATCATCAGAAAGCTCAAGTCTTCCTCTACCTAACCAGAACAATATTTGGTTGAGATTTATATCATGCTCATCAAGGTTGGTCTGAGAAGTGACTGCTGCAAGAATGTGGCTATTGTCAGCTCGTACAAGGCTATGCTGTCAAATATTTCGGTATCCCCACGGTCCTTTTATCTTTTCCCATTTTACTCTTCAAATATCACCACAAAGTTCGCCACTTCTAGTTCTAATTTAAAAAGTTCCTCCAACCTTAAAGTTACATAGTCCGATGGTTTAGAGTTTCTCTCACTATAACCGTATTCGGTTGATCATTATAATCTACCTCAGTTTAGTTTGAAGTAACTTTTATTTTAAATGGCATTTTTTTTATAGATATTTGAAGTGCAAACATGCTAAATTAATTTTGGCAAGTTTGCCAAAACTCTCAAGGCTTCTGCAGTAACAGGTTCAATTCAATTGCCTCAATATTCCCTTATAGGTGATGACAAGTGTTTAATAGGTACACCAGTATCTAAGTTAGATATGTAGAATCAAATCTAAATCATTGTTTTTGTTTTGAAAATTTGATGTTGTCATCGGACCATGCAGCTTTAAGTAGAGTAGATTAAAAAGAGGAATCTAATATAGTAATATAATTATCTATCAAATATGGCAGAAACTCAAAACTATTGACATCTGCATCTTTACATAGGATTAGGAGGTAGAATATAATAGATTGTGCGTATTCAATGTTTATGTGTAAATTAAACGAGAACTGGTCCGGTCTGGAACAACAAAACACAAGAAAAATGCCTGCCTTCAACCGCTCAAGCTATGGCCGAATGTGGTCGGTTTGAATAATGGTTCCTCGACTGGTTTCGCAAATTTCATTTGTTGGGATTAATAATAAGTCCTAACTCAGTGCTGCAGGTTTGCAGCCTTCAGCGCACCAATGCGACTGAAAACTCCCCCAAAACAAAATCCTAACACTCAGAGCATCATCATACTCATAGATAACTTGGGAGTACTAATATTTCATCTAGTATGTTGCTCTCGATGTATCTGGGATTGGACGGGGGATGTGACGTCAGGACCACTTGGTGCAGGTTCTCTATATAGATGGTCAGGTTCTGGTGCCGGGTGAGCCACGGCCCAATCTCCCGCTGTAACCAAGGAGACACCACGAAAGGTTGATTGTTTTGTTGGGGCTTTACAACAAAGGTTTTATTTTCTACTGTTCTAGCAACATCTAAGGTCATATCAGGATATGTACTGACATGTAACAGTGCACACCCATGGCAACGTTATATATAGCATTGCTCCACTTGCAGACCAGACCACCAACACCCAATCCTCCACTCAGTCACATTATCCTGATACGGAGCCTACCATTCCTCTCTTTACCCTATTAATGCTGCGTGCCAACCTAGATAGAGACAAGTATCAATTTGGTAAATTCCATCCAGTCCCTAGAAGGCAACACAAGCAATAAATGATGCAATATGTGTGTTGTTGATGTTGTTTTACGTCCTAGCAACATTTAAGGTCATATCAGGACGGGATATAATATGTAACAATTAATAGTATTTTTTAGTTAGAGTATTTCCCCCCAGGCCAATATATTGGAAAATAAGTATTTATTCTACTTTCTGCTTTTTGGGGGGTAAACGTTCTATTCATCTGAACATAATATTTGGTCAGCGCCGAAGCACTGGTCTTCCAGCCGTTGAGATGATCACATTTAGGTTTGTACATGGTGATGTGGGAGTGTAATGTGTTGTATTGTGTGCAGCACACTCCACTCTGAAGCAATAGATGGGTTCATAATTCCGACGGCGTATGCGCTGAAAACGTCGCCGACAGCAAAACAAATGCCCGCGACCATTGGATTTGCCGATACCACAATTTTATTCTAAATTAATAGAAATACAAAACAATTAGGCATAAACATGGATGCACGAATGCAATATAATTATAGAGGGAGTGCACGTGACGTCATCCAGTGCACGTGACGTCAGCATTCAGCGGCCAGCCATCTTGGATTATGAGCACCCTCCCTAGCCATGTTGTGAATGCATGCAGATGCAGTAAAACAGAGTTTTCTTGTGTTCTGGGAGGTTCTGGGCAGTTTACATCCAATGTGTTAAGTTACAGCACTTTAGCAACAACTTCTGAGGCCAAACTGCTCAAAACAGTGACAAATAAACCAACAAATCAGTAAATAAGCACAGTCTAGGCAGTTGCAAGCCTTCTATATGTAATCCAATATGCCCACCGAAAGTTGTCTTGTGACGTCATTACACCCACCCTATATACTGAACATATTAAAAACACAACTATCCATAATTCACCATTTTGAGCTAAGAAACATAAAATTCCCCATAAAACAATCAGTCACTTTAATTTATAGACTTACAACAGTTACAGGCTGATGTTTAATCACCATTTTTAATTCTTGTTCTAAATATTAAAATGTCAAATGTGTCAACAGAAACTTGTTTCAAAGAAATATATAACCAATGACTTTTGTGAGTAAAATGCATAATAAATAGGAACTTCAGTCCGCCCTCTCTTACACCTCCCTCCCAGACCCTGCACTTCTCTCCTCCTGTACCCTCATCCCCTCTCCTACCCTTCCCTCCTCCCCCCTCCACCCAGCCCCACACTCCCGCTGACACTGAGCGATACGGCAGGCGGTGCTTTCCCACCCCGGCTGTACCGACAGGAATTAATGGAACTAATTAACAAATTCCCAGAGCGCATTTAGCGGCGGCCGGCCGGACCACGTCGGACCGGCCGGGGGCATTCCGTAATCTCATAACTGTTTGTGCGCACTCAGACGTGACGGCCGCCTGGACGCGGGGCGGTGGTCGGCCGGGGCGCGCTCGGAGGTGTCATGGTTGGTTGTTGGAGTTTTCCGTCCTGGCAACATCTAAGGTCGTATCAGGGCGGGGTGTCATGGCTGATATTGGGTGTGGGTGTGGGTGTGGGTGTGGGTGTGGGTGTGGGTGTGGGTGTGGGTGTGGGTGTGGGTGTGGGTGTGGGTGTGTGGGTTTGTGTGGGGGGGGGCTGGTGTGGTTGGGGGGGGGGGGGGGGGTGAGTGTGGGTATGAGATGTAGGTGTGTGGGCTGCAGGGCCTATATGCAGGAGTCGGTGGTACCGGGTTTTGGTGTTACAACCTATTACCGGGTAGCTATCGCCGACGTCGAGAACTGTGTCAAGTCGTATGCAGGAGCGCGCAACACTTTGATTATAGCTACCCATGAATTTATTTATAAATTTGGGAAATCCCTCTGCATCTGTACCCATATATGAGGCTTAAATCTATTCAATGCGACCATATTTAACAGAATTACATATGCAATAAGTGACATTTTATCAATTTAACCCTAAATTCGAAGCGTTATTAAGGGTACCGCTGCATTGGTGGCGATATTAATAGTTATATTTTCGAATCAACGAACGTACAGTAAACAAACCGGCGCCGCCGCCATTTTCCATAGCAGGTATAGAGAGTGCATTAGACCCAAATCTATTCAATGCTGTCATATTTAACAGAATTAGATATGCAATAAGTAACATTTGATGAAATTAATCGTAAATTCGAAGCAATATTAACGCTGCTGCCGTAAAGGCGGCGATATTAATAGTTATATTTTCGAATCGACGAAGGTACAGTCAACAAACCGCCGCCGCCGCGTTATTTAAAAATAAAAACAAATAATATTCTTGATGAATCTTATGGATGAAAACGAACGCAAAGATTAAATACTAGAAGACAACAATATGAACTATAGGATTATGACTGTCTGATTTGTATGTTCCAGGCCAGAATTTGCTATGGCTGCAGAGTGAAATAACAGTGACATCGATGTGGCGGTTGCGGCGATTTGTTTACTTTACGTTCGGCGATTCGAAAATATAACTATTAATATCGCCGCCAATGTGGCGGTAGCCCTAATAAAGCTTTGAATTTAGGGTTAAATTGATAAAATTTCACTTATTGCGTATGTAATTCTGTTAAATATGACACCATTGAATAGATTTGGGCCTAATAAACTCGCTATGCCTCCTATCTATCAGAGGTGAGGTACCACCGGTTAAGCCTTTGGTGTTAGGCCTATCACCGACTCGCACATCCAACTTTTCGCCGCTACCCGGGAAATTCCCGGCTGCCACCGTTTCGGCTCGCTATCACCGAATACCACCGACTCCTGCATATAGGGCCTGGTGGGGATGTGGTGTGTGAGGTGTGAGGTGTGGAGTGTGAGTGTGGGTGTGAGATGTGTGTGTGTGGGTGGGTGGGGCTGGGGGGTGAGTGTGGGGGTGAGATGTGGGTGTGTGGGCTGAAGGTGGGGATTGTGGTGTGTGAGGTGTGGGGTATGGGGTGGTTTTTTCAGTTTTTTTCTTGAAGATTTATACTGCCTATCATGGATAAGTCTGAATAGCCTTGTTTTCACCATTAGACAGTTTGTCGATAGAAAACCCGAGCCTACACTTTTACCGACCCAAGGGATTTTTAACCTCCCACACCACATAGACATGGTATCATAGCAACTGGCCTTTGATGACCCTGTAAGTTATACACAGCAGTGGCAATCCAAATTGGCAGAGGTGGGGGGCACGGGGAATCAAACCACTGACCATCAGATTAGGAGTCCGACCTAGAAAAAAGTCAGACACTCTAACCACTCTGCCACAGAGAACACCACAATGTGAGTGTGAGTATGGGTGTGAGATGTGTGTGTGTGGGTGGGTGTGGCTGGGGGTGAGATGTGGGTGTGTGGGCTGCAGGTGGGGATGTGGTGTGAGGTGTGTGTGTGTGGGGTGGCTGGGGTGGATGTGTGTGTGAGTGTGGGTGTGAGATGTAGATGTGTGGGCTGCAGGTAGGGATGTGGTGTGTGAGGTGTGAGGTGTGAGGTGTGGCTGTGACCTGTGACATGACTTGTACGTGTATCTGTACCTGTAGCTGTACTTCTTATTGTAGCATAATTTTAAAATTAATACTTGTTGCTGCCTAGCCAGGCGCTCGGCATTATTAGGATCGGACAAGGACTGGTTGGCTGAGCTTCGGGATAATGTGACTGAGTGGGATATCAGGTTATGGTGTTGGTGACCTGGTCTCCCAGTGGGCCAGCACTATAAAGTCGACATGAGTGCACAGTCCCATGTCGGTATCCGTCCTGATATGACTTTAGATGTTGCCAGGACGTAGAACTACAATAAGCAAGCAAGCAAGCAACCAATCAACCAACAACCAATCAACAACCAATCTTTATTGTAGCTGTAGCTAGGGGGCGGGGGTAAATGTAGTTTATTCAAATGAACAATCCTTTCTTTTCAGCCCCGAGTCACAGGTCTTCCTTTGGTTAATTACTCCTTTTGCGGTACAAGACACTAATACTAAGGAATGCATGCAGTATAATTAATTTGTCTTCTTGTTGTTGTTCGATAATGGTTATGGCATGAGAAGGTGAGTGGCAGTTCTGACTGTAAAATGAGAAGGGATGTCGTGGTTTTGGGATATTTGAATGGGTGCTTTGGCACGTGAGTTGTGGGTTGCAATATGAGGGGTGATCTTGTGAAATTCAAGACCATAATTACGATATAATTTATATCGTAAGTATGTCATAAAGATACACCTTGATATGCGTTCTAATTGAATTATCGACGACTTAAAGGGAGATTATTCCCCTTCACCATTTTGCAGTATCTTCCCCCAGCCCCAGCCCCAGCCCACCCCCACCCCCATCCCCACCCGCCACATTAGGTTCCGCCGCAGTAAATATAGCATTTCTTGTCAAACCAATAAGTCCTAAGCCCATGACGGCGAGGCTGTGAACCTGAAAGATCTCTCACCCAAACCCTCTATCCCAGCTCTCCCCGTCATCCCTGATTTTCGTGTCTCTCCATCTCGCACTCCTCCTCCCTAATCTCTCTCGCGCGCTCTGCTCTCTTATCTTTCTCTCATGTTGTCGGAGTTCAGTCGGAAGTTTCTCGCCTCTCCCGCTTCCCGCTAGGTGGCGTGTCGAGAGCGGCGCTGTGATCACTTTGCCAGGCTTCACGCCATCCGGGTACTTAGAATTAGATATGTCGATATAATTTGAACAAGCGAAGTCCCGAGAATCGCTTTGCAGGAGCTGTTGGACCATTTGTTCGGGTTGGCTGCAAATGAATTCTGATAGATAACGCACGGTTGGGAACGCTAGGACTGGGGAACGAGGGAACATGGTACTGTGTGTGTGAGTGTGTGTGTGTGTGTGTGTGTAAGAGAGGGGGCGGCGATGGCCCCAGTACCGACCAAACACTACACCGGGTGTTACTGTTAGTGTCATCAGCGATTTGACGTCCAAAAAGCCGATGATACGAAAATCAGTGTGCTCTAGAGGCGTCATTAAATAAAACAAGCTTTACTTTGACTTTTCATCAGCGTAATATTGACAATTTCTACTGACAATTTTTTTTTCTCTTCTATTTAATCGACTAATCCTGGTTAGAAATGATTCCTGCCAAAAGTGAGCACACACGATCCTCCGTTTTTATTCACAGACGGGGGATGGCCGAATGAGTTAAAGCGTCCGTCTCCTGTGTTGGTAGATCGTGGGATCGTGGGTTCGAACCCTGGTTGAGTCAAACCAATGACTTAAAAATGTATACTTGCCGCTTCTTAGCCAGGCACCCAATATTATTAGGATAGGGCAAGGAGCAGTGGAATGAGGAAGACCAATCGTCTACGGTTGAAATTTCCCCTGCTTAAACAACTAATGTACCCCCCCCCCCCCCCAACAAAAAATTGTGCTTAGGCCCCTTTGTTGACAGCTTACGAAGGAGCGTCTTATTCTTATTAACACTTGTTTCACACATTCCTAGGATCAAATACCATGGCGCATGGAGTATATAATAATTAATATAGCACAATTAGGAAGTTCTCCCAGAAATTGACTTTAAACTTGCATAGTATGATGGTTTTATGTTACTGACACTTTTCTGGGATAAATATATTAAATTGATTGTTATAATCTACCTGACTTTAGTTTGAAGTAACTTTTATTTTACATCGTTAACCTTTGAGCTATTTGAAGTGCAAACATGTAAAATTAGTTTGAGCATTTACTATAGCAAGCATGCCAAACCTCGGACACCATTGGCAGTACTGGGTTCTATTAAATTGACATAGTATTCCCTTCTCGGTGGCAACAAATGCTTAATAAGTGCATCACTATCTAAGTTAGATATGCAGAATCAAATTTAGATAATTGCTTTGGCTTTGAAAATTGTATGCTTCATCGGACTTATGCAACTTTAACATAGTCGCACAATTGTGAATTGGTGGGAAATTGGGTGGGTGGCGGAATTATTGGTAACCCAACACTTTACTGCTGGGTGGAAGCGTTTCTGCAGATCAGATCTGCGCGCGCAATCTGCGCAGCAATGTACGGACGGACGCGCACCTTTAGGGCATACTGTTTTGAATATCAACAGGCTGATGGGAATTGCAAGAATGCCGAGTTACATTGTCAATAGGGCGGAACGGTGCCGCCATCTGCCCGCACTTCAAGAAGGGCCCCGCGTCGGGGTCGGGGCTTCAGGAACAAGGGCATTTATAATTATATGTTTATATGTGTATGTGTGTATGTGTGTATGTGTGTATGTGTGTGTGTGTGAGTGTGTGAGTGTGTGAGTGTGTGTATGTGTGTATGTGTGAGTGTGTGAGTGTGTGAGTGTGTGAGTGTGTGAGTGTGTGTATGTGTGTATGTGTATATGTGTATCTGTGTATATGTGTATATGTGTATATGTGTATATGTGTATACGTGTATACATGTATATGTGTATATGTGTATATGTGTATATGTGTATATGTGTATATGTGTATATGTGTATATGGGATTTATTATATATAATCTATTATATACATATAAACGCTCGGAGAATTATTTATTATTTTATTACTTTCGAGTCTACTCGACTTAATATTGTCCAATCCGTGTCGTCCGCTGGCCCCTGCTGCGGTCCTGGCGGGTTCGACGCTGCTCGAGTGGGTTTGAATCGTCACTTGCCTCCAGTTTTTTGCTTTTGTATTAGGTAGGGCATTTATCGCTCAGCCCGGAGTCGAATAAACGAACCAACCCAATCTGCTGTCTCTTGTCCATTCGTAGGGGAGGCTTATATATATATGTGTATATGTATATATATGTACATGTATATGTATATCTATATGTATATATATATCTATGTATAAGGAGTATAATAATATTATACGTATATAAATTGCCGGACTAAACGTGTAATAATAAATATATTCTCTGAGAGCTTATATATATTTTGTAATATCTAATAATGTCCAATCGCTGGCTGGTGCCTGCGAGCCTGGGACTACTCGATAGTGGCGCCAGCGCCGGCTTCCGCTGCCTGGGCGCCATATTTCACCAGTGTTTGCCCTGATTTTGAACTTTAACCAGTAAGCATCTATTGCTAGCCAAGACGAGCAATAAAGATTGTCCATCCTGTATCAATTATGCTTCTCTCCTTTGTTTGTATGTAGGCAAATTTATATGTATATATATATCCCCGTGCTGGATTTGGTGGGTACTGGGGCCATCGCCACCCCTTACACACACACAATATACCGTAAGCAATCAAATAGTGTTTGAATTTGTTGCACATAAGTAGCATTTTAGTAGAACCTGTCACTGCAGAAGCCTATATGGTCAGAGTATTAGATTGATTACCAAAATTAATTTGGTATGTTTGCACTTCAAATATCTCAAAAGATAGTCATTTAAAATAAAAGTTACTTCAAACTAAAGTAAGAGTTCTAATGATTAACAGATTAACCTAATTATTTATCTCAGAGAATGACACAAACTGAAAACTCTCGTACTAATATATAATACTGTAGGTACCGGCAGCGCCCATTAAAAGTCCAGGAACTGTGCTTTTTTCATCAATATTCACATGCTTGTAACTATTTCTGTATTTATATGATTTAGATGAAATTACATAACCTAGAACATCAACATATGTTCTATCCGATGTTGTTGTTGGATAGAATATATAGTAAGTTTGTACTTAAGGAAACTCCATCTGTATGATGAGTGTATTTAGTGGACATTCCTTCATTACTGATGTAAATTAAAATGACTGTGAAAACAGGGTATTTTAATGGGCTCGCGCTTCCTTGCACTACCTCCTAGAAAGTCGCGGATGGTATCAGAAGAAGTGCAATGACCTCAGCCTTCTAATGATATATAGTTTGCCCTAGGTCAAAAAGGTCAATCAGGTCAAATTCTGCAATTTAAATAATTTTGAAAGTTTAAAGCCCATCTACTGAATTAAAAAATATTTTAAACTTAATAAAATAATAGTACTATTTAGTAATATTATGCAACTTGTGTCACTAGCTGCCATCATTTCTGCCTGGTCAAGACGAGTGCCTCATCTCTGATAAATATGTTATTTTGATTTTTTTTTAAAATTAATAATTTTGTTCACGAACACTTACGAACGGACAGGATATAAACCTGCCACAGCACTTCCTACTGAATCCTAGTGACGTCAGCCCCTCATCCCTCACCCCCCCCCCCCCCCACTTTCCTAGTAATGACCTGCAGTAGGGCGACCATACAAGATAAGGGGCAGTCACGTGACTGATTTAACTAACGGCGACATCTACATCTACAAGTAGACTAACTACACCGCCACGAATTGCACATGGGTACTCACTGACTCACCACTGACTCACGACCGACTCACCACTGACTCACCACCGACTCACCGACTCACCACTGACTCACCACTGACTCACCACCGACTCACCGACTCACCACCGACTCACCGACTCACCGACTGTCTCACTGGCTCGCTGGCTCACTGCCTCACCGACTCACTGAATCCCTATCCCACTGACTCACTGCCACACTGCCACACTGACTCACAGACTGTGCCGACCGTCACATAGCGTCCAGCGACACGAGGACGCGCCGACCGAGTTTGCCGCGACGCGACGCAAACACGCGAGACTGGCGACAAGAGGCGGTGTCGTCTGGGCGGGATTCTTATTTTCGGAAGCTACATCGCAGCTTCTTTGTTAGTAGAACCGGCTGACCCGGACACACAAGGCGCCGGCTTTATTATGGTGAGAGGAATTATCTGAGTTTGACTAATGGCTTCGATACGGGATATCGAGAGGCACCGGAGAGGGTGGGTGGTGGGTGGTGGGTGGTGGGCGGTGGGCGGGTTGGTGGCGGTGGTGGTGGTGGGGAGGGGGGTGGAGTAGAGTGGGGTAGGCAAGGCATGGGGGAGGTGGATGTGATGGCTCATACCAATAAATTCTGTTAGTTAATGTTCGTGTTTGCATTATGTCACAATATGGTCTTATTGCTTATAAGCATATATCTAATATGTATACATAAATTATGTATATATACTACTATATATAATATATGTGCATATATATATATATATATATATATATATATATATGTATATATATATCTCATATGTAATACTCTCTTTAGTTAAAGTATCCCATCTCACCCCACCCCCCACACACACCGCCCTGAAGTGTAAATGGGCGTGTCGGGGGGCGTGGCTTGTGCTGTCACGTGAGTCAGTGCCGTCTGATTGATGGGAGGATTAGACCAAGCCACCGTTAACTGTTCTTATGCAAGCCATTCGTCTTCTACTCACAAATTTATTAAATTTCAACAACGTCGCTTCAATGAAGTCAACACGCACGTCAATGCGCACGCACGCCTGGCCGTAGCGAGTAAGGTTGGGGTTGGGAATGGGCGGGGGATGTTTTTAAAAAAAATCACCAAGTGGCTACTAGTACTATTAGTATTACTAGTATTAGGTACAAATTGTGAGGCGTCTATGTCTATAATGACGATGGAGGTGTCTTGTGTGATGTGTCTGTGCGGGGGTGGGGGGTGTATTACTTGTGTTGTGCACGGGGGTAACCAGCCGGGGGCACGGGTGCCATAGTTACACTTACACTGAGTGTACTGGGGGTTTGGGGGGGGGGGCGGATGCGGGGGGGGGGGGGGGCGATGGGACACAGCTTCTGGAATCGGTTGATCCATTTAGGAAATCGGAACGGAGTGTCGATAAGGGTTGGTCGGTTGTTGTTGTTTTACGTTCTAGCAACATCTAAGGTCAGATCAGGATCGGGTCGATAAATGTGGTGTCCATGTTTCTCTCTGTTGTTTTGGGGGCGTTTACACCACACCACCTAGAAACAAGGCTCTTGGCAGACAAACTGATAACATGCTTAACAACCAGATTATATTAAATTTATAAGGTTAGGGTTCTGCATTTCTATTAATTTTGAATAAAATAAACGTTTTGCACTGCGTGTACTGGTAAACTCAATGGCAGTGTGCCTTCATTCTGCAGCCAAGCTGTGTGCGCATACTCAATGTTTATAAACATTGAAAGGGGTCTATTGCTAGTAGTTATAGAAATCAGGTTGGGGGGGGGGGGGGGCATCCATGCCCTCTAAGACTGTAGAGGGACGGGGGAGGTTTGTTGGTGTAGTTTTACCCCCCAGCAGAAGGGTACCAGCTTGTGACAGTACACACTCATGGCGACTTTATAGTGCTGCCTCACTGGGAGATCAGGCCACTGGCACCATGACCTGATGTCCCACACAGTCTCATTATCCTGACATCATGCGCTTAGTTCTTATCCTAACCTAATAACGCCAAGAGTCAAACAGCGAAAAGTACCAATTTTACAAGTCATTGGTTTGACTCGGCCAGGATCCGAATTTCAAACCTTCCACGTCCACCGATATGCCAAGGCCGGGGGAAGAAGTGAAGTGAGGATAGGATTAGTCAGGTGGTGGGTTGGGTTATTTGTTAGTGAAGTATTTCTCTCTTGAGCTCCCCACCCCGATCCCCCGCCTGCCCCCCGATCCCCACCCCCGCCTCCCGGCACCACCTATCGCAGCCTCCTCGCCGCCACTGTCGCCTCCACCAGAGGGCGCTGCTGTGGGACGCGCAGCAGGATGGCTCTGTGAGCGAGCAGCTGGCAGTGGCTGGCTCCAGCGCCCCCTCACGGACACAAAAGGAATATATGAAAAAATAATGAAACAGATATATATTTTTTTACTAAATGTATTTTATTCAGCGAATAATGTCTTTTGTCAGTGCCAGAGCACTGGTCTTCCAGCCATTCATTACAATTTGTTGGTACATAAATGACAATATCAGTTGCAATAATAACCACATGAAAATCCTGTTCGATAATAGAAACATAATATAAATGGACTATTAGTTGCAATAATAACTGCATACAATTCCAGTTCAACATATGTATTATGCACTTGGTGAGTATGCATCACATGGTATTGCATTATTCTAGAATTGTCTTTAAACACTTCTTTCTTCCTTTGTATTTCTGTCTTCTTTTTTCAAAACATTATATTGTAAATATGCAAATCAGTAGATCCAATCACCAATACCAAATGCGAGATATTGATGCGCGAGAAGGAAGAAAGCAGAGGTGGGGGTGGGAAAAGAGACGTTTTATTCACGCCTCAATGACATACAGGGCAAACAGTGTATCAATGAAGTAAATAAGTCAATGCACAGTGTAAGGTAATAAGCAAATGTATCAATGAAGTAAATAAGTCAAATGCACAGCGTAAGGTAATAAGGAAAGTAATGTGAAAAGTTCATGGTGTCAAATGGTAGCAGAGAGGTATATAAGAGTTCATGTGGTGTCAATGTCAGTGGAGTGAGGGGGTGCCGAGGAGCCCTCCACCAAAAGTAGGAGAGGGCTCGAGGCGCGCCCGAGGCGGGGGTCAGGTTCCCTCTGGGGGCGGGCGAGTGTCCGTGGCCTGTGTCGGCAGGGAGCGGGCGGCCCAAAAAAGAGAGGAGGCCCGCTCCTTGGCGAGATCGGGTGAGGAGGTCCGACGAGTGTCGAGGAGGGGGGCAGCGAAGTCCTCAGGGCTGGGCGGGGGTGGCGGTCGGGGGCGGGTCCGGTGGGTCGATGAAGGCGGTGTCGTGGGGGTCCACGACTGAGACGTCTACGTCGGTGAGGCTGGGCTGGGCTGTGGCCTGAGGCGTGAGGCGTGAGGCCCGAGGTGATGGTCCCCGGGTGAGGCTGGGCGGCGCTGCGGTCGGTGGTCGCTGGGAGGATGTCGGTGGACGGCGGGGTCGGTACGGTCGGCGGCTGGGGTCCTGGCAGAGGGTTCCTCGTGAGGCTGGGCTGGGCTGTGGACTGAGGTGTGATGCCCGAGGTGGTGATCCCCGGCTGAGACTGGGCGGCGCTGCGATCGGTGGTCGCTGGGAGGTTGTCGGGGGGAGGTGCGGGGCTGTCGGCAGTGGTGAAGGTGGGGCGCCGGGAGGGGCCCCCCGGGCCGGCCGGGGGGCGGCCGGCGAATCAAAAATCCGCCGAGGTGGAGGGGGGGGGTGTGGCGCTCCCGGGTCTGCTTCGTGATGCAGTCGGCCTCGCTGTGCATGGTGAAGACGCGCCTCACGTTGGCGCAATACGCGCAGACGTGACGGCGTCTGTCTCCCGCCTCCCCGTGGGCCTCCCCGAGGTGGGCCCGATCGCAGGAGGCGGGGGGCGCGGTTCCAGGCCGGGCAGGGCGTCCCGTGCATCTCCCTATCGTAGGCGGTGCGGGGGTCGGCGTGGGCTCGGGGGAGGTGTGCGGCTCGCTGGAGGGAGTCGAGTGGGCGGGGCGGCGGTGGCGTGGTCCTCGGGCAGCGTGGCCAGGGACTCTAGCCTAAGGAGGTTGATGGCTACCGGGTCGTGCCACCCGTGGGGGAGGGTCCCGTCCGCGATGGCAGTAAAGACACTCTCTGAGTACCGGCGGACGGTACCCCACGGGTAAATCAGGTTGTCGCGGCAGACCGCGAGGAGGTGGTGGTGGAGTCCCTTGGTGGAGTGGGAGGGGAAGTCGGGGTGGTCCAGGAGGGTGAGGATGGCTAAGACGTATTCCTCCCTCGTAGCTTCCCCTCGTTTCACCGACTTCCTCTCTGCCCCCCGTTTCACGAGGTCAGAGGGGAACACATAGTTGGCAGGAATACCTTGTCGCCTCGTGGAGTGACGGGCCTCGGCGGAGGCCAGTATTTCCCGGACAGCGTCGGCCGCGGAAGAGGGGCTGTGCCGGGTGAAGTCCTCCTGGTAGGCCGGGGAGGTGGCGTGCGGGGCCTGGGAGTCGAGGTGGTGGTAGCGCTCATATTCCGGGTGGGGCTCCCCGGGCAGGGTCGCGTGAGGCGGCGGCGGCGGGCGCTCCGTGATGGCGCTGCGCGCCCGAGGCGTAGGGGCTGCTTGCTGTCTTGAGGCGGGCCTCGGGCGGTCTGGCACGGGGCGAGCTTCCCCGAGGGCGAGGGCGTCGATCCGGGCGTGGATGTCCGCCGTGGCCTGGCGTGCGTCGGCCGCGGACTGCCGCGCGTCGGCTGCGGACTGTCGCTGGTCGAGCTGTATCCGCTGCATCGCCTCCAGTAGGGCTGAGATCTGGGAGCCCGAGCCGCGGTCCGAGGGCGCCTCGGGCGTCGCCGGGGCGGAGACCGGTGACTCCTCCCGGCGCGGCGTCGCGGCAGGCCCCGGTGTCCGAGGGGCAGCCCGGGAGCTCTTGCGTCCACGGCCCTTTCCTCGAGGCATTGTCTGTGGTTGGAGTTGGGCAGCGGTCCGAGGTGGAAAGTCCGAGGTGGAAAGTCCGAGGTGGAAAGTCCAAGGTGGAAAGTCCGAGGTGGAAAGTCCAATGCAGAAAATGATGCGGGCAGGAAGACGGCAGGAGGGTGAGTGGCTGAGGGAGGCCGGCGTCGGCCTTATAAGGGGGGGAAGGGGAGAGCGGCGGCAGGAGGTGCGAATGCTGGCAGGCCGGGGGGAGGGTGAGGGGTGGCGAGCAGCGGGGGTCGCGCGAGGGGGTGAGCAGCGCGGGACAAAGGAGAGTGGCGGGGGAGGGGGGGGAAGTGAGCGCGGTCGGGCGAGGTGAGAAGGCAGCGCGACACGCGGGGCGGGGGAGGGTCTCTCCCTTCCCTCGCATCAAACGTAATGCTTCGCATTACGACCAATGGTAATAACTGAGTATTTGAAGTTACATGTCGACCCTCACCAGATGTGTTGCTAAGTTGTCTCACCTCACCAGCCACACTAACTCCATCATCACCACCATCACCACTCACACTACTCCATCATCACCACCCCCACACCACTCCATCATCACCACCATCACCACACACACCACTCCATCACCACCACCATCACCACACACACTCTCCATCACCACCACCACCACCCACACCACTCCATCATCACCATCACCACACACACTAACTCCATCATCACCACCATCACCACAGACACTAACTCCATCATCACCACCATCACTACACACCACTCCAATACTAGTACTACCAGTACCACCAGACACCACCACCACGTACACAACTCCACCATCACCATCACCACACACATTACTCCATCATCACCACCACCACCCACACCACTCCATCATCACCACCATCACCACAGACACTACTCCATCATCACCACCATCACTACACACATCACTCCAATACTACCACCACACACACCACCACCACCCACACCACTCCACCATCACCATCACCACCATCACTACACACACTATTCCAACATCACCACCATCACCACACACACTACTCCATCACCACCACCACCCACAGCACTGCACCACCAAGACCATAACACCATCCCCATGTCATCACCACCACCACCACTCCACCACCACCACACACACCACACACTACACCCCACACACCACTCCACCACACACACCACCCCACCACCATCACCACCACCATCACCACCACCCTCACTCCACCACCCCATCTCCCCACCCCAACCCCAACCCCAACCCTATCTCACCACTTCCCACCACTAGGTGGCGCCCAACAGCGAGGTGACCCAGGTGACGAGATAGCCCATCTTGTTCTCTATTTACCCTCCCCTCCCCCATCCCTCCACCCCCCACCCCACACACACTGACACACAAATGGGAAGAGGGGCATAGGAAGCCGGAACCAGAAAGCAGGTCCTGCACGCTGGTTGTCGGCGTCCGACGCGGCCGCTGGTGCCCCGGATGTTAAAAGGCCGAGCTGATATCCCACGGGGCAGCATTACGGACATAATGAAAGAATGCTCGCGCTGCGCCACCCTGACAAATTGTTCTTGTCATCGCGGCTCGGGCCGGCGGGGCGCGCCCAGCGGGAAGCGCCGCAGCGCTGATGACATTTCCAGACGAATTATTCTCAGCGCCGGCCGCCGACGTCCGGCGAGGCGGCGGCCGGCGTGCAAGCAGTAGTTGTCGGGCGCAGGTTGTCCTTGTTAGCTGCTGCTAGTAGCTGTGCCAACTACCATGTGTAGTTGTACCATGCTCTTTCTTGTTAGGTGATAGTAGTTGTACCATGTGTAGTTGTGACGTGCCCTCTACTTGATGTTGTACCATGTGTAGCTGTACCGTGCCCTCTACTTGATGTTGTACCATGTGTATACTGTGCTCCCTCCTTGTTAGGTGCTAGGAGTTGTACCATGTGTTGTTGTATCGTTCCCTCCCTTGATAGGTAGTTGTGCCATGTGTAGTTGCACCATGCTCTCTTGCCTTGCTAAGTGCTGGTAGTTGTACCATGTGTAGCTGTACCTAGATAAAAGATTCACCTGTTACTTGTAGTAGACAGGTGAAGACCAGCCTTATATAAATATGGGCGAAAATAGCGTTAGTATGGAACAAGAAGTAGAATGCATGGCACCAGTGTCAAATGGTTACTTATATCAGAAGAGAGTTGGTGAAATGGGAGAGAATGCAAAAAGACAAGATGGTGGCCAGAGAACGCTGTCGATTTCACTTTTAAATTGCATTAAAGTATATGTTTTATTATATTTTCCAACTCAAAAGTAGCGGGTAAACATGAAGACATATACAAAGAATAAATGTTGCTTCTTAGATTGCTCTCCTTCCTTGTTAAGTGCTGGTAGTTGTACCATGTGTAGTTGTACAAGGCTCTCTTCCCTTGTTTGGTTCTAGTAGCTGTACCAACTACCATGTGTAGCTGTACCATGCACCCTCTCCTTGTTAGGTTCTAGTACTAGTAGCTGTACCATGTATAGTGGTATCGTTTCCTCTGTCCTCGTTAGATAGTTGTACTTTCTACTATGAGGATAGGATTAGTCAGGTGGTGGGTTGGGTTATTTGTTAGTGAAGTATTTCTCTCTTGAGCTCCCCACCCCGATCCCCCGCCTGCCCTCCATTATTTTATGCCTTGTCATCCTTGTTACGTAATATCTCTCCTTGTTAGGTTCAAGTAGTTGCATCATGTGTAGTTGTACCATGCCTTCTTTCCCTCTCTCCTTGTTAGGTTCTAGTAGCTGTACCATGTATAGCTGCACCATGCTTTCTCCTTGTTCTCCTTGTTCGGTTCTAATAGCTGCACCATGTGTAGTTGTATCGTTCCCTCTCTCCTTGTTAGGTAGCTATTCCCTTATTTATGGCAACAAATATCTAATAAGTGCACCCCTATCTAAGTTGAATATGTAGATTAAAATCTAAATGAAAGGTTTGCTTTTTTAATTAAAAAAATATATAAATGTGATGCTTTTATCAGACTATGCAGCTTTAATTGAAGCCTTATCTGGCCGGCTGGGAGTGGCTACCGACGATGGATCACATCAGAAAAAAAGGAGAGCTTGTTTTATTTAACGCCGCCTCTAGAGCGCATTGATTTTTATCATCGGCTATTGGACGTCAAACGTATGGTCATTCTGACTTCTGACATATTTCTTAAGAGAAAACCTACTGCCGACACATAGGCTATTCTCTCCATGGTCTTTTATATGCACTTTCCCACGGATCACATGAAAAGGCGAGCATAACATGCTGGTAGGGGTTCTGATACAGTGATAGCGCAAGTCTTCTAATAACGATAACGCCAATTCACACATGCTCTCGTCTGCCTTTTATTTTATGCCTTGTCATCCCACGTGACCCAAAACGGGGCCGCTTCCATTGCTGCCTTTTGTTTCCCACCACTACCACCGGTGGCGCCCCACACTGGCTGATGAGTCACCTGACCTGTCTTTTACGGTGATACTTCATTCTCCTTTTTGCGTTTGTTTTTAGCACAAAAAGTGACAGTTGTTGTAATACGACCTCGGAACGCCGGCCCACATAGAACGGGGCCCCCGGAACCAGCGGAACGCCGATGGGTGGTGGGTGGTTGGTTAGTGCCGGCCGGCCCCAGGTGGTGGCGCTCCAGTCGCGCTGGCGTCCGGCAGTGGAGGAAACGGGTATTGCACATTTAATATGGACTTGAACTGCTTACTTAGCACTGCAGTGTTAAAATGCACGCTCCATATACAATATATATGATATACATTATACTTGGTAGATGTACAGTAAAACCTCTCTAAATCGACAGACAATGGGCCCTACTTTAAATGGTCCATTTAGGGAGGTGTTCGGTTTAGGGAGTTTTTGATTTAGTTACAATGGTATTGTATGGGCGATCGTTTGGGACCCAAACAAAGCAATCGATATAGGGGAGTGGTCGATCTGTTGAGGAGGTCAGTTAGAGAGGTTTTACTGTATATATAAAATGTGTAATGCAAGTGTGTATACAAGAGTATTAATTATTATATGTGTATATAGACACTAAATAATATGTGGGTAATATATGGGTATATACCTTATAATACATAATTTAAAATATTTATATGATATATATCGTGACTAATGAAACACGGTGAATCAATAGAGCCAGAAAGAAGAACTAGGGTAGCCATAATAATATAACATATTTCATATATGTATATATTAATATATATATATGTATATATGTATATATTATATATATATGGTCATATATATATATATGGTCATCCAGAAACCGTGACCTTACCATCATGTTTAACATGTAAGGATTAAAAATTATTTAAAGAAAAAGAGAAAATCTGATTATGTTGATAATGTACTGGGTACACTCTGATATCACTTGTGCTTTTCTATAGCCAGGTACATGGTAAGATGCATAAATATGAGCAAATGATCCATGCATAAATTGGTAACTAATAAGTAATATATACTATTACTAGAATATGCATAGTAATATGCACAGACCTCTTAGTCTCAGGAAAGGGAGCGGGTAGACAGGTAGGTGTGGATAGGGTGATGATATCAAGGGGCCTAGGTGGTTCAATGGTTGGCACATAAGCCTGGAATGCAAGAGGTGTGGGCTGGAGTTTTGTTCTAGGCGCAATATTTCACATGTTCCTAACACCCACGACTTTATATATATATATAATATATATATATATATATATATATATATATATATATGTATAAAGTAAACCTATTAATGTAGTCAAAAAACACCCGAGGTATTAACCTTTTAAGCATAACCCTACAAGCTAACCACACTCTATCTAACAGAATAAACAAACCATTCTACTAACACTCCATCTCAAAATGTTAACTCCAACGACATGATAATTTTGCAACTCACAACATAGTAGGCATACAAACCGATGAAGGGAAACTATGCACCTAACCACTCAGTAATGTAAAGGTCTAATCAATACACATGTATGTATTTAAGTGTGTATGAATACAGCATATACCTGCTATTTTATGTGAATTGTCAAACTATACCATATGTAAGTCTTTGAATGTTTGATATTGTTATTTCAGCTGATTTGAGCTAGCTGCTGATGACAATATCAGACTACATATACATATACATATATTGTAAATAACTGTATTGTCACATGGCTGGAAGAACGGGGCTGACAAAAGACTTTATTCAATGAATAAACTATATTTACAACAAACCTATTTAAATATATAAGTTCAGACAAGTGAGTTAAATTTTCTAATATGCATTTCAGACCCACATACCAGCCAATAGGTATAGCAGCAAACTTTTAATTACAGCCATTCCGGCTCAGTCATCGTATTTCCTTCTACGTTATGTGTGGTGGCTGGTACGCTGGCCTCCCCGCTATGCATTCATTAATTGCGTTGAACCACAGCTGTCCGGATAGACTAGGAAAGTCTGCACATTTAACGGATGTGCTATTTTATATCCCAAGCTTTTCTTTTGAGTAAATTAATACTAGTTAAATTGAATAACGATATGTACGTCTACGTAATCTCACTCACCATGGTGCATTTAATTACATATACAATTTATAGGTGAATTCAATTATAAATACACTATATATATAAGACGTATAAAGATTATGCGTATATATGTATATATATATATATATTTACATATATATATATATATATATATATATATATATATGTATGGGTTTTCCACTACTAAGTTTCCAAGTTGCAGTCAAGATCCTCGTTCTCACGGGGACTATGTTACCAAACAATCAGTAACAAACTTGACCACGTCCCAAATGTATAAACCACACCCATGACAAGGTGAGTCCTGCACTGATTCTCCTCCCCCCCGCCCCCCGCCCCCACACACACTTCCCCTCTACCCTGCTCCTTCCCCTTCGCCAGTATCTGCTCTCGGCCCTTCTTGTTCCTCTCTCAACTCCTCTCCTCTCCTCTTATCCTGTCTTGCTCCAACCTTACCTCGCTCCTCATTCTCCTCTTCTCCCTCCCCTCTTCACGTATCCTCACTCTTTCCTTACTCTCCCTCATCTCCTATTCCTCTCCAGCCAATATCTCCCATTTCTCCTCGCCCATCCCTTCCTTTACCTTGCACCCCTCTCCTCTCCCTGCCTCTCCTCTTCTTTCCCCCCTTCTACTTTCCACCCCTCTTCCCTCCTCTCCCCTCATTCCCTTCCCGTCTGCTCCGTTCTGGTTGTGATGGGGTGGCAGTAGTGGTGGTGGTGGGGTGGTGGTGGTGATGGGGTGGTGGTGGTGATGGGGTGGTGGTGGTGATGGGGTGGTGGTCGTGATGGGTTAGCAGTACTGGTGCTGGTGGTGTTGGAGGGGTGGTGGATGGTGATGGTGGTTATGGTGATGGGGTGTGGTCATGGAGTTGTGGTGATGGGGTGGCAGTAGTTGTGGTGATGGGGTTGTGGTGATGGGGTGGAAGTGGTGGTGGTGATGGAGTGGCAGTAGTGGTGGTGATGGGGTGGTGGTGATGGGGTGGCAGTAGTGGTGGTGATGGGGTGGTGGTGATTGGGTGGCAGTAGTGGTGGTGATGGGGTGGTGGTGATGGGGTGGCAGTAGTGGTGCTGATGGGGTGGTGGTGATGGGGTGGCAGTAGTGGTGGTGGTGGGGTGGCAGTAGTGGTGGTGGTGGTGATGGGGTGGCAGTAGTGGTGGTGATGGTGGTGATGATGGGGTGGCAGTGGTGGTGGTGGTGATGGGGTGGTAGTAGTGGTGGTGGTGGTGGTGATGGGGTGGCAGTAGTGGTGGTGATGGTGGTGATGATGGGGTGGCAGTAGTGGTGGTGGTGATGGGGTGGTAGTAGTGGTGGTGGTGGTGATGGGGTGGTAGTAGTGGTGGTGGTGGTGGTGATGGGGTGGTAGTAGTGGTGGTGGTGGTGGTGATGGGGTGGTAGTAGTGGTGGTGGTGGTGGTGGTGATGGGGTGGTAAGTAGTGGTGGTGGTGGTGGTGATGGGGTGGAAGTAGTGGTGGTGGTGGTGGTGGTGATGGGGTGGTAGTAGTGGTGGTGGTGGTGATGGGGTGGTAGTAGTGGTGGTGGTGGTGGTGGTGATGGGGTGGAAGTAGTGGTGGTGGTGGTGGTGATGGGGTGGCAGTAGTGGTGGTGGTGGTGGTGGTGATGGGGTGGTAGTAGTGGTGGTGGTGGTGATGGGGTGGTAGTAGTGGTGGTGGTGATGGGGTGGCATTAGTGGTGGTGGTGGTGATGGGGTGGTGGTGATGGGGTGGCAGTAGTGGTGGTGGTGGTGGTGATGCGGTGGTGGTGATGGGGGTGGCAGTAGTGGTGGTGGTGGTGGTGATGGAGTGGCAGTAGTGGTGGTGATAGTGGTGATGGGGTGGTGGGGATGGGGGTGACATTAGTAGTGGTGGTAGTGGTGGTGATGGGGTGGCAGTAGTGGCAGTAGTGGTGCTGGTGGTGGTGGGTGTGAGGGGGATGAAGGCAAAGACCCTATAATACTAAGACGGCTCACTCAGCCTGTACTGTGTAATCAAAATGATCAAACCCACCACCTGGTGCACTGGCTGTTCTCTTGATTACACAGTTGCTATATTATATGTATACATGTATATATCAATGTGAAAGATGTGTGATGATGGTGATGCTGATGATGATGTGTATTTGTTCATAGCAATTTCATATTGATGTGTATTCATACTTACCTATATCATGCATAATATAATTGTATGTGTTTACATGTGAAACACCAACCAGCAGCTGGGCTGATCAAACCCACCACAAGCTAGCACTGCGAAATTTACATTACCATGGGGGAGATTGGGAGTGAGCTGTCTTAGTGGTATATGGTCTTTGATGAGGGTTAGATGGTTAACGCCGAGTTCCCACCGGTGGGAACAAAGGCCTGGTGTGAGAAGGAGACGTATCCGTGACTGGGGTTTAATGGGACATGACAGGGTGTGGTCTGGAGGTAGGGTGGGTGGTGGATGTGGGTAGGGAAGGGGGGGGGGGGGGATGAGTCACCCCCACTCACCCCAACACACGTACATACACACACCTAGTGTGAACCCCGCTATGCAAATAACAATAGCCACACAACATTGACAACGATATGTCGAAACAAATTTTAAGAATGTTTGGTTTTAAGGACAAGAAGGGAAAAACTCCCAAGACCATCCGCAAAATACAACTATATCCTACTCTTCTATTCTTTGTTATGCAAATATCTTCAATATAGTCCAATGAAAACATCACATTTTCGAAATAGCGGCAATTCACGACATTTGATCCTACACATACAGTTTAGATATGATTACCTTACATAATTCAAGCTGCATAGTCTGATGAAGCATCAAATTTTCAAAACCAAAATAATTATTTAGAATTGATTCTACATATCTAGCTTAAATACGGGTGCACTTATTAAACATGTGTTGCCACATATAACTTAGAAAGGAATACTGAGGTAGCTTAATAGAACCTGTTACTTTTAAAGCCTATGGTCTCCGGGGTTTGGCATGCTTGTCAAAACTAACCTTACATGTTTGGATTTCAAATATCTCAAAACTTAGCCATTTAAAATAAAAGTTACTCCAAACTAAAGTAAGGTAGATTATAACGATCAATCTAATATATTTATCTAATTTTTGTAACAGAAACTCTAAACCATCGGACTATGCAACTTTAACTTAGCATCGGTGTTCCTGTGATATTTTGTTACACTTGAAAATGGACCAAGTAAGCCTCTGTCCAAAATGTTTATCTGGCTCCAAAATTAAAGTTGCATAGTCCGATGCTTTTGAATTTCTGACATGTTCTGAGATAAATACATTATGCTAATCTTTATGGTCTATATTAGTTTAGTTTGAAGAATTTATATTTTAAATGGCTAACTTTGGAGATATTTGACGTCAAAACATACTAAATTAATTTTGGCAATCATGCCAAAACTCTGGCACCATAGACTTCAGTAGTAACAGGTTCAATTAAATTGACTTATTACAACCTTTTATGCAGCAAAACATGCTTAATAAGTAGACCAGTGTCAAGGTTGAATACTTAGAATTATATCTATATAAGTGCTTTGGATTTGAAAATTTGATGTTTTCATCGGACTATGCAACTTGAATGTAGCGTGTATGTGTGGATGTATGTATGTATGCACGTATGTACATACATTAATACATACTTACACATACATATACATACATACACATACACAAATACATATACATACATACACATACATACATACATATGCATACCCACATACTTACACATACATATACATACATACACATACACACATACATACATATACATACACATACATACACATACATACACATACATACACATGCATACCCACATACATACACATACATACACATACATACATACACACATACATACATACACACATACATACATACACACATACATACACACAAACATACACACATACATACACATACATACACATACTTACACACAAACATACATACATACACAAACATACATACATACACATGCATACATACACATACACACAAACATACATACATACACATACATACACATACATACACATACATACACATACATGCATACATTAATGCATACGTACACATACATATACATAAATACACACATACATACATATACATACATACACATACATACACACATACATACACATGCATACCCACATACATACACATACATACACATACATACACACATACATACACATACATACACATACATACACATACATACACATACATACATGCATACATACATACACACATACATACCCACATACATACACATACATACACATACATACACATACATACACACATACATACACATACATACACACATACATACACATGCATACCCACATGCATACCCACATACATACACATACATACATGCATACATACATGCATGCATACATACATACATACATACATACATACATACACACAAACATACACACGTACTGGATGGGGTGGCTGAATCAGGGTTTCCATGCAGGAGGCCTATGCCTTCGGGTCCTTGACTACGTCAATCGAATGACTTACAAAATTGATACTTAACCTGGCACTCAACGTTAATCGGATAGGACAAGGACTGGTATGCTCAGCATCAGGATAATGTGACTGAGTGTGAAATCGGGTCATTGTGCTGGCAGCCTAATCTCACAATGGAACAGCACTATAAAGTCACCCATGAGAATGCCCTGTCGCAAGTCGCTACCCATCCTGATGTTGATTGGTTGTTGTAGTTTTACGTCCTGGCAACATCTAAGGTCATATCGGGACGGCCCATCCTGATGTTGGTAGGATGGAAAACCACAAACTAATGTAGCAGTAACACTACGACGACAAGCGGCGACGACAGCTCTGCAACAGCGACTTCCGGTGTCGCGCAGGTGTCGCGCAGGTGTCGCACAGGTGTCGCCGCGACACCTCCGTGGCACCTCCGCGGCACCTCCAGTTCTCCACTGTCGCCGGGTTGTCGTGGGCGTTTTGGACATGTTGAAAAACTTCGACGACAATCGACGACAGCCGATGTTGCGACACTGTCGCGGCACTGTCGCGGCACTGTCGTGGCACTGTCGCGGCACTGTCGCAGCACTGTCGCACTGTCGTGGCACTGTCGCGGCACTGTCGTGCCACTGTCGCGGCACTGTCGTCTTGTCGTTAAGCTGTAGTTGCTTCTCTCTCCATGTATGTGTCTCTGTGTGTCTCGGTGTATGTGTCTATGTGTGTGTTTGTGTCTATGTGTGTCTATGTGTGTCTATGTGTGTCTATGTGTGTGTCTGTGTGTGTGTCTGTGTGTGTGTCTGTATCTGTGTCTGTGTGTGTATGTGTGTGTGTCTGTGTCTCTGTGTGTCTGTGTCTATGTGTGTGTCTGTGTGTGTCTATGTGTGTGTGTCTGTGTCTCTATGTGTGTATATGTGTGTCTATGTGTGTGTCTGTGTGTGTATGTGTGTGTCTGTGTGTGTGTCTGTGTCTCTGTGTGTCTGTGTCTCTGTGTGTGTCTGTGTCTATGTGTGTCTATGTGTGTATATGTGTGTCTATGTGTGTGTGTGTCTGTGTGTGTGTCTGTGTCTCTGTGTGTCTGTGTCTCTGTGTGTGTCTGTGTCTATGTGTGTCTATGTGTGTGTCTGTGTGTGTCTGTGTCTGTGTGTGTGTCTGTGTCTGTGTGTGTGTCTGTGTGTGTGCCTCACTCTCACTCTCAGTCACACACAGACACAGACACACACAGACACACACACAGACACACACACACATACACACACATAGACACACATAGACACAGACACACACATAGACACAGACACACAGAGACACAGACACACACATAGAGACACACACAGAGACACAGAGTCACACACACACAGACCCCAGACACACACACAGACACACACAGACACAGACACACACAGACACACACACACACAGACACACACAGAGACACAGACACACACAGACACACACATAGACACACATAGACACAGACACACACATAGACACAGACACACAGAGACACAGACACACACATAGAGACACACACAGAGACACAGAGTCACACACACTCAGACACAGACACACAGACACTGTCGTCCCGCTGTCGTCCCGTCTGTTGTCCGGATGTCGTCCGATTGTCGTCCAACTTAGCCCGAATTTGCATAGGTCGTCGGGATTTCACAAAATCCCAGCTGCCGGGCTGTCGTCCCTACCTTGTCGTCGTAGTGTGACTGCTACATAACGAACACGACGTACATATATGGGTGTGGCTCATAACACCGGGGCACATTGCGCGGAAGTGTCCGCCCGGATATGCGCAGCTGGCTGCGCAAACATCCCTAAAACGCGTCTGAAATAAGAGTCCCGCAGATAGAGGGAATACGAGGCGCACGTGTCTTCAAAGAGCGCCGTGCGCATGCTCAATAGGGGTTGTATGAGTGCGATAACTGACCTACGCACGTCCAGAATGGTAAACAGTGTCAGAGCATGCGCGTAAAGAGGCTGGACAGGTGGGAGACCCACCGCGCGCATTCACGGGGCGCGATGGTCTAATCGATAGAGCGCGGGATTCGCGTGCGGGAGATCGGGAGTTCGGTTCCCGGTGGAGTCAAACCAATGACTTATGAAATAGACTCATGAAATAGACCAGATCGCCATTCGAGCCGCGTGGTGCATTGTGGGCTGTGTGGAAGAAAAACAACCCCCCCACAAAGCACATGACTAATGCCAGGTACACACATACCGTATAGGATTCGTGCACTAAAACTCCCGATCCGCTTAAAACTGAAAACGGGCCGATTCATTTTTCGAATCGCGAATCGCAATCGTAATGCTAGCACACACCTACCGTTTTACCCCTAAAAATCGCGAATCGCAATCGGTAGGTGTGCTAGGGGAGTGCACACCTCACGACTTTTGGGCAGTTTTAGATCGTATACGGTAGGTGGGTGCGGAAAAAAACGATCGTATATGGTAGGTGTGTACCTAGCATAATGCTAAGACATTGGGTTGCAGCTATGAAATGTGCTAATTTGAGCTCATCTCAGCTCTTGTTTGAAACATAGAATATCAATTAAAAAAATATATATAATAAATTGAAGCTAAGATTCCTTTTACACTGTATGCGGCATACGAATGCAAATGCGAATGCGGCAAAAAATTGAAAAGCATATAATTGAATAGTGGTGCTTCCATATGTCCAAATGCGAATATGAACGCGAATGCGAATGCGGCAAATGGATTGACCCATGGACCGATCGGTGCAAATGCGAATGTGAATACTGCTGCATTTGCCATAGAAAACAATACTAACTTTGATCTTCCTTCACAAATTTGGGGGAAAAACCCCCAAAAATGTAATGGGTAACTTTTTTGGTGTGTTTATTTGTTTAACCATCCCCCAGCACAAAAAGTAAACATCGGCTATTGGGGGTTGGCATATATCTATGCCAGATATACCACATTCGCATTCGCATGCCGCATACCGCGTATAAGGAATCTTAGCTTAAGATGTTAATCTTTTATCTAGCATTGCATTTACATCAATCTAATCAGCACATCTTATACCATCTGTATTTAGACTTAGACAAATATGGGCACTCAGTCTAGTGTTAGAACCATAGCTGGAGTCAGTTTTACTTATTTTATTCATGTTTTTATTTCCTATGGTTAATAACATTTGTTGGGCTAGGAAATGGGTAGGGTTAATCAGACATTGATTATATATTTCTTTGAAACAAGTTTTTGTTGACACATTTGACATTTTAATATTTAAAACAAGAATTAGTTATGTCTAATCAATTGTGATGTAAACATCAGCCTGTAAAGTGACTGAAATTGTATGTTTCTTAGCTCAAAATGCTTAGTTATGGAGAGTTGTGTCTTATACATATTCATTTATTATTATATTGCATGCATCCATCCATGTTTGTGCCAAATTGTCATGTATTTTACTAATTTGGAATAAAATCAAGTTTTGCCCTATGCTTATCGCCAAACTCAACGGCTGAGCGCCTTGGTTTTTCTCTCGACGCCGTATCAGCGCATGCACAGTTGGAATGGCCATCTGATCTATTGATTTTTGTCGCTTCCTAGCCTGGCGCTCGGCATTAATATAATAGGATAAGGCAAGGACTGGTTAGCTCAGGGTCAGGATAATGTGACTGAGTGGGATATCGGGTCACGGTGCCGGCAGCCTGATTTCCAAGTTGGGCAGCACTATAAAGTCGCCATGAGTGCACACTGTCACAAGTCGGTAGCCATCCTGATATGACCTTAGACGTTGCCGGGACGTAAAAACTCCAACAGCCAAGCAACAGCTCGCATTACAGCACGCCGGTTGCCGGTTGCCGGTTGCCGGTTGCCGGTTGCCGGTTGCCGGTTGCCGGTTGCCGATGGCAGTGACCTTTTTGGTTTGTCGTCTGCTGCCGCTAAATGTCGTCTGCGGGGAGTAACATTTCACTGAAGTTCGTCTTTACTATCACCGAGAGCGGTCGGCGTCCTCATAAATAGTAGTATGCGGGATACTAAATGTCGTCTGCCATCAGAATGACTCAAACAGAACGCGTCACGTGATCATCACGGTGGGTGGGGGGTGTAAGAAGTGGGGAGCTTATCGTAATGTGCTTATCGCTGCCGTTGTGCATCACGGTGTTTTTGGACCTCATCCGTCCACTGTGTCGACAAGCTGTGTAGTCAACCAGTGCACAAATATACGGAATGTGGTGCAAATATTTTGTCATTTAGAAAAAAGCTCACCACCAAATCTACACTGTCTAGGGATTTTTTCTAACAGAAATATGAGCTGAAATGGCTAACCTTCCCCACTCCAAAGAAGATCATTGTACGCGGATACTACTACTACTACTACTGCTACTACTAGTACTGCTACTACTGCTACTACTACTAGTACTACTACTGCTACTACTGCTGCTACTACTACTACTAATACTACTGCTAGTACTACTACTACTACTGCTACTACTACTACTACTAGTACTACTACTACTGCTACTACTACTACTACTAGTACTACTACTACTAGTACTGCTACTACTACTAGTACTACTACTGCTACTACTGCTACTACTACTACTACTACTACTAGTACTACTACTGCTACTACTACTACTGCTACTACTACTAGTACTACTACTACTAGTACTACTACTGCTACTACTACTACTACTACTGCTACTACTACTGCTACTACTACTACTGCTACTAGTATAGTGACTAGTACTACTACTCGTACTACTGGTACTACTACTACTGCTACTGGTACTACTACTACTAGTACTACTGCTACTGCTATTACTACTACTACTACTGCTACTACTAGTACTACTACTGCTACTACTAGTACTACTACTAGTACTACTAGTACTACCGCTAGTACTACTACTACTACTAGTACTCCTACTAGCACTACTACTACTGCTGCTACTACTACTAGTACTACTGCTAGTACTACTACTAGTACTACTGCTAGTACTACTACTACTTCTACTACTAGTACTACGACTACTACTACTACTAGTACTACTGCTACTATTACTACTAGTACTAGTACTACTTCTACTACTAGTACTACTACTTCTGCTAGTACTGCTACTACTACTAGTACTACTACTGCTACTTCTACTACTAGTACTATGACTACTACTACTGCTACTAGTACTACTAGTACTACTGCTACTATTACTACTAGTACTATTACTAGTCCTACTAGTACTACTACTATTATTACTACTACTAGTACTACTACTGCTACTACTACTACTGCTAGTACTACTACTACTGCTACTACTACTACTAGTACTACTACTACTTCTGCTAGTACTACTACTAGTACTACTACTAGTACTACTACTGCTACTTCTACTACTAGTACTACGACTACTACTACTGCTACTGGCACTACTAGTACTACTGCTACTATTACCACTAGTACTATTACTAGTACTACTAGTACTACTACTATTACTACTACTACTAGGACTATTGCTAGTACTACTACTACTAGTACTACTACTAGTACTACTACTGCTACTACTACTGCTACTAGTACTACTACTACTGCTACTACTAGTACTACTACTACTACTGCTAGTACTACTTCTACTACTAGTACTAGTACTTCTGCTAGTACTACTACTACTACTACTACTAGTACTATTGCTACTAGTACTACTACTACTACTGCTACTACTACTAGTACTACTACTACTGCTACTACTACTACTACTACTACTACTACTACTACTGCTAGTACTACTTCTACTACTAGTACTACTACTTCTGCTAGTACTACTACTAGTACTACAGTAAAACCTCTCTAAATCGACCGAGCATGGGACCGACTTTAAATGGTCCATTTAGGGAGATGGGCGGGTTAGCGAGTTAGAATATCATTACAATAGTATTGTAGGGGCAATCGTTTGGGACCCAAATAAAGAGTCGATATAGGGGAGTTGTTGATCTGTGGAGGTAGTCGATTAGAGAGGTTTTACTAGTGGTAGCAGTCACGCTATTGGTATATACTGCTACATCATGGATACGCCACTCCAACGACAAGGGAACATTGCAATAATCAGAGAGGAGTATAATATAATGGCTGCAGTCTCCGACTGAATGTGGTACTGGTAACCCGTTCGGTTAGACCGCTGATTGGTTATCCATGGGTTCGAAGCCGACTGAGTCAAACCAATGACTTACAAAATTAATGCGTGCCAATACTTGGCCTGGTGCTCTACATTAATAGGATAGGGCAAGGACTGGTTTGTTTAGTGTCCAGATAATGTGTCTGAATCATTGAATGGGATAATGTATCATGACGCTGACGACCCAGTCTTCCAGTGTGGCAGCACTATAAAGTCGCAAATATTACAATGGTCAACCCGATATTTATCTAGCGGAAAATAGCAAATATTCAAAAGCCATGGACTTTGCAACTTTAAAGGAGTATTGATAGGGATGAAATCTAGTGATAGCATTGCTAGGATGGTGAAAACCATCGATATTGATCAACTCTCCCTACACACTTATTGATATTTCTCGACTGGGGAATACTTATATGCATTCTCACTATAATCTGTGCCACGACTACCATAGTTAGCCATCTATGCATTGCAGGCCGTCAGAAGCACTAGGTGTATAGCCCTCATTTATGTGTGTACATATAATTATTATATGGAACCAATCAGGCTCACTTGTCAGCAATAAAACCAATTCCCACCGACCGCTGGTTATCGCCGAGGCGCGGCCGGGGCGATAGCCTAGTCAGGGCCGGTGCTAGATGTTTATCGCCGGTGCCAGTACCAATGACGGCCTTAATCACTGCCGGTACCAATAATGGCAGTAATCACTGACGGTACCATTGACTGTCCTAATCACTGACGGTACCATTGACGGTCCTAATCATCGCCGGTACCAACGCAGCCTTAATCAGTACCAACAACGGCCTTAGTCACCGCCGGTACCATCATCATCATCATCATCATGCTGTCGTTCGCGATGCGACAAAGACTGCTTTCATTACTTGACTGCCGCTCTCCATTTAGCTACATTTCATGAAAGCTGCCTGCAAAAGTGTTGAAGTGCTGCAAAAGTGTTGAAGTGCTTTTGCAAGTTACCAGCGGCACTCTCTCGGGGAGCAAATAGAGGTTTCACACTGGCAAGAACATGTCAAGACAGGCACAAAACTATTTGTCCCTGCAGTGGCTGGTCGGGAGATGTTGGGAGTTCCATACTTCAACCACCCTTAATGCTGCCACAGTGACGTGGTTTTCTGTTTAGGGTTTGCTTGCTCCCTTAGCCTTCGGTTCTGTCCAGAACCTGTACCACAAGGCAGTGGTTTACAACTCTGAAGGGCAGGGGCGCTAACCTCCCTGAGGTATTACTATACCTGCAATACCTGCATACCACCAATCAACACCGGTTACAACAACGGCCCTAATCACCGCCACTACCATCAATGGCCCTAATCAACACCGGCCCTAATCACCGCCGGTACCAGCAACGACCCAATCACTGTCGTTGACGGTCCTATTTACTACCATAGTACCAGTACCATTGATGGTCCTACTTACTGCCGTTACCATTGATGGTCCTACTTACTGCTGGTACCTTTGACAGTCCTACCTATGTATGCCATTGATGGTACTACTACTGCCGCTACCATTGATGGTACTACTTACTGCCGCTATCATTGATGGTACTACTTACTGCTGCTACCATTGACAGCCCTACTTACTGCCACTACCATTGACAGTACTACTTACTGCTGGTACCATTGACGGTCCCACTTATGCATACCATTGCAGGTATGGTTGACGGTGCTACTTAACTACCGCTACCATTGACTGCCCTACTTACTGCCGCTACCATTGACAGTACTACTTACTGCTGGTACCATTGACAGTCCTACTTATGCATACCATTGCAGGTATGGTTGACGGTGCTACTTAACTACCACTACCATTGACAGCCCTACTTACTGCCGCTACCATTGACATTACTACTTACTGCTGGTACCATTGACAGTCCTACTTATGCATACCATTGACGGTACTACTTACTGCCGGTATGGTTGACGGTGCTACTTAACTACCGCTACCATTGACAGTGTTACTTATTGCCGGTACCATTGACAGTCCTACTTACTGCCGATGCCATTGACGGTGCTACTTACTACCGCTACCATTGACGGGACTTCTTACTGCCGGTACGATTGACGGTCCTACTTACTGCCGGTACCGGTGGCGGCTGACGGGCTGGTGGCGGGCGTTCAAAGTGGGAGATGACGAGCGGACCGACTTGATCGTGCGGCGTGCCGGGGCCGTCACGGAAACAATTACAGCCACTGACGATTACAGCGGGCCCGCGTCATCAACAAGCACATGGCTTTGTTAGATCGTGGGATTCGAACCCATGGGTTCGAACCCTGGTCGAGTCAAACCAATGACTTAAAAGTTAAAGATTGATACATGTCGCTTTGTAGCCTGGCGCTCGGCATTATGAGGATAGGGCAAGGACTGGTTGGCTATGTGTCAGGATAATGTGACTGAGTCGGATATCAGGTCATGGTGATGGTAGCCTGGTCTCCCAGTGGGGCAGCACTATAAAGTCGCCATGAGTGCGCACTTTCACAAATCGTACACATTCTGATATGACCTTAGATGTTGCCAGGATCCGAAACTCCAACAACCCACCAATCTAAACTGAGATACGCCGTTAGATTTGAACTTAAATATGCAAATTAGATGCATGTGCACTCATTAAATATAGATTGAAGTTTGGTGCTCCACTGCTGTGTTGCTATGCTAAAAAACAACCAAAAAAAAACACCCGAGTTATCAAAGACTATGTCCAACGGATCGGAATTCACACCCGTCCTGATATGACCTTAGATGTTGCTAGGACGTAAAACAACAACAAACAAACAAACGTCGGAATTCACATCAAGGGCATATTTATGTTTTTACTTCAAATCTCTCCAAAATTAATCTTTTTGAAATAAAAGTTCAAACTAAAGTAAATCAAATTTTAATAATCTACCTCATATATTTATCTACAATAATAATATGACAGAAACTCAAAAACAATCAGAGATATGCACCTTTACCTCACCATGAGTATTAACTGTCACAAGTTACTAGTATAGAAGTAGTACCCGTTCTCAAATGTTGATAGGACACAAAACCCCAATCAATCCATCTACCAATCGTTACATACACGGAACTCACACACACAGACACACACACCCATCCCTTTCCCACCTATATTACAGTCACATCGCAGGGTGACTTAAAAATAAATGTTAGAGATGTTGCTTGCGTGCATCTTCATGTGACTGGCAGAGAAACTACTGTTGTCAGCCATTGAATTCTGATTATGACATTTTGTACTAAACTGCAGTAATACACTGACCCCTATTTCCTCCTTGCCTATCCCATCCCAACTCCTCCCAACCCCCTCCTTCGCTCCCGTTCCACTCATTCCCAGAACTCCTGCCCTGTGAACCCTTGCTCTTTCAGGTGGGGGGGAGGGGGGGGGGGCGAGGAGCGGGTGATGGGGGTGGGAGAGGGCTGGTGGAGAGGGAGTAGGAGGGCTGGCGGCAGCTCGGGAGCAAACTGCCTAGGAATGCTAGGAACTGCTGGCAATGTGTCGATAATTTGCGCGGCCGGCTTTCTAGTCGCCGCGGCGGGCGGCGCTCGGGTTACAAATCGCCGGCGATTCATCCCCGGAGACCGATGCGGTCGCGATAAGCCTGCCTTGTCTGCGGTGATCTACGCCCGGGGGCGGCCGTCGGGGTCGGCCGTGTGAGCTCACCGGGCAGTGGCCCCGATCATGACTTCCGCGTGTGGGGCAGGCAGCGGGAGCAGTTCCGAGCAACTGAGGGAAGCCTCGAGTAGTTCCGAGCAGTTCCGCGCAGTTCCGAGCAGCCGAGAGAAGCCACGAGCAGCTCCGAGCAGCCGAGAGAAGTCTCGAACAGCTCCGAACAGCCGAGAGGAGCCTCGAGTAGCTCCGAGTAGCTCCGAGCAGCTCCGAGCAGCTCCGAGCAGCTCATCTTGGAGAAAAGGTGCACCGCTCAGGAGAAAGCTAATACACGAGCAAATTAAGAAGCGCCAGATAAGAGTCCAAGTCCGCGTCTAAAAGCGGAAAGCCCCGCACGAGGTGTTAGATGGACGCAGGGTGTGTGGGGAGGTTTGTTTGTTGTTGTTTTTCATCCTAGCAACATTTAAGGTCATAACAGGAGGGGTACAGACTTATGACAGTGCACACTCATGGCGACTTTATAGTGCTGTCCCACTGGGAAACCAGGCCGCCGGCACCGTGACCTGGTATCCCACTCAGTCACATTATCCTGACACTGAGCACACCAGTCCTTGCCCTGTCCTAATAATGCCGAGCACCTGGCTAGGAAGCGACAAGTATCACTTTTTAGTCATTGGTTTGACTCGACCAGGGTTCGAACCCACGACCTCCACGATGTGGGTTTGTGGTGTGCGAGTGGGGTAGTGCTAAAGGTGTGATGTGAGTGTGTGGCGTCCATGTGTGTGGGTGAGGGTGTGGGTGTGGGGGGAGTTGCCAAAGGTGTGAGTAGCTCATCAATCTCAGCTGGTTATTGGGCAAAACAAGCTCCCCCTGTACCTGAGTACAGAGAGGGCATGATAAATGAGCAGGTGTAGTTAGTTTTGTGGGGACAGGCTTCATTCATCCTCCCACGGACTATTGTGTATGCAAGCATTCCTACTCGCTAATCTTTACTGAAGGTTTCAGTGGGAGTTGTTTTGGCAAAATCAACATTCTCACAGCATCCAGCTAGTCCAAAGGGTTCATCGCACAATAAACTAGATTTAGATTCAAATACAGTCACGCCTCATTAATCCGGAGAAATGTGTTGTATAACACATTATGCTAGTATAAAGGTGTGGAAGGGAATTATTGTTATAATCTTTATTATTGTACCGATTATTCTTGTTCTGCCTCCCCCACGCCACCCCCTCACCACTAAGGGGCACGGGAAACCTCACTCGCACCGGAGGATATATACATATATATAGATTAGTTAGACGAATCTTACCTGGATATAGATGATGGATAACTATTGTTTTACCGAGGTAGGAGCCTCGGATAGACGTGGGCGAGGGAGAAGGAAGCACATCCGGGTCCAGCAATCTTTACCTACTAATTCAGGATAAAAATGATTCTAATAAACAAAAACTATGGTCATGTGACCTATTCTTGGTACAAGTTATTGAATAGACGTGGAAGGGCGTGGTGGGTGGGCCCTCGCCCACGTCTATCCGAGGCTCCTACCTCGGTAAAACAATAGTTATCCATCATCTATACCCAGGTAAGATTCGTCTAACTAATCTATTTTACCTCGGTATACCGCCTCTGGCTAGCCGCAGGCTTGGGAGACCTTTACGTAATATCATTTTGATCCTGATATTCATGTTTGTTATTATTTATTCTATTATTATAGTGTTATTCATGTATGTGGTGTACAATTGGTATGACAAAAAGCGAAAAAGTTGACTTTGTCTCACCTTTGTCTTTAGTTGGTGAGTAGTCTCTGTGCGATAGGTTGAGGCTTCTCTAGTCGCTTGTGATAATGTTTTGCAAACGATCTAGCGGTTTTCCATCCTGCGTGAGCCAGGATCCGTTTCACGGAGATGCCCAGTAATCTGGCCTTAGAGACCATCGCTCCACGTGTAGAGTGCGATGTATATCTGCTTGTGTTGACTCCAGAAAGTTTTAACACAGTCATGGTCCATCTGGCGAGGGTGTCCCTCGAAATACCCTTGTGTGGCTTAATAAAGCTCACCAAAAGCTGCCTTGAGTTTCTTATTGTTCTTGTCTTGGATATATATGTCCGTATTGCGGAGACTACACATAATTTTCGATCCTCTGTGAAACTAGTGACACTGATTGTCGACAGGGGATCACCTAAACGATTTGATTTCAACAAAGTTGTTAAATCAGACGTTGCTTCCTTGTTATCGATTTCAAGACCATTGAGCGACAGGGCGACTATAGTTTGGCCCCTGTGTCCTGTAGCCAGCAGAAGAAGCAATGCTACTTTGAACCCTAATAGTTTAATGTCCAGGAACTTATTCTCTGGCCATTGTTTGAAGAGTTTAAAAACAAGCGATACATCCCAAAACCTATTATATCTGGTTTTGGGAGGGTTCCTCTGATAAATTGATCGTACAATCCAGCAAATAACATGGTGTTTACCCATTGTTTGTCCATTAATCCTAGGTAGGATTATTGATAGCGCACATCTGGCTGCATAGATAGCGCCGTAACCTAACCCTTCGTCTTCTAAGAAACGTAGAAATCGTCCTACCTGGGATATAGTCGGGTTCATTGGCTTAACTTTCTTAAGTAAGCAATAAATGCCCCATTTCTTTAAATAGGTTGTATACATTTTCACTGTTCCCTTCCTCCACGCGTGAGATACCAACCGTTGTTGTGTTATCTTGTCTAAGCCGAATTGTTCCAAGTACTTGTTTAAAAAAGGAATGCTACCAAAGGAGTCGTCGACACGTTTCCGTGGTGCGCTAATGGTCCCTGATGCTTCAGGTTTCCTCGGTATCTTGGGAAGCGTAGGCTGCTTTTGGCCGTCGAGACTATTCTGGCTAGCCACGGTTGAGTGTCCCATTCGGGGACGATGAGGATGGCGTGTGTTTTGTCCATTTGTATCTTTCTGGCGACTTTGCTAATAATGGTAAAAGGGGGAAAAATGTAAAAGAAATGATGTTGCCAATTTAGTGAGAAGGCATCTATGTGCCATGCATTTGGTTCGGGGTGCCACAAAACATATTTGTCCAGTTTAAAGTTATTACGTGAAGCAAATAAATCTATATCCGGCAAACCCCATGTGGCACAGATTTCTTTGAAAATTGATCCGTTTAGTTACCACTCTAAGTGGTCATGGAATTGGCGACTCATCTTGTCTGCTAGAATATTCTGCGTACCGGGTATGTGTGTTATTGTTAACCAAACCTTAAACTTTTGAGCCCAATTCCAAATGAGTAGTGCCATTTCATTACACTGTATTGATTTTGTACCTCCCATATTTCTGACATAAGCCATCGCTGTGGTGTTATCCGTAAGGATACGTACATTATGTTTCGGTACTTTAACAAGGCTTGTTAAACCTAAGTAAATCGCTCTTAATTCTAAAACATTAATATGATCAGAAATTTCAGATTCTAGCCATCTTCCTCCTGTTGCTACATCATTGCAATGTGCCCCCCAACCTTGCAGTGACGCGTCAGTTGTAACTGTAGTGTTGGGTTCACCCATTCTAATGGGATTGGGAGACTTATCAAAGTGACTTAGCCACCAAGTAATGTCGGCTAGTCCGTTTTCAGAAATAAACATTTTCTTTTCAAAATTCCCCTTTGCTCGGGCCAAAGCTAGATTTTTTATCAATTTCCAGGGACTTAACGTGTGCGCCGCCATATAAAATAGCGGGGGTGTACGAAATCATTATACCGATTAACACTGCCACCTCTCTTATCTTTGGCCTAGATGTGTCTAACAGCTGTATCGCTGTGTCCCGAAACTTATCTTTCTTTTGCTGTGTAAGTGATACGGTCATAGCCGTTGTGTTTAAAATGAAACCTAGACACTTAAGCTCCTTAGTAGGAGAAAAAAACGGATTTCTTATCATGTATGAAAAAAACCAACTTTGAGAAAAGTTGACATAAATCTTGAACAGCAAGCTCGCATTGTGTGAAAGATTGTCCCATAATGAAAGAATCATCAATGTATGGAAACATGCAATGACCAAGTTTTGCCATTTCTGAAAAAACTGGTTTCAATAATTTAGTAAAAAGGCGTGGTGCACACGCCAAACCATTTGGTAGGCAGGTAAATTAAAAAAGCTGCCCATTCCAGACAAATCTTAAATATATGCGATCTAATTCCTGAATAGGTACGGTATAGTACGCATCTCTTAAATCTACACTCGCTAGCCAACAATCTGGGGTAATCAAATGGCGAGCTGTTTCTAAGGAAAACATTTTGAAATGTTGGTATTCAATGATTTCATTTAATTTAGTTAAATCTAAGATCATTGTTATGGTCCCATCGGGTCTAGGTGTGGAGAAAATATTTGAAATGAATTCACCTTTAGTATGTTTTACTCTTTTGATAATGCCTTTGGCTTCAAAAATCATTACTTGTTCATTAAGTTTAAATCTTTCTTCCGAATTGAATTTATATGGGAAAGGTGCTCGTTTCTGGACAGGTAATTGTGTGAAAGGAATTTTAATGCCTTTAATTATTCCAAGAAGCTCTGGGTTTGTAGTTAATTCTTGCCATTGATGTAAATAATTAGCAATGTTGCCAGCTTTAAACTTGCTTACGTAAGTTTGAGTTTCCTCTGTGACCATTTCAGGGCCAGGAGGCTGAATTGTTTGTGTGGCGTTTTCTACTTGGTCCCTGGCTTGGGGAACTGTGGTTTGGGAACAAAATCCCTTCTGTAACCGCGGTTGTCGTTCCAGTTTGAGGGTTGTCTGTCGCCTCGACCTCTTCCCCTCTGGCTGTATCCGAAGGATGGTCCACCCCTGAACGGCCTTCCTCCTCGTCTGTAGCGAAAATCCGTCCGGTTTCGCCTGAACCCGAGGGGGTTTTGGAATTTACGGCCCTTCTGTTCCGTGTTCTTGGCACTCTTATTGTCTATTTCTACTTGCTTGTAAAGGTAGGCGAGCTGACCCCCGAACATTTTGGACTTGTCCAAAGGTTTGCCTTTGATGGGGGTAGGTCCCGAATACACCGTGTATTCCTTGCCGTCATTATCCGTCACTTTCTTTGACCTGGCGACTTCTTTCCCAGCGTCTATAGTGACGGATTTGAACACGTTTTCGAACCTGCGATGTGTCATGTAGTTGCTTGCCGCAGCGAGCAAGGCAATGCCCCTGTCCATTACACGGGCCAAAGACGAGAACTTATTCTCAGTTTGCATGCGGTTAGCGACCGGGATAATGGAAGTCAAAGACCCCAAAACTGCCTTATGGATTAAACATAGGGCAGTTTCATAGCGGCGACGTTCGTCTGACAGATGGATGCCAGCATCCATCTCCTTACTCACCGTTGCGGGGATACCTTTGATCCCGGATATCTGTTCGGTCAATTTGTTAATGACCTCAGCGGGTTTAAAGGTGGTAAAGTGGCCATTTACAGTTTTTCTCATCATGGTTGTAGTACAAACCTTCTTTGCCTTCTTTTTGATAATTTTCTTACCGACCGTAGCACCTATTTTGGCGTAAACCCCCGCGCGTTCCGTTTCGGAATCTGAGTCTGTGGATGAGGAGTCCTCTGACGAGTCCGAGGACGAGTCTTTCTTTTTCTTTTTCTTTTTCTTAGATTTCTTTGATCTTTTAGAGTTAGCCTCCTTGGTGAATTCATCACCCGAGCTGCTCACTGTGCAGCGTTTCTTGCTGCGCGCTTTCGGTTTCGTAACCTCAGTGGCCGAAATCGTATCTTCCTCATCATCGGAAAAGTCTTCCCAATCCTCATCAGGGATTTGGGAAGGGCCCGAAAAGGAATGAGCCTGGAATTGGCGCATCTTTTCTTCCATCATTTTTGCCATCTTTTCCTCCCAACCCTTGGGTTGAGGTGGTTGGTCACTGTCCCGGTCGGACGTCTGGGCCCCGGACTGTGGGGACGGCGGAGCCGTAGCAGCTGGTGACGAATCGTAATCCGGAGGGGCAATGCCCACGGCTGCCGCGGGCGGCTTATTCCGCCGAGTGGCCATCGGTTTCTGTAACGACAAAAGGGTGTTACTTAAACCGGAATCATCTCAACTACACAATGTGTAAACCAGTAAACTGGGTTGAGGTATAAGGTACAGAGTTACGTGTATTACAACGTTTCAGTACAGGCGTGAAGCTAAAGTTTGCCGTAGGTGCATGGTAACGAAACCAACCAAACGGGGGGAGTCGATCCTTAGATCGCCCACTCTCTCTGTTTCGTACACTTCTCCCACCCGCGGCTACGACGCCAGCAAGTTGGAGAAAATATTACGAAACTCTGAGGTTCGCCTTAAAACTGGTCTGGGGTGTATATAAAAGGCACCCAGAAGCATCCCCAACAACATCCTCTATTAGGATCCGGGAGAATTTTCTTAGGAAATGAGCAACTCGGGTTACCATTTCTCCCTGTCTCAAAAACAGGTTTCGATAGAACAAAGGACTATCGGTTTCGTTCGTGCCAGCGGCACCCAGTGTTCTATCCTCAAGTAAAAAACACGTACAAAGTCCAAAAGGGACCTGAGAAAGTTCTGAACTTTCATAATGTGATGCTATAATGCATCATAAACAATTAAAACTAAGTTTCCATTACTTACTTTGTGAATAAGTAGTCTTAGTAGATAAATCCTGTTGGAGCAACTCACAAGCGTCCTCCCGTTGTGAGTCACTTATGCTAATTGCTGGACCCGGATGTGCTTCCTTCTCCCTAGCCTGCGGCTAGCCAAAGGCAGTATACTGAGGTAAAATCTAGATTATATATATATATATAATCTAGATAAGTGGTTTTCCTTTAAAATGTTGATGCTTTTTATTGTATCAGATTATGCAACTTTAAGCTAAAGTTGTGACCTGGCATGCTGGGCCACAGTAAAGCCTCTCTATGCTGACCCCTCCACAGATCGACCACTCCCCTATATCGATCGCTTTATTTGGGTCCCGAAAATACCATTTTATTTTTAAGGATATTCTAACTCTCTAAGCCGACCACCTCCCTAAATGGACCACTTAAAGTCGGTCTCCAGGTCGGTCGATTTAGAGCGGTTTTACTGTATATATATATGAAGAGTTCAGGTCCAAAACCACGTAAACACCAATCCAAAAAGGGAGACACCATTGGAATCAAACCTAGAAAGCAAAAGACAAATATATTCCTACTTTTTTTTCATTGAGCCATAACCATAGGATCATATGAAAAGTGGAAATATTGAAAATTATAATTATTTTCAGGGGAAAAATCTTTTATTTAAACTGCATTTTTGGATTGGCATTTACGTGGTTTTGTGCCTGAACTCTTCATATATCCAGGTATGCAGGTATTGCAATACCTGAGGGAGATTGATGTCCCTGCCCTGCAGAGTTGTAAACCACTGCCTTGTGGTACAGGTTCTTGACAGAACCGAAGGCTCAGGGAGCAAACCCTGAACAGAAAACCATATCACTGTGACAGCATGAAGGGCGGTTGATGTATGGAACTCCCAACATCTCCCGACCAGCCATTGCAGGGACAAATAGTTTTGCGCCTGTCTGGACATGTTCTTGCCAGTGTGAGACCTCTATTTGCTCCCTGAGAGAGTCTCGCTGGTAACTTGCAAAAGCCAGCAGCACTTCAACACTTTTGCAGGCAGCTTTCATGAAATGTACTCTACTCTCAACTGTCTTCTGGTTACAGAAAGAGAGGGTGCCCTCGTCTCCAGTTCAAGAATAACCATCAAGAGAAACCTGAAGCTGAGAGACATTAAGACCGACTCATGGACATCAATCTCACAGTAGAGAGCTAAATGGAGAGCGGCAGTCAAGTAATGAAAGCAGTCTTTGTCGCATCGTGACTGACAGCATGATGATGATGATGATATATATATATAGTTTGCATGTGAATAACACATCATTTTACACATCATGTGACCACTTAATACTAATAACTATTATTTACAATTCACCATCATGTGACCACTTAATACTAATAACTACTATTTAAATTGCAATTCACCAGAGTTCCTTGGCTTAACTAACACTTACTTTCTTGCCCGCTATTTAATTTACAAGCACATATTTAACTATGGCTAAGATCTAGTACTATAGCCCTCTCACTAGATATGCTTGCTGTATGACATATTGTAATAGTCAGCAATGAGCCCCAATACAAGTTGGTGGCAGTCGCGACTACATTGACCATTGCTGCTCAGAAGTATCAGCAGGTGGCAGCACGCTAGTAGAAGTGCTTCCTATGGCAGACCAACCCACCCATTGCCAGCAGCCACTCCCCATCAAAAGTTGTGTGATACCTCATTGGGCAGTGACATGGCACTTCTATTCTGGCCGATGCAGATCACTTCTATTCTGGCCAACGCAGATCACTTCTATTCTGGCCGACGCAGAATAAACTAGCGATGGCCCCAGAGCACTGAAGCATCTATGGTGACGTTCCTTAGACAGAGTAGAATCCAGGACACCACCGTATTCCATGGATATAAGTAGATTGTTTGTTTGTTGTTGTTTTACGTCCTAGCAACATCTAAGGTCATATCAGGCCAGGGACCGATTTGGGGCAGTGCGTACTCATGGCGACTTTATAGTGCTGCCCCACTGGAAGACCAGGTCACCAGCACCATGACCTGATATCCCACTCAGTCACATTATCCTGACACTGAGCCAACCAGTCCTTGTTCTATCCTAATAATGCTGAGCGCCAGGCTGGAAGCGACAAGTATCAATATTTAAGTCATTGGTTTGACAGTGGTGTTCTCTGTGGCGGAGTGGTTAGGGTGTCTGACTTTTGTCTATGTCGGATGCCTGTTCTGAGGGTCGGTGGTTCGAGTCCCCATGCCCCCCCCCACCTCTGCCAATTTGGATTTCCACCTCTGTGTATAACTTACAGCGTCATCAAAGGTCGGTTGCTCTCATACCATGTCTATGTGATGTGGGAGGTTAAAAATCCCTTGGGTCGGTAAAAGTGTAGCCCCGGGATTTCTATCGACAAACTGGCCACAGCAGGAGCGTCCACATCGCGGCCCTGGGAATCAGCTATCTGAATGCAAATCCTGCTACCACCATCCACCACCGAGAGCACGTCCCACGAATAAAAATCATACCTCTGCTCAAAAATCCCTTGAGATAACTGGTGGAAGGATACGATGAAGAAGAATTGGATTGACTCAACCAGGGTTCGAACCCACAACCCCACAATCTACCAACACGGGAGACGGACGCTCTAACTCATTCTGCCATCCCGTCTGGTCGAAGATAAGATCACTATGAGTTCTATTTGTATCATACCGGAATTATCATTTTTATGTATTCTGCATCGCCGTGTATATGGCCTTTCTTCTGACAATGCATTAATCAACTACCAATCACTCAAGCACCAATCAACGTATTGTGCTACCTACCTTTGTATGTTTGCAGAATGAGTGTGTATGGCGATACACGTATGTGTATACATTAACTGATTAAGTGTATCTTAAAATGTATGTTTGCAGAATGAGTGTATATGGCGATACACGTATGTGTATACGTTAAGTGTATCTTAAAATGTATGTTTGCAGAATGAGTGTGCATGGCGACACACATATGTGTATACATTAAATGTATCTTAGAATACATGTTTGCAGAATGAGTGTGTATGGCGGTACACATATGTGCATACATTATGTGTATCTTAAAATACATGTTTGCAGGATGAATGTGTATGGCGATACATGTATATCTATACATTAAGTGTATCTTAAAGTTGCATAATCTGATGGTTTTGAATTTCTGTATTTTTTCTGAGATAAATATATTAGATCGATCACTAGTATCTACTTTACTTTAGTTCAAAGTTACTTTTATTTTAAATGGTAAACTTTTGAGATATTTTGAGTGCAAACATGGAAAATTAGTTTTGGCATGCTTGCAAAACTCTGACACCATAGACTTCTGCAGTAACAGGTTCTGTTAAATTGACTCAGTATTGCCTTCTACGCAGAAACAAATGCTTAATAAGTGCATCAGTATCTAAGTTAGATATGTCAAATCAAATCTAGATAATTGGTTTTGCTTTGAAAATTTGATATTTCATCGGACTATGCAGCTTTATTATGCACATACATGTATATGTTTATTGCTACAATAAATATAATAAATTCTCCTGCCAACATGAATATGTATGTACATAAACATCTGCACACACATGTATATCCATATAATGTATGATATATTAAGTGACAAGATATCAATAACAATGGTGCCCACATATTTCATCCTTCTATTTCGCATATTGGCCCGTTCCTTTTTTCTTTCCGCACGTCCGCTTTCCCATGGAAGAAGAACATTTGCAAACAATGCCACGCACCCTCTATTCATGAATACAACTTATTCAGTGTTTTGAAAACATATACCAGCCCCCCATACCCCCTCCCTCACTCCACCCCCCACCCGCGCGCCGGCGGTAAAGCTACGATATAGGTTTCAATCAATGCCTTTCGCATCTGGTTGTATTTTCACATGTCACGTGACCTTTCCAGGGTGACCCGAGAGTTATCACCGGCTTTGAAGTCACGGCTCACAACGGCCGCGTAAGGAATGGGGCGTGGTTTGGCTAGGTTCATTGGGGTCTGTCAACCTAGCACCATCTACGGTCACAACAGGACGGCGCACCACTCTTGGGCAGTATGCGCTTATGGTGACTTTATAACTTCATAGTGCTGCAACACTGGGATACCGCACTGTGCATGCCGGCATCTAACCTCTATATCCCTACTCAGTCACATATTATTATCCGGGCACTGACCCAACCAGTTCTGTGTCATGCCAAGCGGTAGGGAAGGTACACAGTATCAATTTGGTAAATCTTTCGGTTGACTTGATCGGGAATTGATCCCAGGACATATCACATGCGAAGTGGGCGGGCGCCACTACCAAACTTAAAGTTGCTTCGTCCAATGATTTTGAGTTTCTGTCATTTTCTGAGATAAATATATTAGGCTGATTTTTATAATCTACCTTACTTTAGTTTAAATTAACTTTTATTTTAGATGGTTAAGTTTTGAGATATTTGAAGTGCAAACGTACAAAATTAATGTTGGCAAGCATGCCAAAACTTTTGACACCATAGACTTCTGCTGTAACAGGTTCTATTAAATTGCCTCTGTATTCCCTTCTATGTGATGCCAAATGTTTGATAAGTGCACCAGCGTCTAAGTTAGGTGTGTAGACTCAAGTTTATTTCACTATTTTGGTTTTGAAAATTTGATGTTTTCCTCGGACTATGCAGCTTTAACCGTGCTGTCTGGTTGGTTTAGGGTATGGTTTGTTTGTTTGTTATTTTACGTCCTAGCAACATCTAAGGTCACATCAGGACATGTGCCGACTTTTGACAGTGCACACTCATGGTGACTTTATAGTGCTGCCCCAATGAGAGACCAGGCCACCAGCACCATGACCTGATATCCCACTCAGTCACATTATCCTGACACTGAGCCAACCAGTCCTTGCCATATCCTAAAAATGCTGAGTGCCTGGCTAGGAAGCAACAAGTATACATTTTTAAGTCTTTGGTTTGACTCGACCAGGGTTTGAACCCACGATGCCATGGTCTACCAACATGGGAGATGGATGCTCTAACTCATTCGGCCATCCTGTCTTGGTTTTGGGGTGTGGAGTTGAAGAGAACCCCTCTCTCTCTATATTTGTATGATTCTTCAGGTCCCCAAGCCTCTCTAGGGATGTGGACTGGTTCCATGTCCATAATGCAACTTTCCATTATAATCCATTCTATCGTTCTACGTATACGTGCAGCGTTCTATCTTGTTGATTAAAATTGCATAGTTCAATTGCTTTGAGTTTCTGTCATTTTCTGAGATAAATGATCGCTATAATCTACCTTTCTTTAGTTTGAAGTAACTTTTATTTTAAATGGTTAACTTTGAGATATTTGAAGTGCAGTCATGGAAAATTAATTTTGGCAAGCACCCCATAATCTTCTGCAGGAAGAGGCTCTATTAAATTGCCTCAGTATTCCCCTCTATGTGGTGACAAATGCTTAATAAACACACCAGTATCTAAGTTAGATACGTAGAACGAAATCTGGATAATTCCTTTCGTTTTCAAAATTAGATTTTTCATTGGACTATGCAGCTTTAATTTGATGCTAATTTTGCAATGCTGCATCTTTGGTTATCTAGACAATCCTTATCCATGGCCTCCAGTTAGTTCATAAAGATCCATTTAAATGTACAGACAGGAACTGAGGAAAATCTTGAGATGCTGAACATAAACACCATACTATGCATATCCTGTGCTGAAATGAAATTCAAATTCCTAACTATGGAAATAATCATTACTGTCAAGCAATCGAGTGCCCCATCATTATCGGCATTGTAGCGCTATTTACATAAAACATTAAATTACCTTAAGGGGTGGGTGGAACTTTCTCAGATCTATAATCTATAATCTGTCCATGTGTTTCTATAGTGTTTATATAAGTAATAATTACATGTCTCCTGCAACGAACCTCTGCCATGATCGGGCAGTTTTTCAATCTTCAAACTACCTTTGTCTCATTAGTTCAATAGTTGTACATTAGTTCAATAGTTGATTAAAGCTGCATAGTCCGATGAAAATATAGATTTGATTCTGCATATCTTACTTAGATACTGCTGCACTTATTAAGCATTTGTCGCCACATAGAAGGGCATACTGAGTCAATTTAATAGAACCTGTTACTGCAGAAGCCTATGATGGTAGAGTTTTGGAAATTAATTTTGCATGTTTGCACTTCAAATATCTCAAAAGTTAACCATTTAAAGTAAAAATTACTTAAAACTAAAGGAATGTAGATTATAATGACCAACCTAAAATATTTATCTCAGAAAATGAAAAAAAATCTAAACCATCGGATTATGCAACTTTAAGCAATGGAGATTTGAATCACGGACAATTGGCCTTTCTCATTCCACTGCTTCTTGCCCTATCATAGTAATGTCGAATGCCAGGCTAGGTAGCAATAATAATAATGTTTTAAGTAATTGCTTTGACTCGCCGGGATTCGAACCCGGGGGTTCGAATCCCACGACCTACCAAAACGGGAGTCGGACTCTCAACTTATTTGACCATCCCATTTGACTGCACCCCACCCCCACCCCACCCACCGATGACAGACCACCAGGTGTGCCAAGACAACATTGGTCTGGGTGCAGAATTGTCCATTGAAGCAGGTACTACAGCGTAATGGACTCGTATTAATTAATTTTGCCCATCCCACAAATGCCTCCCAACGAAGAAGAAAATGAGCCCTAAAAATCTGTCTAAGAGTAGACAAGCTGCACCCCACCTATGACATGCACAAAAGAACCAAAGTGAAATGACTAGAAAATAGGAGAATAATTCATTTGAAAACATTAGCATATAGCTATAGTCAAAACAATAAACTCCTAACAAAACCACAAAGGGCTACTAGAGCAAATAATGTGCCACTACTAAAGCACACGAGAAGTCAAATAAAAGCTTATGAGAGAAGCACACTGGAAATGGCTGCCAAGGTGTGGAATGCCCAAACGGTAAAGGAACGACAAATTCCTGACCTAAAAAGTTACAAAAAATATCTGTGCAAAATAAGGCTAGGAAACCCGCACTAAGCTGCACTGCAAAGGGGCATGTGATATGTCACGGCCCACCAGTGGGATGCCCAATGGAAGGTAACCATGCCAAAAGTAGCCAGATAACACACCACACAGCTACATACAAGCCTATGATATGTAAATAGGAGTAGGCTTGTCTAGTAATAAGAGTAGAACAACATAAAATACATATATGCCAAGAAAATATAAAAAAACTAACATAGACTACTGACCATACCAACCAACTATCTATCTGCTACTGAAATGCAGGCAATCAAATTGTGTGGTAAGATAACATCAACACTACAACTGGCCAGCATTGAAAACAAGCCTGGGTACCCTGGCTTATATGCTATGGACGGTATAAATACAGCCTCAATAAAAGAAAAAGAATTAAAAAAGGACAATTGAGGCATCAAATCTATAAATAAATAGCCATCTGCCTATTATTAGGGAAGCCAAACTACAACTACCATCGCCGCCACATCGCCGAGGCGGACGAACCCGGAACTAGAGCCGGGCAGGCAGAGGCAGGCGTTGTCACTTGCTGTCGGCTCGGACAATGTCTGACAAAAACAGAGCATTTGTCCCCCCCCCCCCCTCCTCTCCGCCCCCCCCTCCCCGTTCCGCAGGGAGTGGTCCCGCCCCGCCTCTCCCCATCCTCCCCCACCCCCTTCCCCGGCGCAGTGGTCCAGCGAGTGGTTCCGCCCCGCCCGGAGCAGATCCCGGAGCAACCGGAGTACACGCCCCGCAGGCACTCGACTCGCCACACACCGGACCGGGATCAACCACCCACCTTGGTTAACTCACTCTGAGTCGCTGAGCGAGCTGCTCTCGTGTGTGTGTATGTGGGTGTGTACGAGTGTGAGCAGCTCCTCCCCCATCCTATAGCGCCCGGAGCTCTGAACGTGAGTGGCTCGTAGTCGTAGGTAGGGAGGGAAGGAGTGAGTGAGTAAAGTGAAAGGTTTCGGTGAGAGCGGGTCGCCGCTCTGTGACTGTAACTGTGTGTCTGTGTGTGGGTTCCATCCACTTGGGAGCCATACTTCGCACTCCATAAGACAACACAGCCCCGCAGGACATGAATGCTCCCGCCGGGCCCCTGACAGCCTGACAGCCTGACAACCTGACAGCGCGCGGCAGTGCACCCAGCCAGGAGGGACAAACCGGAAGTCAGGATCCGCGTCCCTGAGGGAACCAGTCCTCGACCGGAAACAAAGGAGGAGTGGAGTGGAGTGGGAGGGGAGGGGGTGGGGGGTCAGCTGAGCACTGCGCAACCTCCCGCTGCGCACTGGGCGTGTAATGGACGCCACACCACGGACGGGCCTGTCTAATCAATGCTAAAGGTTGCCGGTCGATGATTGGCTACCTAAGTGGCCGTGGGGGTTAACGATGGGGGGAGGCCTCCCTGGAGGAGGAGGAGGAGGAGGAGGAGGCGGAGGAGGAGGGGGTGGGGGAGCTGGGAAGGGTTGAGGCAAAGGTTGTGGGACACAGCAGCGCTAGCAGCCGAAGGGTATAAACCACCCGGAGTCTCCAGGGCATGTGCTACCTACCAGACGCCGCCATCCGGCAACCGGGATGAGGAGGGAGGGCGGAGCCCACCGCAACGGATCACCGCCACTGTCACCACCAGAGGGAGCCCGACTGGGGGCACTGCTCAACGTGACGCGATCATAACACTGCGGCGTGGAACCTGACAGTTGACGTTGTGCCCTCTCAAGCATATTGGATGGACTCTCTCCTGTGTCTCTCTGTCTCTCTTGGTTTTCATGTACTAGTTGAAATGACCCAGTCAAAATAACTGTTGTTCTCTAACTTTGATTGGTTGGTTGGTTGTTGGAGTTTTTCAACCTGGCAACATCTAGGATCATATCAGGACTTTGAGAGAGACGGGGCAGAAAAAGGGTAGGTAATGAATATGTAATATATAGTTAAGGATCAGCAATACAAGTTAGACCTGGATGCAGTGACTGAATACCAACGCATCTCTACAATAACAATGTGAAGGAAAGTATCAAAGAGCTGGCAATGCAAGTATTAGTATAACAAGTAACAACACGTAACAACGCGTAACATATAAGTCATAACACCACCCAGACCTGCTCATCGTGCCCACCAGTAAGTAGTTCATGCTGAACATGAGCTGGAATTGATAGGATTTGAAGGATCACCACCATTACCGCTTTAAAAAAATGAATTGGGGGTAGTGAAGACTGCATGTATACTACTATTACACTACACGGATCGCACATCTGAGCATCGTCTACAGATGTGAAGTGGCTCAAGGAGCAGCTCGGCTGATTGATGGTGGCCACCACCAAACACCGGAGGAGAAAGCAGCCCGAGTGATACTGATAGTGATAGTCAGATAGAGGCCCGGGCTGATGATACCGAGATTGCCATCCCTCTTGCACCTGGAGGACATCTGTTAGGGCGGATACTGGTGTCTGTGTTGCGCGCGCACCTGTGAAGTGAAGCAAGCCCACTTGAGGGCACCTTTGGGACATATTATAGTGGCCTCACATTGGACACTGCGCCTGATCTCACCTGAGCAGGTAGGAGAGCAGCTCGCTGCTGTGACTGACACCAGGTTATCCGTCAGAGGGCAGCAGTGTACCGTCCAGGGGAGCGGGAGGTCTATCAAGCCTTTGTAAAGGTTTGGTTGATAATCGGAAGGTAGCAGAACAAGGGGGTGGCAGGAGGAGGGGTGTTGGTCTTGTTTGTTTCCCTACTGGTCCTGCTCCTGTTGTTTCTCCTGGTGCCACTGCCACCTTCCATCATGATGGCCGCCGACCTGCGCAGTTGCCGCTACGACCTGCACACGGTGGCGGCCGTCTTCTGCTCGCCGCCGGTGGCCGGCCCCCGCCCCGATCTCTCCCCGGACACGGGAAGCATCATGGACATCTCTCACAGCCACCCCGGGGCGAGCCAGCCCGGCTACTACAACTCCCCGGCCGCCTCCTGCTCCTCCTCCACCCGCGCCTCCTCCTGCACGGCCACCGGGTCGTCGCAGATCAATCCTGCCGGGGGCACCCCGGGGGTGTACGGCCGGGGAGGCGGGGGTGGTGGGGCCGGCGGGGGTGGCGGATACGCGGGTGTCCAGCTTGTAGCCGGGGCTCCACCGATGGGTGACCGGTCACTGGGCGGCGGGCCGGCGCCGCCCGCTTCAGCGGTGCCGCTGACGACGTCGGGACAATTCTCACCCGTGGACTATGGCTATAAGGCGGCTGGGCTACAGACAATGGGCACATTCTACGGCTACCCGGCCCACCTGGTTGGGGGAGGCGGCGGCGGCAGCGGGGATTACGGCAGCGGCGGCGGCGGCGGGCGGGCTGCTTCCGATTATAGCTCCGCGAGCAGTAAGGAGCCGAGCTGCACGCCGCCCGTGAGCTGCTCTAACAGCCCCCGGTTGACGGGCGACGGAGACGGCGGCGGCACCCGCGGGCTGAACGTGACCCAGGGCGGGGGCGGCGGGGGTGGAGGCGGAGGCGGGGACTGCAACACGCCGGACGGTCTGTCCCCGGGGGCTCACCACGCCGGGCACGCGCCAACCCCAGCCAGCCACATCCACAGCCACAACCACAACCACAGCCACAGCCACAGCCACAACGCAAACCCCCATTCTCACCAGCATCCGCACCATCAACAACAGCACCAACAACAACACCAACCGCACCATCAACAACACCATCATCAACAACAACACCAACAACAACAAAACCATCAAACCAAAGAGGAGAAGCATTCACCGGAGCCGTGCAGCCCCGGAGACTCAACCATCTGCGGCAGCCCCAGCACGGGCGGGGCGAGGGACGAGGCCGACTTCGGCGCGCCCGGGGTCAACTGCGACATGGTCGGTGACCTCGGCGCCGGTGACGACGGCGAAGGCGACGCCGACGGTGACGGCGGCGGCAGCGGCTTCAGCGGGCCCGAGTCGGACCACATCCCGCATGTGCTCGCGCCGGGCTTCCAAGGCCCGGCACGCCGCTGCCTCCTCTGGGCCTGCAAGGCCTGCAAGCGTAAGACCGTTACCATCGACCGGCGCAAGGCAGCCACAATGCGCGAGCGGCGGCGCCTGCGCAAAGTAAACGAGGCCTTCGAGACGCTGAAGCGGCGCACTTGCCCCAACCCGAACCAGAGGCTGCCCAGGGTGGAGATTCTCCGGAACGCCATTGACTACATTGAGAGTCTAGAGGAATTGCTGCACGGCGCGCGGGGTGCCGGCGGGGTGCCCGGGGGAGGCGGAGGGGGCATCGGCGAGGACGACGCGGGAGGCGGTGGCGGTGGTAGTGGGGGGTCCGGCCCGGCGGGAGGCGACCCGGCCAACAACGGCGCCGACTACATGGTGAGTCAGTCTCTAGTTATCTTAATCTAATTCAGTATTTGGTGATGTTGTTAATGTTATTGACAGGAAAAGGACACTGGCGAATGGTGTTAAGATAATGGTGCTAACATAATGGTTGCTGATGTTGTTATTGACAGAAAAAGACACCTTGAAAGTTGAATGGTGCTAACATAATGGTGCTAACATAATGGTGCTAACATAATGGTGCTAACATAATGGTGCTAACATAATGGTGCTAACATAATGATACTAACAAGTAACATAATAGGGCTAACATAATGGTGCTAACATAATGTCGCTAACATAATGGTGCTAACAATATAATAGTGCGAACATATGATGCTAACATAATGTTGCTAGCATATTGGTCCTAATATTAATATATAACAGTGCTAACATAATGATGCTAACATAATGGTGCTAACAATATAATAGTGCTAACATAATGTCGCTAACATATTGGTGCTAACATAACACTTTAACAGTGCTAACATAATGATGCTAACATAATGGCGCTGACAATATAATAGTGCTAACATAATGTCGCTAACATATTGGTGCTAACATAACAGTCCTACCGCAATGGTGCTAACATAATGGTGCTTGCTAACATAATGATGCTAACATAATGGTGGGATCGATGTTATTGAAAAAGAAGAATGAATCTATCGGTACAAATGTCAATGGGAAATGCTTGCATGATCAAGTAAACGGTTGTGAACTGAACTAAACCACATGAATAATGCATGTACATTTAACGACGCTGATATATGGTTATTCAAATGATAATACAAATAAGTCTATTTGGGTCATTATTGGTGTTAACATCTTCAATCGCACCGTGATATCGTTTATTTCTATCAAATGTATACAAACCAGAATGGTTTCACATATTTATATTCCTATATATATATTTCTTTCAAATATATACAAACTATAATGGATATACATATATATATTCATATATATATATATATATATATATATATATATATATATAATAGTTACCTACATAAATAAGGAACAAGGAGAACATGAAGTGGGTAGAAGCATATATTCTCTGGCTAGAGGAAATGAGCCCTCTAGCCTAAAAAGAAAAATTCAGCGGTACAGTGAGAGAATGCTGAGGCGTGGGCGGTAGGTGGTGCCACGGGTCAGGTCATGAGGAACAAGTAGATGAGCTGATGAGTAGGTGACCAGCCGATGACTTAGAGGCTGGGGGGAATAGATGGATCTTCCGGCTTACTATACTCGTATACTGGTTTATACAGCATGTATATATACACACAGAACTATGAGGTCATGTCAATAACGATAATATAATAATCGTAATAATCACGCCTAATAACTGCAGTTTAACGCGTTCATCAATGTCAGTCAGTACATTTCTACTTGATCCTTCAGAGACCTTTAAATTTGTTAACAAGCGCTCTATCGTCTGAACAACGACCAAACAATGGAGTTTCTAGAAATACAAATGATCATTAGTCAAAGTTGATCACCCTAATTGTAAATACATTATGTTGGTCATATCACACCTTTATTTATATGTCACGAGGTGAACCACTTATATATTTTTCATAATAAAAAAGCCCAACCAAAGTAATTAAAGAATCGAACTACTTGTTGCGCATGCAATAAATTACAATTGCATATTCTAATAGGTTTCTACCTGATTTATTAATTCAATATTTAAGGTTTGTTGTTCTAATCTACTTTACTTTAGTTTGAAGTAACTTTTTATTATTAATGGATACTTTTGGAAATATTTGTTGTGAAACCATCCAAATTTAGTTTTTGTGTGCACATCAAAATGCTAGATACCCCATAGCCTTTAGCTTCTATTGAATTGACGCAATATTCCCTTATATGCTGCACACAGATTCTATTTAGTGCACCAGTATCTAAGTTGCTTATGTAGGATCAAAGGTAGGTAAGACTAAGAGTAGTGAAAGAAATCCGGGGGGGGGGGGGAAAGCTTCTTTATTTGGAAGTAAAATACAGAAAAACTAACTATCCGTAGTGACAATACATTGAAATTAACTCATTATATTGAAGGCTGCGTTTGTTTATTTGAAAATGTAGTATATTGATCGGCTTCTGCGGCTTTAAGCGCATACACTTTAAGACATTGGATTCACATTTGCGTAGTCCATAGGCAAACTTAATAATAATAGTATACAATTTAACAAGACATATTTATATTCCATACTAAGTGTAATGAATCATAGCGAATGGTAGACAGGAAGTGTGAACACTTATTTGTCTCTCATTTTTGCTTGAGTGCAAGTAAATAAGCAACACAAGGAATAATTAGTAGCATGTGGTGAATAAGGGGTCAAATTTCCCTGGGTCATCAGCCCATGCTTCTTCTAATCTATTCTTGAATGAATTTATTGACTCGGCATCAATAACATTTTGTGGGAGACTGTTCCATATATATATGATCCTGGTTGAGAAACTGTGTTGCCTTAACTTTGAAATGGCTCTGGGCTTTAGCAGTTTGAGAGTATGGCCCCGGCTGCCTTCTCTTTTATTCAAGGTGAAAAAGTGGTTCATATCTATTTCATCAAAACCTTTCATAATTTTAAATTCTTCATGTTAGACAGTTGATTCATTTCCCTACATTGAAAAGTGAAATATCTAATACATTGTCTACTCACATCTAACTTCTAAGGTTCATCTTCTTCCCCTCTGCCTGCCCCCCCCCCCCCCCCTTCCCACACTTCCCACACTTCCCAAACCTCCCCTCCTTCCCCCGCCCCCTCCCCCCCTCTCCCACCGCGCCTTTATAGGTCCGACTAACGTGGTATTTGTCACCAATAAGTAGGCCGTATGCAGGTGTCGGTGTTACGGTTCCAAAACGCGTTTATACGGGATTTCTGGTTTAATGCTGAAAAGTCGGTATGCGGGAGGCGGTGTTACGCTAACACCACGTGTTTAAAAGTCGCGACACTAACCCCGTTTCATAGGACGTTTACGGGCGGTGTTAGCGTAAGATTCCGCCCAAATCTATTTAATGCTGTCGTGTTTAACAGAATTGCATACGCAGTGAGTGAAATTTGGGTGATTTAACCCTGGATTCGAAGAGTTGTTGAGGCTACCGCTGCGTTGGCGGCGATGTTGGTGGTTATATTTTCGAATCGACGGACGTAAAGTAAACAGATCGCCGCCGCTGCCGCATCGACGTCGCTATCCATACCGGCGGCGGCGACGGTTTGCTTACTTTGCCTTCGTCGATTCGAAAATGTAGCTATTGATATCGCCACCGTTGCGGTGGCGGCGTTAGTGTTGCTTCGAATTTGGGGTTAATTTCGTGGTATTTCACTTGTTGCGTATCTGGTTCTGTTAAGTGTGATAGCATTTAATATATTTAAGCCTAATATATGGGTACGGACCCAGAGGGATTTCCCAAGTCTATAAATAAATTCACGTTTAGCTAACTCTGACCGTTTAGGCGCTTCTGCATACCACTTGACATACTTCACCCGGCCGGGGATAGCTATACACGTTTAACGGCTAACACTAATTTCCTGTAACACCGTTTCCTGCATACGGCCCACATACAGATGTGTGTAGGTTGGTGTAGAGGTGTGGGTGGTGGGTTAGACTGGTGGGGAGAGGGGCGAGTGTGAGATAATGCGAGAAACACATTGGGATTTGCCGAGAACGACGCGAGATAATGGCGAGATCCGTGTGTGGATGCGTTAAAGCTGCATAGTCCGATGAAGCATCACATTTTCAAAACCAAAACAATTATCTAGATTTGATTCTATATATCTAACTTAGATACTCACCCAGACGGGATGGGAGAATGAGTTAGAGCGTCCGTCTTCCGTGCTGGTACAGTGGTAGATCATGGGGTCGTCGGTTCGAACCCTGGTCGAGTCAAACCAATGACTTAAAAATTGATACTCGCTTCCTAGCCAGGCGCTCGGCATTATTAGGATAGGGCAAGGACTGGTGTGCTCAGTGTCAGGATAATGTGACTGAGTCAGTGAGTGGGATACCAGGTCATGGTACCGACGGCCTGGTTTCCCAGTGGGACAGCACTATAAAAGTCACCATGAGTGTGCACTGTCACAAGTCGGTACCTGTCCTGATATGACCTTAGATGTTGCTAGGACGTAAAACAACAACAAACAAACAAACGTAGATACTCATGCACTTATTACAAATTGTGTGCCACATATAAGGGAATGCTGAGTAAATTTAATAGTTCCTACTCCTGAAGTCTATGGTGTCATAGTTTTGGTGTGCTTGCCAAAATTAAATTGATGCCTTTGCATTTAAAATATCTACACAGTTGAGTTAGCCATTTAAAATAAAAATTACTTCAAACTAAAGTAAGGTAGATTATAATCATCATTTTAATATATTTATCTCACAAAATGTCTGAAACTAAAACCCATTGGACTATGCAGCTTTAAATAAAGCATCGTGCTCCGACAGTCGTGTCAAACTCCCCTCCCCTCCACACACACACACACACACACACCTTCCCTACCCTAGGGCGCACCCCACTCCACATCCTCCACACACCCTCCACACACTCCACACCCTCCACACCCTCCACACCCTCCACACCCTCCCCGCCCCCGTCCCGTAATGAAGTGGCCGCAGCACCACGTGACTGCCATTAGACTAATGCGATTAGCAAACGACGTCAGGTTTAATTACGCGGGCATCAGACGGGCATTACACGCCGTCCCTCTAAGTGGCCACTTCTGGCCGCCCTGCTCACAGATCAAAGCTCGGCCGAGCAGCTCAGAGCAGCTCAGAGTACTCAGGAGAACTACCAACTTAACGAGAGTTGTGCTGAACAGTAGCCTCCACTCCATGGTTGGTTGGTTGTTGGAGTTTTACGGCTTAGCATCATCTAAGGTAGTTTCAGGACGGGGGTGGGAGGTCACCCTGATGCAGCTTGTGTACTTGGGAATCGAGACTTGAGTGGCTATTGGCGGTGCCGGACTGTCTCTAATATTTCAGGTTTTAAACAGGTTTTAAACAAAATTAAGAATTAAAAAAGTGGTCTGTAACCAAAAGGTTTGAATTCTATTTTAACTAAGCAATAGTTAAGCTAAAATACACCATACCTAATATACTGTGAATAATGTACTATAATATACATAATATACTCTGTATAATGTACTATAATATACTCTATAATGTACTGTAATATATATAATATACTATGTATAATGTACAATACTGTATATAAAACACTAATATACTGTATATACTACTTAATCTAATTAATAGAATGTATCTAATATACATTTACTATGTAAATTGTAATACATTCAATATACATAGAATATATGTAATATACATAGAATACATATAAAATATATAGAATATATATAAAATATGAGATATTTTCAAATTATATAATAAAATATATTCGAATTATATGATAAAATATATTCGAATTATATATAAAATATAGACTATATATAGAATATATTCATATTAATTACTATATAATAGAATATATACATATCAATTAGCATGCATACACAGAATGTATGAATAGAATGTACACGTATACATCAAATATATACATATACTATATCTGAGGGTTGGCATCTCTCACTCTACTACTATTATCATAATAATACTAATACTACTAATAGTACTATTGTGATCTTCCTTTCGGTATCATGGATAGCTGGGTGATTATTGCAAGTGTTAAACATTTTTCCTTTAAAACCCTATCTTAAAATAGAAATACATTTGGCTAAATCCTAGGTAATTAATATGATAAATCTGAATGGATGGAGGATGGCTTTGCTTGGTTCTCGTTATGGAGACTGGTGAGTATTCGGCCCCCGGCGCGCTGCACGCCGGGAACCTCTTGTGGCGGCGGGGTGTCCTCCCCACCTCCCCGGTACCGCTCCCCCACCACATTTCCTTTTCTCTCCCAGCCCCCCGGAGCCCCCCACCACCGCAAGCAGCTAATGACTTCACTGGTCTGCATCTCGCCGAACGACAGGCGACATGCCCCCATATGGCACTGGTGGCGCCCACTGGCGGCGGAGACATCTGGGACTGACAGGCTTTCAACACCCCTTCCTGCTCAGGAGCCGCTCTCCCCTACGTGACGGCCGGGCGAGGGCCGCAGTCCCGGGCCCCGGGTGACGGGCCGGGCGTCGCCGCGGCCCGAGACAAAGTGCCGATGTCGGTCGCTGGGTCGTTGCGGTGGGCTCCGGGAGGGCGGCGTGGCTTTGATTCGGGTCGTGAAATGTGTCTCTAGATAAGGTCAAGCACGCACCCCCTCCTTCTTTATCCACTCCATCCGCCCTCTCCGCTTCCGACTTTAGATGTGCCTAGGACGTAAAACCCCAACAACCAACCAACCTCTCCACCTCCCCTCCGCCCTACACACACTCACCTTACATCACTCGCCACTGGAACCGCAAGGCTCTCCGAAACCTTTTCCCTCTCTTGTTTTTCTTATCGCAAATGTTGATGTCCTTTTTAACCATTTCAGATAGTTTGAAAATGTATACCGTTTCAACCTTTATTTAAACAACACACACAAACTATGAAATGGATTCCATGCTAGATCAACAGCAAAAGATAAAGGCAAGAAAGTTGAGATTTATAATTACCAATAGGCAACTGGCTTGAGGTTATTTAACTTAGTAAACTGGCTCTTCCCCCCTTGGTGTCTTGGAATTTATAATCACCAAAAGTCAACTGGCCGAAGGTTATTTAAGTTAGTAAACCCTGCCCCTCCGTTCGTCAGTTCTCACAGTTCTGGGGATGGTTTGCTCATACAACTCGAATGCACGTAGCTATTGCGTGTCGAAGAAGGAGAGCAACACAATAACATGTGATAGAATGTGGCAATGCAACCAAACAAGGGTATAAACAAAACAGATCTATTTTGCAATAACACCATTGCCAACCCTTACTGTAAAATATTTTATGTCCCATCATCACCCAGGGATGAAAGATCTCCGCGATTTCGCACTATCAGCGTATACTACTAATACTAATAGTAATAAATGCTTCGAATGCCGCAGCACTATCAGTGTATACTACCAATATGTGCTTCAAATGATGCAGCACTGTCAGTGTATAATACTAATACGTGCTTCAAACATATATGTATGAAACCCGACTTCCAGGAATTTTCCGCGATTTCCTGACAATGTCAAACCTATGGGAGAATATCACTATCAACATGTCAGCTTTTTTTGCTGGAGACCACTTTCATCCCTCATAGTTACCTTATGCCGATCTTCCGGCTTTTCATGCCGATCAGAGCTCGATTTTCTCTGCAGAAGCCCGAGCACTCCTTCTGGCATTGGAGTGTATCGAGGTATCCAACCACACTAACTATGTTATATACAGTGATTCGTTCTCTTGCCTCCTGGCTGTTGCTGGACTGAAAACGAATCACCCTATTTAAAAAATGAACCAACTAACAATGGATGGGTATGCTACTGACATCCACCTGTGCTGGGTGCCTGGCCATGCCGGCATACAAGGAAATGAACGAGCTGATCGGGCTGTGAAGAAGGCCCTGAACTGTGATCTTGAACCGTGTCTGATCCCTCACTCTGATCTGAAACCACTAATAGCCACCCACATAAAATCCAAATGGCAACATGAGTGGGATGAAAACATTAATAAACTTAAAAAAATTGAACCATCTGTGGGAAAGCCACCACAGACTCATCTGGAAGGTCGGCGGGACCAAGTGGTCCTTAGCCACTGCTGTATTGGTCACTAGTGGCTTACACATGCTTTTCTGCTCAAGGGGGAACCTCCCCCTGAATGTATTGGGTGTCAGTCCCTGCTGACACTCAAACACATTTTACTAAGTTGCATTGATTTTTTGGCCCTGCGCCAACAGTTCTACACTGCAGACAGTATGCATGACCTTTTTACTAAGGTAAAACAGGAAAACATTTTAGCCTTTTTGAGGGCAGCTGGACTGTACCACCTCATATAGTTTACTAAATAGATTCTATCAATTATTAATAAAACTTTTTTTTTTCTATGAGAATTTATTTCCCTTGACCACAAATATATGATTGTGAGCTTTCTAATTTAATGAGTGTCTATTGGCACATAATTGATTGCCTGCCTTTACATGTAAAAGCGATGGTTTGAACAAAAAACAAACATTTCTCGCCGTGAGTATGGCCTATGCTGCCGACATGGCGTAAAGCAACCACCAATCAATCAATCAATCAGGCTTTTCATTGTCCAATGTCAGCAACCCTGCAAATACCATTCACATAGTAATATTGATTATTATATAAATCTTATGGATTATTTGTCAACAAAAAGTATGGAGTCATCCCAGACTCCCCGATATAACATCCTTTAAGTTTAAGATCTTCCGTTTTTTTATTTTCGAATGTTGGCTACCCTGCGTTGGGAGTCGATTCCAACTGATCCAGTGCCATAGGCTAGGGTGTGTTTGTTGTGTGCAATGCCTTGCTTTAACGTTAAGTGGGTAGATACTTGGCACAGGTTCTGATAGCAGCAAATCTTCAGTCAACTCCCCGCTGTGTCAGGCAGTGCAGTACTACAGTAAAACCTCTCTAACCGACCACCGCCACAGATCGACCACTCCCCTATACCGATCGCTTTAATTGGTTCCCAAACGATTGCCCATACAATACCATTGTAATGATAAAAATAACCTCCCTAAACTGACCACCTCCCTAATTGAACCATTTACAGTTGATCCCATAGTCGGTCGATTTAGAGACACTAAAGCCCTGCCATGTCCCCAGCTCATACCTTAAAGCACCATTTCTTTTCTTTGATCAGCTACTCGGCCCAGTTAAAGTTGCACAATCTGGTGGCTTTGAGTTCCGGCCATATTTTTAAGCCACACATATTAGTCTGATCATTGTAATTACTCTAGTTTGGAGTAACTCAAGCCACCTCAAAATGCATCCACTTAACAATGCTGGAGATGACAGGCTTATAGAACTTGCAGCAGTGACATGTTCTATCAACTGGACTTAATTATAATATTCCTTCTATGGAACAATACATATTTAGTAAGTGCACCATATCTTAAAGTTGCTAATCTAATCTGAGTTTCTGCAACATTTCTTTTACAAGTAAAACGTTTAGATAAGTATACTTGGTTAATATCATTATAATCTGGTTTACTTTAATCTGAAGTAACTTTTTTTTTTTTCTTTTTAACAAAAAACTTTGGAAATATTTGAAGTGAAAGCGCGCCAGATAAATTTGAGCACGTTACTATTCCAAAATGCTGGAAATGGGCTATGCTTACCTGTTTT